>CM021104.1:97581550-97742227 GCA_007115665.2 Sequoiadendron giganteum
CATGGGCCATCATATCACTTAAATATCGCCACTTTTTGGCCCATCATGATCCTGCACATACCCATGTATGGTTCTCTTTCACCATGATTCTCTAAAGGGAAAGCTTTACCCTCAATATCTCAAGGATACAACACTCGATTAGTACTGTTTCTTTCCTAACAATTCTATATTCTCATTTGAATACCTCATCAATCAGTTTCTCCATCGATTCTAGGCTAACATCAGTCTAAAGATAACCTTCTCGTATCTTGTCCAATGTTAGTAGGGAGAACACGAGAAGATAACTGACTTTATTGTTTGATACCAAGAAATATTTTCACAAATCTCATACACGCTTCTCCACTCGAACATGCAATATAGGACCTAGTAGGACCTAGGGTTCTGGATACAACTCTCAATATCATCCTAGAATCTAATCTATTCAGGGTGAATTTTGGCATCCCATGGCTATCTTCCATGAATGAAATCACTTTTGTTATTCAAAAATTTCCGAAGTTCTCTCACGAGGGTTTCATGTATGTTGTGCATGACACTAAATATCAACCATTGGTATCTTGTGAAGGTTACTCTTTGGATTATTTTTGGACCATCTTGGTTCGTTTTCTGGCTCCTAGGATGAACCTACTTTATTGAAATTATGTAAAGTACAAAATCGGGGCCAAAAGATAGCTGAAAGTGACTCACCCTGTGGTACAACAACAAGCTACCTCTTCCTCTCAAAAGGGGAAGGGGAAGCTTGCCAATTCTCAGGGCCTTGCCTCTGCCACCCTCCCTATAGAGGAACTTTAGGCTATTGCTCCTAGCTTTCACATAAGGAGTCTTATGGTGCCCACTTGGTGGAAGGGCAAGTGTCGGGTATCTGACCTTATTATCTTACCCACAGGACCTTGGACTAGTGCATATGGTAAAGGGAAGGGTCCCCATGGAGCATCCCCTATGTCTCGGCCTTCACAGGCTCCTACTGCTCATGCCTCTCAAGAAATGAATGGGAAGAGGCTAGTCATTGAGGTGTTAGAGTCAACTCCCCTTGTTGTCATTCCATCATCCTCTCAACCTCTCCCTCATGTTCTTGTCTAGGATTCTCTCCCTCTACTAGAAATGGCTACAATGGATACTCTGATGGTCGAACATGATTCTTCGATTCCTTCTCTACCCTTGGCCTCTAGCCCCCAAAGTTGCATAAACTGCCTTGCACGTGAGCAAAAGCATTAGAGAAAGGATCTAGCCATTGAGCAGGCCACCCTGCAAAAGATGGAAGAGGAGCTGGCAACTCTTGCTTTAGCACCTTCTACTATGTCCTCTTTTCTCCTCTCTACTTCAATTCCTTCAACTTTGGTTCTACTTTTAGCTCCCACCGTGAAAATAAGAAATCCTCACTCAAATCTAGGGTGCAAGTGTTTATAGCTCCTTCAATTGAGTCGCCCCTTCTGATGTCCCTCCCAAACATCCTGTTGTTCTCAAAACCCATGGACATGTTGAATACCTTGGCAGTTTCTACCATGATTTTCTCCTCTCCTTCCATGCCTTTGGCTCCATCCATGAGGATCTCACATCCTCTGATGAAGAAGAAGATGGTAGATGATCTTTCTAGTAATGTGGATCAAAAGAAGGGTTCACCTTCTTTGGAGGGTGGTTTTGTGTTGCCTTGTGTTGTCCTAGTGATGGAAGAAGCCCCAACGTCCCTAGATTTTGTCACTACTCCCAAGTGATTCAGTGATCCTAGTAGTGAATCTTAGGTATCGCCTCCCTCACACATTGAGTTAACACATGGAACTCATGTGAAGTGCATGTTTAATTCTATGGATGAAGTCCTAGCCCTATCAATGATCTTCACAAAATCACTAACATTCACCCAACAAGAACTAAGTGAAGAAGACCTTGAGGGGCCTTCTTCCTTGGCTCTTATTGCACAAGGGTTGGAGGGTGCCTCCATTGATATTCCACCCTTTCAAGCTTGTCTACCCTCCCTGTATAATGATCTATATTGGGATAATGACGACCTCTTGGTTGATGAGGACTAGGGGGTGCCTTTCTTTATATATATATATATTAGATTGTGTGTGTGTTTTTGTTCCCCCGTACTTGCATTATGTGTTCCTGGATGACCCTTGTCACCCTTGTAGGTTCTTGGATACAAGAGATTTTTTGTATTGTAAAAAATTATCTATTTTTACATAATTCTTCCTTTGTTATGTATTGATTTTTTACAATTGGGCACAATGCAAAGTGTTGGGGGCATTTAGACTTCCCTTCCATGTTGACCCAATTTTAATTTTAATTTTTTCTTCATGTGCATTTCTTCATATGGTCTGATATAGTAGGGGGTTGATGACAATTCATTTATATACTATTATATCTATTTATATATATTTATGAGTAGCTCTGACCCCAAAATATTAGATCACCCATGTCCCTTGTTCATGATGTTATTGTCTATTCTTTCATTTTTTCTCTCTTCTTTTTCCTATTTTGTGATGTTGTGATGCTCATGTTTTGTCCCTCACATGTGCGACAATATTATCATAGTTACAGATCATTATGTTTTGCAGACCACAAAATCACTTTTTCATTCTTTCTTTTCTCTCCTTAGGATGTCACATGCCTTTTGTGTTCAACACACACCATCCTAGGGGGGCTATCATGTCACTTCAAATTTCAAAAAATGAATTTGGTGGCCAATGAATATTTTCTCGAAAATCTTTTCGAAATATTTTTCAAAAATGGCATTCCTCAATAAGAACCCCTAAGAGAATATTTTTCCTTCATCATGGGTTTGTAAAGAAATAATTTGAGAAACTTTCCTCCAAGGAGAGAGGACCTTCTCCTGTGGGTGAATTTTTGACCTTCCCCTTGCCATGGGCCCATCTTCCTTTCAAATTCCTTAATGAAGTGAACATCTTTCAAAAGGATTCTTTGATGTTGAATTGATTTGGAAAAAATGATTTTGCACTTTCAAATTGAGCATCCCTTGAGTGGATGCCTTTTCTTTTGAAGGATTCTCATGGGATCCCTTTGAAAGAATCTCCTTCAATTTTTTTACTCTCTACATGACTATGAACTTGTCTATCTATGTGGTTGTTTTTTATGTTCTAACATGTTTTGTATGTGGATTAACATGTTGCTTTATAGAAAGGCCTGTGAAGTTGCTTTCCAATCTATATTTGTTGAGTCCCCTCACATTGGGCTTCCTTTAGGAGAGCGTAGCTAGGGTTGCCTTCTTTGCATATCTAAGGACCTATGAGGTGCTTGCATCTTGCGGGATTTTTCTATCATTGGTCTACGGGCCTTTGGTGCACTTTGTCCAAACCTCATCAAGATAGTGAACCTCAAGTGATTCTAACAAATTATGGAATACAACAAGGAATCAATTAAAAATATTGCGGTCACCATTTAGGTGTTCCAACAAGAGTTTCATAACAACCATGTAAAAAGGACTAGTGATGACAGTCATGATGTTGTGCACTCTAAGAATAAGGGTAAGAAAGGGGCAACTCTAATTCACCCAATAATTAGGAGGTCTAGCCCACTCAAAAGATGACTTTTTACTTTGAAGAGAAACTTCAATTTCTATCTAATGAATGGTAGGCCATTAATGATCTTAAGCTACTGGGTAAATAGTAGTTGGTTTGGCCATTGGTTGGTTATGTTTTGTATGTTGCTTTTTCCTTCTTTTGTTTCTCTTTGTGTAACTACTCTTTTTTTCTTTCTAGGTGTCTCATGTCTCATGATCTCCCTCGCTTGGTCTCTATGGCTATTTTGTAATGGGCATGGGCCCTTCCTAAGTTTAATCTAATTAAAACAATGATAGAGAAAAATAACTTTTTAGAATGACAATAAACCTTCAAAACCTCATTGTAGAAAACCACAAACATGCCCTCTATGATATCCATGATCAAAACATCATACAATAATAATAATTTAGAGCAACTATGCACTACTATATAAAACAAAATAGACAAAACCATAGATAGAATAATTATTAAATTTAGAAAATCAAGTGATCACATACACACCATTGCTTTACTCTGATAAAAATTTAATAATCAACCCATAACTTTTTCTATATTTTTTGTATGGTCTTCAACATTAGTGTATAGGAGCGAATTTGCACCCTTCTTGCAAATTCCCCTTTTGCACCCTCCACCTTAGAAAAATCAAATTTGACCAAGCAATTCCAAGTCCTCATTCCATAGCCCATCGACTCAGTGCTTGTTTTTAGTGTTGGTGGGGGATTTTTTATTGGGGATGCATGCGTGATGCAACACGTCTACATGACATGCTACCATCCTAACAATATTCCTACCTATGGAATCTATAGAGGTGTTATGTTCTCCATTGGTGATGAAATGTAATGCCCCTGGTCCTTCTTGTCGATCTTTAAATGGTTCTTTCCCTCCCAAACCTTCTTCAAATGGATATCTTTCATTTTCAATATATCTCTTTAGCATTTCTTTATCTTCTACACACTAATTCGATCATCTTCACATTTCTCACATGTTTGAGCTACTAGCAGCACCATTAACTCTTTGAACAATCATAAGATCCTACACATATACCATAGAACCTACAACTTGGTGTTTTGTGAGACTGATTTCGCTGTTGTTGCGGCTATGTTGACTCTACCATAGCTATGGAATTGCATTGCTCTCTACTTGGCCTTAAGTGCCTTTGGTTAAGGGCAGTAACACTTTTGTATTACTACTTTATTATTGAATTTGAGTGGCATAGTGTCTCTCATAGTGCTTGGTTTCATTTCCATTCTAGCATTGTTTTCTTTATATTATTTCTACATATCTATCTATCTGGTTGTGTGTGGAGGTGGAATAGAGATTCATTGAAAAGAATACAAACTTATGAATTTTTTTTGAAACAATGAGAATAATTTTTTCTATAAAACATACTACTTAAGTGAAATGATGAATGATATTTTTATCCGAACTTGTTATCAATATGCTTATGGGGATAGAGATGGAATCATAACTATTTTATTGTTTAATACCCAATAAACTATAATACTAAACCTTTAGAAAAATCTTTTATCTTTCTACAATATTTACCACTACAAGAAAAGAGGAAATGATTGATTAAATAAAATAAATACCTAGAAAAATTATTTGAAATAACAATGATAGAAATCATTCTATAAAATGATTGTAAAATTTTAAGTCAAGATCATCAAAAGCCCCAAAATTTCTCTTTAAACTAACCATGACCACTTCACCTTAGGTAAATGGAAAATTGTACTCCAAATAAGCCACACAACCTATAGAAAATTAAAATAAACAATGTTGTCAATAATTATTTTAATTTGTATCCTTATGAGGAATGAGAATAGAGCCTCAACTGTGTTATTTCACAACACCTACTAAACCCTAATACTCAACACAGAAAAATTCTCTCATTTTATTATAGTCCCTAGCATGAAAAGAAAAGAGAATAGAGTCATTAAAAAAAAAACACACACCTTATAAAATTGTTTACAAAAATGACGTGAAAAGAGAAACTATATAAAATTATAGAAAATATTTAAACTCTCACCATACAAAGTCAAAAATATTATCTCAAGACTAGTCATGATCACTATACTCTAAGAAAAAAATTACTCTATAGACCGACTAAAATTCATGAAAAAATTATATTAATGATATTTTTTACATATCTTGCTAGTGATATGCCTATAGAGATAGGAATAGAATCCTAACTGCTTTATGTATGAGCATCCACAAAAGTATAATGCTCAACCCTATTTTTTTTTAATTTTCATGTATTCCTCAATATAAAAAAGTGTTTAAAAACACATACACCTAAAAAAAGTATTTACAATATTGACATGAGAAAAATAAATAAGAAAAATACAAATTCACTCTAAACCAACTAAATTCCCCACATAAAATAATGGTGAATGAAATTTTAGTAGTTACTATTGATATGGTTATGGAGACATGAATAGAATTGTAATTGCATTGTCTCTTACCACACATTGAACTATAATGCTCAACCTTTAAAAAAAACTTCTAAATTTCTTACAATCCTCAATAGAAAAAGTGAAGAGAACACCATAATTGAAAAAGTGCACTCTTCACTAAATAACACACCTCTTGGAAAGCATGACCGTAAATAAACACAAGAAAATTTCACCACATAAAGGTAAAGAGCATTAACTAAAAAAAGTCAAATATAAATTCTTGTCAATACTATTAGAGAGCTTGAACAAAATATATCTATTACTTGCAATCTTAGCAACTTGTGCAACATTTGAACTTGCTCCATGCCTTCATGTTTTACACTTGTGTCTACTAGCACAATGCAAACTTCAACACATATGATGTTAAAAACTTCAACAAACACATTAATATCATAAGCTAGCCATACAACATTAATTTTATGGCATGACCATCAATTACCTACAATATGCATATATAAAAATTTTAGAAAATAGTTTTAACATTTTTCTTGTATATTATGCAGACATATTAACATTAAAAAATAGGATTATTTTCCTATAAATGACATGTAATTAGTTGAGTATAATACAAATTGTGTGCAATATATATACACACATATTATAAAATATTTATTTTTTACTATATGACATTTAATTGACTACAACTATCCTTCCTTTTAATAATTATAACAAACCATTAAATAGATTTAAGAAACTTGATTAAGTTTTTATTTAAACAAACTTCCAAATATGCAACACTGTCCTCGCCATAGTCAAATAGTAATAAAAATAGAAATATTTTATCTTAAAATAATAGTTATATCAATGATTTATTTTCTTAAAATACAGAGATGTTAAACGTGTTTCACTTATAAGGGAGAGGTGCCCATCGTGAGTATAGGACCTATTGTGGGTATAGTTTTGGATAGTTTGGAGCCCAACTTTGGACAGTCCGGGGCCCACTTTTGGGCAATAAAAGTGTCAATAAATTTACACTTAATAGCCAACTATCAATCACTTAAATTCAAAAAATAGACAAACCGACCAATCATGTAATGCCACATCAGCATACCAATATTACATGATTTAGTGACCCACTATTAGTCCATCACCTTTTTTGTGGTTTTTGAAAAATGGTTCGAAAATATTGATAAACGTGCCCAATTTTTGCCCAAAAAATGAGAGGATGTCAACTCAATGATCAAAAGACGTGACAAAAAAAAATTGTCTCGCTCGAACACTCACTGATGATGTAGACCCCTCACTCAAAAATACCCTACCGAGGATGCGCTCCTTTCCTTTTAACTCCATTAATTTTCCCTCTCGGTGCGCACTTTGCCCCTCTATACTGAACGTGCATTACGTGACTGGGACATAAAAATGGTAGCGAAAACAACGTCAATTGTTATTCGTCTTGTTTGTTGTATGTAAATAGCTATAGTGGTGCGTCAGTTTCAAAACCACCTTGTTCGAATTTGCATTGAATTTTCGTGTGGAATTGATGGGTTTTATGTGACTGTCAAGCACAGAAACAAAAGATAGAATAACTATTCAGAGAATTAAATTAACCATGGTCGGTGTCGCCGTGTTAGGTTGTTAATCGCCCTCTCTGAGCGTACTTTACTCCTCAGTGCTGCGCAACTGGCGTGACTGAGACATAACAATAGAGCGAAGAAAATGCAAGCAGCCTTATTCGCCACAGTTCAGATCAACTGTAACTGATACCATGAAATATCTATAACAGACAAAATGTCAAGTAAAAGTAATAATCAAAGTGCTTTAGAAGGAGATATTGTATTATCCTAAATGCAATGCATTCTATTCGAGTAGGCCCAATGTCCCTAGCTTTTTTACTGCTTCCAAAAAATTGAAGTGACATATCTAAAGTATAGAGGAATATAATTGACTATCTGTGAATGCAACAATACAATAATAAATCATACAAATAGAGGAATATAGCCTATATTGTTGTGTTTTCTTACATGTATCATTTGGAAAAATAATTATAAGTAGTCTTGAAATAATGGAATAAGAATTTTTTATTTTAATGAAAGGAGAAATTTTCATAAATAATAAATACAAGTTAAATCGTTATTCTATGAAGTCTATGTCATCAAACAATGGTTAGGGCAAAAAATAATTTATCTGTATGAAGGGATAAGCTTTAGTCTTATAACTCCTATACTTCAAAATTTAAATAAGAAACTTGATAGAATAATAAATTAGTAACTATTCTATTGTAATTAATTATTATTTCAAGAAACTAAATTTTGTATATCAAAAAACTTTGATAGAATAATTTTCTAGAGAACAAAAACACACACTTACATTTTTTCCTATAAATTTAATGTATGATCTTAACATTTAGTAGGTCATTTTTGGTGTATTTGTTGCCCTTAAAGCTATATCGAACACTTTGTTTTGTCACATTACCTAGTTTAGAGTGACACTGATCCATTTATAGCTACTTGTTTAGCTAAATGATTTATACCTACTTTTATATTTGGCAAGTTTCTTTTATTAACACAAATAACATACCTCAAGTTTTGATTTCCCACAACTTTTGAGCTAGTTGAGATGTTCAATATTTGCCATGTAATACTGATAAAAGCATTGGGTTCAGACTATTCTATTTAGATATTTTTCATTAAAATTCTTACCCATTACTATAAGTTGCAAACATCTCTATGCTTTTTCAGTTCAAGGTAATTTAAAATGAAAATAAATTATATGTTCCGCTAGATATACTTTGATTCTAAAGAAGCTCAAATAATTTGGGTATGTAATAACTTAATCTAACCTCTCTTAATGAATCTCCTTCTTATATGACCAATCTATAGGAAATGATACTATGCAGAATAATGAAACCTAAATACTCAAAATGTTGGTTTAATTTAATGTTGAGTGGTTTCAATAATTGTGAATATAATTTTACTCCTACTAGACAATCAAATGTATCAATTTTTTTTACAATGAACATTTATTTTTGAATAAATGTATTTTTTTTGATAGACTAGTTTTAAAAGCTAAATTTTGTAAAAATATATAAAAATATAAAACTAGAAAAAACATAGACCTTTAAAGCAACCAAATGATCATGAAGTTACTCCATCAGACTAATTAAGTCCAAGACCGATCTAACTCACATCTGAATTTACAAAACGTTTGCAATCACATAGATCTTGCAAATTTATAAATAAAAATCAATATTGCGAGTAACCAGGACCTAATTTAGCTAATTAAACTCGGAATCAGATTCTGACCTAACACAAAGAGGTATTGAGCGGAGTAGACTGGAGAGTTGAATTCACGTCGGATGAAGTTAAGAATACCATGCTAGCAGTTCCGTCCAAAGTCAAGAATGAGGATGATGACGGGGTATCAGGAGAAACACGGCCATACACAGCCACAGGAAATGTTAGAGGAACATGAGGCAATTCAACTCCTCTTTTCAATATACCAACCACTTTTTCCATATTCGGTCTGGCATTGGGATCGGGTGATCCGGGTGGATATGCTTTCCACCAAAAATAATGTTACAACAGTTACCAAAAAGTTTGCAAGTATAGATTCGAACCCGTGATCTCCACAGCTAAACCGTCCACTTTTGCCGCTACACCACACATGCAATTTACTATTATTTAGAAAGAAGTTTCTTTCAGCTAATAACAAACTGCCCAAAGAGAGAATGGAGGCCGACGGGGGTTGAACCTTGACCATCGTCCTCCCAAAATATTACATAACCGTTGCGCTATTTACAACGCTTGAAAAATTTTCGGGGTAATATTGATTTAACCAATACTCAATCCGCCTATCCTTAGTTAAATAAGGGTATATGGTTAAAACAACCCCTATTTATGGAGTAAAATCAAATCCATAAAATAGTAAAGGGTTTATTACGAAGATTCAATTAGTTGAAAGGGATTATCTTTGTAATTAGTGGTTATAGTCTTTTTGGCTAATTTCATGTATAAAAAGGAGTATTAGGCTTTTGGTAGGCAACAAGGTGATGAGAAGGAGAGTACGTTCTTGAAGACTTTGTGATTATTCCTGCACATTAGAGAATAATGCTGCTATTGTGCTTGGAGGGAATGATTTTCAAACATTTGTAATTGATTTTTTTGGAGATAATCGGATCGGTCACCTTATTGGAGAGGGACCCGGAGACGTAGTCCGCCTGGACGAACTCCGTTATCAATCGTGTTTTGTCTTCTATCACTCTACTTTCTTTTTTTCAGTTCATTACTTTATTATTCTTTGGTCATTTAAGCATTTCAATTATGTTAATTTGTTTAATTAAATTTTTGAATTAACTTATGTAATTATGTTAAGCATTCCTCTATAATCGTCCTAGATCCTAATCAGATCATCGGGATGAGAACACAACAATCCCACTTTCATAAGCCGTTCGATTTCCTGAGCATTGAAATTCCCACCCAGTTTCTCATCTGCTGCATCAAGAATTCTGTGCTGCCCATGCAAGTGCCAAACCCATTCCACCACTCTGAAATTGTGTTCAGTCAAGCTCCAGTCTGTCGGTCGTCTTCCACAGGCAATTTCGAGACTCAGGGCTCCAAAGCTGAACACGTCCATCTGTCGGGTGGCCCTTCCCGTTGTTACGAACTCCGGCGCTATGTACCCAATTGTACCCGCTGCCGTGGTCGTATGCCCTCCTTTTTCGCGTTCCACCATTCTGGCAAGCCCAAAATCACCCAGCTTCGCTTTGAAATTTGAATCCAGCATAACATTGCTCGCTTTGATATCTCTGTGAACAACGCTCTTATGCCGATCCTCGTGAAGGTAAACCAGAGCGGAGGCTATGTCACAAGCTATGCTGTATCTTCGATCCCAATCGAGTGGAGCTTCCGGTTGATCAAATATATATTTGTCGAGACTTCCGTTTGGGAGTAACTCGTAAACCAGAAGCAAGTCGCCCTTCCGATGGCACCATCCCAGAAACTTCACGAGATTATGGTGAGTAAGCTTACTGTTCATGCTAATTTCTGTTTCGTACTCACGTTTCCCCTGCCTGGAGGACGGAGATACTTTCTTTACTGCGATAGCCTCGTTTGTGCTAGGCAAAGTGCCTCTGTAAACCAATCCGAAGCCGCCGACTCCAATCTTTTTGTCGTCGCTGAAGTTGTTGGTAGCGGCGCTGAGCTCAGCATAAGGAAATTCATGAGCAGACTGCGCTGCCTCGCGAAGCAATCTGTTGAGCTCCTCATCGCTCTCCTCGCCGTTGCCCCCAACACCACCGCACTCCTCATTACTTTTCTTGTCCTGATGTACCACCTACTTCCAATAAAGAGAAAACCACATATAGCAATAAAACAGACCAAAGTGGATACCAATATTTTCTTTCCAGAAGAATTCTTTGTTTGCATCGGACCTGGACCAGTAGCATTTACGTCTGGAACCACGCTAGGGACGCTGATTTCTGGAGCCGGGCCTGGTGCATTAACTTGCGGAGCTGCGGCTGCGGTTGAAATCTTCCACGAATATTGACATGAAAATTTCCAAACACGCAATGCGTGAATCTCAACTGCGTACCCAGTGGACGCGGAAAAGCCAACCTGAACGTTCTGGGGAAGATACTGTCGGAGATCTATATCATACCACACAGGCCTGGAATTTGACGGTCACCCCTGCCTGTCATATAAATTTTTTTATGACGGTTTGGTCATTTTACAACCTTTCAATTGACGTTTTAAGAAAAATATAAGTTGTCAAAAAAATTTGAGTGAATTTTTTTATATTGAAAGAATGCAACTTACAAAAAAATAGTCTAAAGATGCGAAAAAGAGCAGCAATCAACAACACAATCACAAACAAAACTACAAACAAAAATACCTTTTTCTTTGGAGAAACTTCACGTGATCAGCTGGGCTCGATTGTTTCAAGCAGTTCACCTTGACATTCACAATTGTACTATTCTTCCCTTGGCTACTGCAAAAGATTCTTAAAGTTGATCATTGACATTGTCATGATAAAATAAAGAACAGTCAATGTACTGCCAAAAACAGGTCATCTGATCAAACCAAGACAAAAAAAGGCTATAAAGTTGGAAACCAGTAGATATATAGGAGAAGGGTCTAAGTAAGACCATCAAAGAGCACCAAGCTGCTACACAACCTAAAATAATAGTACCACTATTATGCATAAAAAACCCTTACATCAAGTTGACAGCTAATCTTCAAATTCTTATTGGAGACTCTTCTTTACACACAGATTTGTTTCTAAATTGATTTTTTTTTAAACAATAAATAACAAGTATAGACAAAGAAAAAATTTGTTTGTAAATTGATTTTTAATCTAAAAAACAATAAAACAAAACAAAGATTTAGAAAGATTTTCTTCTAAATTGATTTAAAAAAAATAATAAATAACAAGTATAGACAAAGCAAAGATTTGTTTCTAAATTGATTTTTAATATAAAAAACAATAAAACAAAGCTAAGATTTATTTCTAGATTATTTTTAAAATTTATCAAAGATAAATATTCTTTCAAATATTTTAATTTAATATATATTTCTACATCAATTTAAAAAAAAATCAGAATAAACATTGTAAAAAAAATCATTTATATTTTTATAACAAATTATTATAAAATAATATTATAAATAAAACTATTATATTATATTACCCTATAATAAAATTTTACGGTTTAAAAATAATTTGAAGTGTCATATATACGGTTATGTAAAATTTTAGAAAGTCAAATTATACGGTCTAATAAATTTTAAAGCTATAAAATACGGTCTAAAATGGCAAAAACGGTCAAATAGACCATCAAATTCCAGGCCTGATACCACAAGATTGGGCTTCTTGGTTTAGAAATTAGAAGTATTAGTACCATTAGGGTTAAATAAAAGAAACACTTGAAGCCGTTCTACTGTGCCATCGTAATCCACCCATGCATCCCATTCTTCTCCGTTCTTTAGAGTAGCGTTGCCGAAAAGGCCATCTAATGAGACTCTTTTCTTGGATATCATGCTGTTGACGTCAATTTCCACATGGTTATCATCGGGATCAAATTGATTGTAGTATGTGTCGAACTCTACGGCCACAATCTGATTCGATGCATTTCCATCCGTCGTGTTTTTAAAAAGGCCAAGATATTCTCCCGGGCTAGAGTTGGCAATCTTCAATCCAGTAGACGCGAGGAAGAAAGTGAGTCCATCCCCCGCTGCCTTTTTATGATCTGTCTTAGAAATGACGATAATAATAATATATAATCAACAATCAATAATAATTAAAAATAATAAATTATTTACTAATAATAATAAAATTAATAATAAATTATTAATTATAAATCAATTATAAATAACAATTCTAATTAAAATTATTAAAATAACCAATAGTAAATTATTGATTATTAATTATTTAAAATTTAAAAATATTAATTACATATAATAATAAGAAAATTAATAATAAATTTTTGGTTATTAATTATGTAAATTAAAATTCATTAAGACAATTTATAAATCTAAATTTTGTTTGTGTTTTGACTAAAGTATAATAATAGTTTTTTAGTTTTCTCTATGAAGCTATGAATTACATACACATAGAATGAAATATAGTTTAAATACACATAGAATGATATATAGTTTAATTACAAACCTTGGTCTTGTCTAATTATTCATATTAATGTTTAATAAATTTATTAATTATGTCAAATTAAAATTCATTAAAACAATTTATAATTTAACATTCTAGATTTTGACAATTTATAAATCTAACTGTTGTTGGACATTCTAAACTATATGTTTTAAATTTAAAATTTTAAATAAATTTATTAATAATAATTAATATTGTTAAAAATAAATAAATATTTTTTATTTTTCACTTTTAAATAAATTTATTAATTATAATTTTTTCATAATTGATATTTAATAAAATTCTAATATTATGTATTATTTGGATTTTAATTTTTCAAATAAATCTATTAATAGTAGATTATTCATATTGATGTTTAATAAGATTTATTTTAAAGATTTCTATATGATAGTAATAGTAGATAATCAACACTCAATAATAATTATCAATAAAAAATTAATTATTAATAATAATTAAATTAATAATAAATTATTAATTAAAATTATTAAAAATAATCAATAATAAATTTTTGGTTATTAATTATTTATAATTAAAATTCATTTAAACAATTTATAATTCAATATTCTAGATTTTGACAATTTATAAATCTGAGTGTTGTTTATGTTTTGACTAGAGTAGATTTTGTTTTTTTAGTTTTCTGCATCAACATCATAATTACATGCACATATAATGAACTATAGTTTAGTATAATTAATAACCAAAAAAATATTATTGATTATTAATAAGATTTTAATATTAAGTATTTTTTCAATTTTAATTTTTGAAATAAATCTATTATTAATAGATTATTCATATTGTCTTATAAGATTTATTTTAAAGATTTTTAGATGATAATAATAATAAGATTATTAATTTACTATTGATTATTTTAATCTTCATAACTATAGTTTAATTAGGAACCTTGATCTTTTATTAGCATTTAAAAATCTTTAAAATAAATCTTATTAAACATCAATATGAATAATATATTATTAATAGATTTATTTCAAAAATTAAAATCCAAATAATATTTAATATTAGAATTTTATTAAATATCAATTATGAAAAAAATATAATTAATAAATTTATTTAAAAATAAAAAATAAAAATAATATTTATTTATTTTTAACAATATTAATTATTAATAAATTTATTTAAAATTTCAAATTTCAAATATATAATTATTTTTAATAATATTAATTATTAATAATTTATTGTTAATAATTATTAAAAATAAAAAATGTTAATAACTATGGAGTATATTTTAAATATAACCAAAGATTAATATTCTTATGGATATTTTATAATACATTTTGAGCTACCCTTATACTTTTTATAATATCCTCCTTTGGGATTACAAATGAAATGCATATTCTTTCCCGTAGCAAATATAATGTATCTAAACGGAAATGGCTTGGGTAAAAATGAAAAAGTCACGGGTTTAAAAAGGTTGTGGGCTCGGCCACCTAAGTGTACCCTTAGAGTGTGCCGGTTAAGCTCGACCTCTATTCAGTAGATTCATTTTATTACGCCGAAGGTGTGTCACTCTTTGAACTTTCAAAGCTCAAATTTACGTTCAACAGTTGGAAAGCCTCGAGACGCCCAGCAAGGTTGGCAGTTAATTGGCAACCGTTGATCGTTTCGAAAGTAGGTAGGTCACATTTAATTCATCTTTGTCGCTGCCTCTACTCTATCCACGGTGACGATTCGATGGTGCATTTAGTGTCGATGTGAGTTGTGTACTCTCTGCTATGCATTAACTCACGTTTTTCGCCTTTTGCATTCATTTACCCATAGAATATATTTAGCATAAAAAATATCTGCTTCTATATGCATTTGGATTGTTCACATTGCAAGCTCTGCGCACCGCTTTTGACATCGTCGATTTGTGAACAGCCCGAATCTTGAGGCAAGTCAGTTTTCATTTTGTTTCAGCTTTATCTTCAGGATTTTTCTTTACCTTTTTTTTATTAGCAAAATAATGTTGGGTTATGTATGCACAGGTAATTCGTTGGTGCAACCTCTACTTTTGTCGTAAATAGATATTTTCACATAATCTTTGGGTACTTCACTGCTTCCCTCGCCGTTAATGGTTTTCGCTCCTCCAAACTCTTCGTCACTCATATGTTTTTGTGTCGTTTTTACTGTTTCCCCTGTTGCTAAGGGTTTCCACCCCTCCAAACTCTGTTCATGCATTTCTAAAACCGTGCAAATTATTTGCTTGAGTGTCTCTAAAGCCTTTTCAAAAAACCATTTTGTGCATATTCTGCAATCATTGCATTCCTTTAGATGACATCTCTTTGAGGCATTCGGTCAAACAGTTTGCTTGCAAATTCTACACTTCCCCATTTTGTATATATCTATACCAGTGCATTTGCAACAATAACCTCAAACACAATTTCATCACACACTATGCTTTGATGGATGTATATATCCCATTCCAATGCTGGCATAATGGACCAGGATTGAGGTTGTTGGCAAAGCTTGTGGAGTTTACCTTTGCACCTGCCAATTATATTTGCTTTAAAGTTTCTAAAGCTTTCTGAACAATCCATTCTATGCAAATCCACAATTATTGCAATCCATGAGACTCAAATTTATTTGAGGATTCTATCAAGCAATTTTCGTGCCTTGTCTATACTCCCACATTTTGCATGTAGGGAGGGAGGCTGCTCCATATCCTGTTCCAAGGCTCCCTTTGGCACAAGCATGGAAGTTGCTGGAAAAGTTTGTGGAATTTTGTTTTACATCTGCCAATTGCGTTTGCTTGAAAGTTACTAAGGCTTTACCCACAAATTCAATTTGTGCATATCTTGAAACCATTGCAGTCCATAGAGCATATTTCTTTGAGGTATTTTATCAAATAGTTCATAGTTCACATGCCGGTGTCCGTGCTTCCACACTTTGCTTACATCTGTGAAAGCTTGATATTGGTAATAATTTTAAGGTAATGATGGTGTGAAAATTGAATTTTTTTGTAAACTAATCACACAATTTTACTCTATTGATGCATTTTTCCTTTTCAAAGTTAGTTATTTTAGTTTGGTTTTTTTCTTCTTTTGGAATGAGAATACTAATGAAACCCTCCTTCATCTAACCTCAAGAAACACAAGTATGTAATCTAAGAATACGAGGAAACAATCTACTAACTGGATAGCTGGAGTTAGTTGCTAATCACATTAATTACAAACAACTGATTATAACTAGGCGATTTCATAGTGAATTAATGGGTGCAGCATGAATTAAGCCCAAACAACCTATAGCCTGTAGCTTAGAAACCAATGAATCTCTTTAATACTACCTCATATATCAAAGACACAAAGAGCCCAATACATGAAAATCAGCTCAAAACTGTCAACAACAACTTTTGGCTAATATTCCTCTAGATGAGTTTGACCCAATGCCATTCTTTGACTGCACAACCTTCAGAATTGAGAAGAAACAAAAATCTGCAGCTTGTGAAGCATTTAGATTTTACTTATAGCTCCATTCCCATGCAAGTTTGAAAAATTATATGCTAGGGATGGCAAACTAATGTATCTACATCTTAGTATCTTAGTGGCTATTTTAATGTTATAGTATCTTATGTATCTACTATTGTCCAGCCAAACTAAAGGGCCAACCTATTAACCAGGCCAAAAACTCTGCTCATGAATAAAGCTCTCTTATTTTATGAATGTTATGTTGAATACAATTACCTCTGGCTCTTATTTCTAATAATCTGGAAGCTGATTGGATTTTTAGTTACCTGTATTTTTACTGCCTTGATATTGTATACTGAGGGTAGGGCACAGATGTGAAAGTACTACAAATATATTGAATCCTAAACCAATATATTAAATTGCATCCGGTTTGGCAAAATGAATTGGATACCTCATTTTGGAGCATAATTATACTGAATCTGCCTTTTGGGAATACTTTTCAGATTTATATATCTTAATCTTACTATCACGTTTTGCTTTTGTTTATTGCATGATAACATGTACTGCAATGTATGTTGGTATTCTATTGTGATTATTGAAAATATGGCTACAATTATTCTTTAGTGGTGTACTATTCAATAATAATTACTCAAACAAATCTGAACTTACAATTTTGACATAATCAGTGTGTTCTGGCTTGCAGAAATCCTTATTGCTAAGTTACTTTTTTGTCTTAACTCTCAAATCACTTAAGAGTGTGTTTTCCTCAAATGATTCTGAACAAAGTTTTTTTCTTTGTTTATTGACTAGACCTCCACTTTTCTAATTAGTTTTTCCAAAACAATGCATGTTGTAGTTATTTGTTTAATTTCAATATTATGTACAAAATTGATACAATTGTATTGGAGCATTTCACAACATTTTTGTTATACTTATTCTTCATTATTAAAGATTTTATATTTGATTGATTTCATAAATTTTCAAGTGGGTATACAAAGTTATGATCATTTTTTAATTATGGGTAATTCTGTTTTATTATTCACCTTTAAACCAATGAATTTTAATGTTATGGTGAATTTAATGAGAGTAGGATACAATTTTAACTCTCCCTTGCATCTTCTTCAAGTTTAAAATTTATTTTTATTTATAAGTGTGTTCAACTATTTATTTAAAAGTGTGTTCAATTTTTTAATGTTACATGTTCTCACCCTACTTAAATTCAATCTCAAATATTTTGGTTCGTTTCTCATTGCTAAGCAACATACTGTCACTCTACTTCGTATCAATATAAATTTCCACCAATGTTTCTATTTAATTTATTCACTATAATTAAGGGGTTTACACTAATTTATATAATTGGATTTTACAAGCTTACGCAAAATAACAATTGTACTCAGAATATCTCTAACTTTCAAGAAAATATTGTGGGCAAATACGAATAACACATTCCGCTTGCATTTATGCACTCCATTGCACAAAATTTACTTTCAAAAGAACATTAACATGCAATTCAATACAAAAAAAACAGCAATCAAAACTATATTAACCAACAAGTCAATGCAGTTCTTATGACCTTCCACAACTCTTCGGCATACCCATTGCACACGAAGGTGCCATTGCTAGTTTTATATACTTTGACCCGTCAAAGGTGCAGCAGATTCGTTCCAGGAGACGCCTTCTCCATCTCGAGGAAAGTTACAGATTTATTTTATTTTATTTGACCTTGACTTATTTTATTTGCACAATCATTACATGTTCTATGTTCTCCATAGCTATGCACAGAGTAATCATTAACTGAATATAAGGTGTTTATATTTATAAATTAAATAAAATAAACAAACCCTAATGCCTTTGGCTTTTTCCTGCCTTAATTTATCAAAGAAACAAATAAAATAATTTATATAATAAATAATAATTTATGTAATAAATTTTAAAAATAAACTTATATAATAAATAAAATAAAATGAGATAATTTATATAATAAATAAAATAAAATAAAATAACTTATATAATAAATAAAATAAAAAAGATTCTTTAAATAAAATAATATATAATAAATTTTTAATATAAATAAAATTTGGTCTATGTTATAAAATCAAAACAATAAAATAAAAAAATTATATAATAAATTTTTAATAAAAATAAAAATTGTTTTGTGATAAAATCCAAACAATAAACAAATAGAAAAATGAAAAAATAAAGTTGTATAGGAAGTGTTGTTTTTGGAATGAATTGGAGAGGAGGGTAAAGAAGTAGAGAGGGAAGGATAGAGAAAGAGAGAGAGAGGTTGAGGAGGGAAAATAAGTAGAGAGGGAAGGATAGAGAGAGAGAGAGAGAGAGAGAGAGAGAGAGAGAGAGAGAGAGAGAGAGAGAGAGAGAGAGAGAGAGAGAGAGAGAGAGAGAGAGAGGAAGAGGGACAGAGGGAGGTAGAGAGGGATAAGTGAGATAGAGATAGGGAGGGAGAGAGAGGTGGGATAGAAAGAAGTAGAGAAGGAAAGAGAGAGCCAAAGAGAGTGAGAGAGAGAGGGAGGGAGGGAGAGGTAGAGAGGGATAGGGGAGATATAGAGAATTAGAGGGGGAAGGAGAGAGAGGTAGAGAGGAATAAGTGAGAGGGGGAGAAGTAGAGAGGGAAGGAGAGAGTGAGAGAGAAATAGGTGGGATGGAGGGAGGGATAGGTAGAGAGGGATATGTGATATAGAGAGAAATAGAGAGGGAAGGAGAGAGCAAGAGGGAGAGAGAAGGGGGAGGGAGGGAGGTAGAGAGGGATAGGTGAGATAGAGAAAGAGAGAGGAGGGTAAAGAAGTAGAGAGGGAAGGATAGAGAAAGAGAGAGAGAGGAGGGTAAAGGGACAGAGAGAGGTAGAGAGGGATAAGTGAGATAGAGATAGGGAGGGAGAGAGAGGTGGGATAGAAAGAAGTAGAGAAGGAAAGAGAGAGGTAGGGAGGGAGGGAGGGAGGGAGGGAGAGGTAAGAGGGATAGGGGAGTTATAGAGAATTAGAGGGGGAAGGAGAGAGAGGTAGAGAGGAATAAGTGAGAGAGGGAGAGAAGTAGAGAGGGAAGGATAGAGTGAGAGATAAATAGGTGGGATGGAGGGAGGGATAGGTAGAGAGGGAAGGAGAGAGAAGGGGGGAGGGAGGAAGGGAGAGGTAGAGAGGGATAGGTGAGATAGATCATTGCTTTCTTCACGTCATCCACTCCTTTTCACGACTATAAATAATGTGGACTCAGCCTATCGGCATAAGTATTGCACCTTATCGGGGTGCAAGTGCTAGTAATTACATAGTTTGAAATTGTGCGTTATGTTCGATTAGCCTTTACTCTTTGAAAAATGATTAAATATGAGGGGAAATAATTGTAACCCTAGTTTTTTATCACACTTGAGAGCGTTGAGGTTAGTTTGAGAGAAACTAATATGGTTTCTCTTTATCGTCTTGCATACATGTGTAAAAGAAAAATAATCTTTTTAAGTATTGATTTTAAATTAGTAAGATTTATATAGTTAAGTTTAGATTAGTATATTTATTTTTGGAAAATTCTATTTAAAATATGTTGACATTTTTTAAGGTGTTCATTCAATTTATATTTGACAAATTGACTTAAAAATAAGTGTTTTGAGAAGAATATCTTTTGGTCTATTTTAGATAGATTTTTTATATAAATAGTTGTAGACACCTAGAATTCACATGTTATAAATTATCTAATTACTCAATTATTTCTTCTATAATTGATTGAGTTAATCCTTATTTCTCAAATTCATTGTTTAATCTTCATTTTCTTATTAATTGAATATTATTTTATTATTTTATTGATAAATTCACTAATCCATCATTATTCACCTACACCTTATTTCTAGCCTAAGTCATTTAATCATACTTTTTTTAATGTCCACCTTAGGTAAATAAATCTTGATGGTAGGATAAAAGTACAAAGTTGTGTTATTTTTTTAAGTCAATTTATTAACACAAGTGAATTTTAGTATTTATAACTAAAAATCAATTTTCATTCTAAATAAGTTAGACATGTCCACAAATTTTCCAACTAAAATTGTTGGCTAAATAAATATGTAGCACTATTTTGAGACAAATTTACCATAACAATGAAATTATTTAAAAAAATTGATGTTTCAACAACTCCTACTCATGTAAATAATATTTTTTAAATGTAAAGATACCCTTTTGTAGATCCATAAGTACAATTTATATATATAGTTTTTCTTTATATTTTATTTATTAAAAGTAGGTTATCAATGCAAAAATATTAGGTTGTTTATCATGTTAAGAAAGAACCTAAAACTTATTAAAAAAATATGATGCACTAGATAAAAGAATTTATATTATATGATAGTATATTTTTTTCTATTTAAGATAAATATTTAATATAAAAGTTGACATCAAATAGAAACAACTGTATTTTAATACATACATATAATTATTTATTTAAAAATACATATTTATCAAAATTGGAAAAAAAACCATACACCAAAGTTTCAAGTTATAAATACACAAAAAAATTACTATATAAAGCTTGATGTTTCATATACAAATGAATTTTTTCTTTCACAAAAATACACACATAAAATATACTAAAAATTACACATCTTATTAGTTTATATTTGTAGACGTTGCTCTAGCTCATATCACTCAACAAAAAACAAGCATTAGCATGGTTAGTTAAATTAAGCAAACAAAAACAACCATCCCTATGAAATATTGCATCATGCTAGATATGATAAATAAGACATTAAAACAACAAGAAAATCTGAATAAAGCATATAAAAACATGAGTTATACCTATCTCATAGTGGAAGTGGTGCATCTTTGATGTGAAAAGGATGCCCTTTCCGACCTCCTTGACAAGATTCAAATGATAATGATGCAAAATGCAAGTGATGGAGATGCAAGATGAAATCAAAGTGCCTATAGTGAGAATGCTAAGATTGTGGATGGATTTGGAGTAGAAGTGTCATATATTTATAGGTTGAAGTTTTGAAAGATGGAGAGTTGGGAGGAATGTGAGATTAATCATGAGCCAATGGCAAGGTGCCACTTGTCAACATGCTAGTGGAGGAGGAATGAGCATATTTTGGAGAATGTGCAAGTAAATGCAATTAGGTGGATTTGAAATTTGAAAGATGGCTTTAAATGCATATGATTGAGACATTTTGGATGGAAATTTGTTTGCGCAAGAAAGTCAAAAAAATGGAATTAATGAGTGAATATTCTCAAAGAATATGCTTTGGTGAGGAAAAAAGGCGTAATTAGATAATTAAATAAAACGAATTTCATGCACAAGTGGGTGGGTTAGTCAAGGGTTTAGGTTTGACCCAGGTTGAGTCAAAACCTAGAGGATGGGTAATTAAGATCATGGGTTAATTAGATTAATTAACTTGGAGGAATTTAGGGATTTGACATTTGATTTAAATTATTTTGATTTATTAAATCAAATAAGAGGACCTTGAGGGCTTTAATTAAATAAATTGATTTATTTAATCAAACATGATGAATATTAGTGAATTAATCAATAAATGGTTAAATATTTGATTAATAGAGGAATTTGATGTTAATTAGTCAACTTTAGATGCATGATGTTGATTAAGATTATTTTTATGTCTACATTTTGTCCCTCTTTGAAATAATGTACTTGTTGCATTGGTTCAAAGAATGATGTCGCCAAGATCGAAATTCAAAACAAATCTAATTTTTTCGGATGTCCCAACAGAAAGAAGTACGTTGGCAGTTCAATTTTAGGGTCGATCTCGCAACAAAGAGGTTCAATATGGATGTACTGATGGTTAGAATAACATATCTATATGATAGTGATGAAGCAAATGAGATGTTTTTAAAATGCTTAGAATAATAAATCTATATTATCTTAAACAACTTAGATGATTATGAAATGCATGTGATATGGATGGTGTTTTCTATTATAATGAGATGTATGAATATGCAGGATACAAACAGTTTGTGGATGCATGATAGACTTGTTTTCGTGAAAGAGGATAGATGAATGAGAGGGATCCATCCTTGAATCTAAGATGATGCAAAAGTCCAACAAGTCTATGAGTTGTCAAGACTTTATTAGATATGATGACGAATGATGATGATGTATTGCTTATCTAGCGATGGGAGAAGTAAAGAGCATAAATTTCCTTATGTTTGATAACACACATAGGTATGATGCATCAAGGTATAAAGAACTAGGATGGTGTTGCACCTAGTGTGATGGACTTTGACTCGGCAATCAAATAGGAGTACTCCTATTCACACCTGGCATACGAAACCTTATTTAAAATGCAGTTCAGATAGTTTAAATATCTCAGACCAAAACATAGGTAGGAAAGCCTTCCTATGTGGTCAACAAGACACCTAAAAAACCTTCCCTACAAACCAAACAATGCGTGTATGAACAAGGTTATATTGCAAGAACATCCAACAAGCAGAGCAGATAAAAAGATAAAGATCAATGCCCCATTCCTTTCTCTCTAAACTGTTTGATTAGACATCATCGAGAGGTCACCCGAATGAGCGCAATAAGATGAATCAACAAGATAAAGATCAAGTACACAAAAAAGTCAATATTATTCATGTTGCTAGCCAAGACTAAACTATGGTGGTTTCTAATGTTGATATCCATTGTAGGAAAGATTCTTCCTAGGGCATGATGTTATCAAATGACGATGAGATTGACTAGATGATGGGCTGGTGATACCAAGAGTTGACCAACCTTTTTACCTACTGACCTAGACTTAAGACTCTAGCGTTCAAGAACACATTTTTGACTGCTAAACTTGCTCCTAATTACCTTGCCAAAGGATGAAAGCGACGATTGATTTATTATGAGCGGATGTTTATTTCGGGTGAAAACGAGATGGGATAGATGCACCTTTTTGGGTTTTTTGAATGTTTTTGGATTTTTGAAATGTTTTGAGGCTGTTTTTGGTATCTTTTGAGATGTTTTACAAATGTTTTGATTTTCAAATTTTCCATTATTTTTGGATTTTTTGATATATTGACCAAGAACCTAACCTAAAGACCTATCCTAGGGGTCTTGAGGGCTTATCAAAGATTATCCTTGCCTACATTATACACATAGAGACCACATACTTCAACTGACACTAACTCGACTATTGATGAGATATGAACAAATGGATTGCCAGTTTATTATGACAGACTTCTAATGGACTGATCTAATGTGTCTTAAGGGTCAATCAAAGATCCACCTTGCCTATGTTCAATCTCAGAGATGACGTAGTTTGACAAGATGGTCCTCTATTTTATTTTATTTTGGCTTTTGACATGTCTTGGATTTTGATATGTTTTGGATTTTTTTTATTTTTTGATTTTCTGATGTTTTTATGGATTTTTTATTTGAAGGAGGAATTCAAGGATGTACACGAATCTGGCCCGATGTAGGTACAAGAACATGCCCCCAACATGATTTGATAGACTACTTCGATATAGGTAGGACAAACTGACCTTAGGAATGTGCCAAGTAGTACTAGAAGAGAGAAGATGATGTGAACGCAGAATCAAGTTACAATGCGAACATGGATGGGTGAATAGAAGGAGATATGGGATGCGATGGATAATGGAAGTGTGATGGATGAATGATGCAGAACAAGTTGTAGAGATCCTGGTGGATGGAGAGTGCTTTATTTACTCTTGGCGCCTATTTGTCAGGTTTTTACCAAGGTACTTGTTGAAAGTGCCACCGAAGTGGTTTTCACTAGAGGATGATTTTTATCTTTACTTTTTTCAATCCTTTTTCTGAGTTTCCTTTAGGTTTTTATATTTTTATTTTTTTTTAGTTTTTGGTTTTACCCTTAAAAGATTAGGCATAAAAAAATAAATTGAGATGGGAGCTATTCATAGGCTCTTGTAGAGGTTCCCCTTCAGGCGTTGATAACTGATATGTCCCTGACTTGTAGCTTGTCATGATGATGAAGGGCCCCAACCAATTGGTTTAAAACTTACCCTTTCTATTTGGATTTGGTACATTGTTCTGATTCTTCTTCAATACCATGTCTCTAACTTGGAAGGTCTGACTCTTGATTTTATTGTTGTAGCTCCACTTGAGATAGTTTTGGTAGACTTGCAAATAGTTTAAGGAATCCATGCATCGCTCATCCAGTAATTCTAGCTCATTCAATCAGGATACCTAATATTCTTCATCTGTTATGAGATTATGCAATGATATTCTTACGGATGGTAGCTCGATCTCAATGGAGAGGATGGCTTCTAATCTATAGACCAGGGAGAATGGGGTGGCACCTATTGGTGTGTAGATACTCGTTTAGTAGGCCCATAAGGTGGGGTTCAACTCCAGATGACAGTCACGACTAGCGTCATTGACTATTTTCTCGAGGATTCTGAGGATGGTTTTATTTGTAGCCTCAACTTGGTCATTACCTTGGGGGAAGTATGGAGTGGAAAAGTGATGTTGGATATTAAACTTTTGGCATAGGTTTCGAACATCTTGGTTTTTGAAAGGTGTCTCGTTATCTGACATAATGGCTTGAGGGACACCTTAGCAGCACATGGGGTAATTCAGGATGAACTTAGAAATCTTCTTTCCTATAATATAGGTCATTGGGATGGCCTCTACCCACTTTGTGAAGTATTATGTGGTGGTAATGATGAACTTATGTTCGTTGGATGAGGTGGGGGTGATTTTTCCAATGAGATCGAGCCCCCACTGTGAAAAGGGCCAAGGTGTAACGATTGGATGGAGCTCTTGAGTTGGTGCATGGATGAGATCCCCATGTTGAAATTGCAAGCATTTTTTGACAAATTTATGGGCTTCCTTCTCCATTGTCAGCCAATAGTACCTCGTTCTTAGCATCTTCTTGGCCAAGGTCATATCACTCGAATGTGAACCCCAAATTCCATTATCTAACTCCATTAAAGTAGTCAAAGCCTCTTTAGAATTTAAGCATCATAACAAAGTTCCCTCAATACTCCTACAATATAGGGTGTCGCCTAGGATAATAAAACGGGTCTTCTTGACAAAGGTTTCCTTTAGATTTGGGGTGATGTCGACAGGGAGGACTCTTATTCTGAGATAAGTGTATATGTTGTGACAGCATGGGTTATCAGGACCAATGATTTCACACAAAAATTCAAACTCTAGTACCTCGAATGTTGGTACGAGAAGCTTCTCTACAAGGAATTATTGCTTTGGGACGTTGCATGGGACATCTAGTAGCAATTTGATTGTTTCCATAGCATTTGATGCTCTATTGTTAGCTCTTGGTATCTGCTCAAAGGTGATATCAATGAAGGACTCCTTGAGGCTTTCCACCAATTTCTTGTATGGAGTCAACTTGTCATCCTTTGTTTGGTATTCACCATTGACGTGGTTGATGATAAGTTGTGAATCTCCATAGACCTTGATTGTCGTGATATGCCACTGTGCAACAATTCTCAACCCTATGACAAGAGCCTCATATTTCATGATGTTGTTTGTGCAAGCAAAGGATAGCTTATATGATTTGGGTATGTAATCACCTTGTGGTGTTATGAAGAAGATTCTAGCTCCTGGCCCATGTTGTGTGTAAGATCCATCAAAGTAAATTTTCCAATGATCTGCTACGTTTATGTTGAAGATGGATTCGTTAGGGAACTCTGACACCAATGGATTCTTAGCATATATTGGTACTTATGCTAGTTGGTCTACAATCACGTGTCCTTTAATGGCCTTTTGTTCCACGTACTCAATGTCATGCTCTGTAAGGATCATAACCCATTTAGTTGTTCACCCTATGAGCATCGCTTTAGAAAGCGGATACTTGAGAAGGTCTATCTTGGCAATAAGTTTTATCTGATGTGCTAGCCTATAGTGTTTGAATTTTTTGTGTTGTGAACATGATTGCTAAACAAGATTTCTCAATGGAGGTGTAATTTAGCTCGTGTCCCACCATGGTTCTACTAATGTAATAAATTTCTCTCTCCTTCTGATTTTCATCATGTTCTACTAAGAGAGCACCAAGGGTTGTTGTTGTTGTTGATATATACAGGATCAAGGGTTTTCTTAGAATTGGTGGCATAAGAACTAGTGGTGTGAGCAAGTACTCCTTGATCTTGTTGAAGGCCTGATCATATTTCTCATCCCATTTGTATGCTACCCCCTTTGGAGTAGATGAGAATATGGGATTTTCTTATCTACTAATTGCGCTATGGACCACCAGATGGACTGGAGTCTTCCTTGTAAGCTTCTGAGCTGTTTTAATATTCTTGGTGCCTCCATATCAAGGATTGCTTTAACCTTGGTGGGATCTATCTTGATCCCTCACATGGACACAATGTACCCTAGGGTATTTTCTAACTATACCCTGAAGACACACTTTTTTGGATTTTGTCTAACCCGGTATTCTTCTAGCCTATCAAATATTGAGCTCAATGTTGTTATGTGATCTTATCGCTTTCTTGACTTGGCTAGTATTTCATCCACATAGTCTTCTATAGACTTTTGAATCATGTCATGAAATATGAGATTCATCCCCCTTTGATAGGTTGCTCCAGCATTCTTCAGCCCAAATGGCATCATGTTCCAACAGTATGTTCCCCATGGGCAAGTGAAAGTTGTCTTGTGTTGATCTTCTTTGGTTATCATGATCTAGTTGTACCTTTAGAATCCATCTATTAGTGATATCATTTCATGTCCAATTGTCATATCCACAATCATGTCTATGTTTGGTAGAGGGAAGTCATCCTTCAAACATGCTTTTTTTAGATCTCTAAAGTCAACACAAATGTGGATGCACCTAATGGGCTTTGAAACAGGCACAAGATTTGAAACCCACTCTAGATAGTCAATTCGCCATATGAAACTGGCATCTAGGAGTTTCTGCATTTCCATTTTGACCAATAGTGCAATCTATGGGTGCATTTTCCTCATCTTTTATCTTACCAGCTTCGCCTATGGGTATACTACAAGATGATGGACCACAACTTCCTGATCGAGACCCAACATGTCGGTGTAGGTCCATGCGAAGTTCACTTTTATTTCTTTTAAAAATGTAGCTAAGAGCTCTTTTTCTTTGTTCAGGAGTGATTCTTCATAGAATGTTATATGTGGAGTTGCTTTTGTCCCTAAGTTGACGGGATCACACTTTTCTGCTAAGACTGCTAACTTCTCCTGACGAATAGAACTAAGAGAAATATTGAATCCCCCATCCTCTGGTGCCTCAAAGAGGTTTTCATCATTGGATGTGTCCTTAGGTTTTACTATTTTTGGGTCTGAAAGTGCCACAATGTGGTTTTCACTTAAAGACCTAGAGATTATTCTCAAATTTTCACTTTTGTGACTAAGGGATTCAATCATTTCCCCGTAATATGCATGTGTGTCTAGTTCAATGTTGAATCCAAATTTATGGTCCCCACAAGATACATTATCTCGCATTCCCATGAATTTCGAGAGTGCCTCATCATTTTTTTGTGTCTAAAATAAGTAGTCCTTGTTGGTTGTAGTCTATTAGCTGGGGATACACTAGCTTTAACTCATGGGTTTGGTTGTTTGACTCAAAGGATATAGTGGAAATCATGAATGAGGAGGTTTATTCAAACAACATAGGTAGGCCAACAATGGTGTCCTCGTCACTATCATTCCCACATACTTCAATTATGTCAAAGGTAAAATTATCTAAGGGTGGAACTGGTAAATGAAGGGGAGTTTTGATTGCTTTAACGGGGGGACATCTTCCATGTACGGTTATAGTCGGGGGGGTAAATCCAAGGCCAAGGTTTTTCATGCGCTTCTAAGCAATGACAGGTTCCAATCAGCCATTACTGTTCTTTCCAAGGCTTTCATTTCTATTATAGCCCATGCCCAACACTAACTGTAGTCCTCTATTAGCATTATCCATAGGAAGGGCTAGTACAGTTCTTTCATCTTGATAGAGGAGACTGGATATATCTCTTTTGTCCACCACTTCTCGCCCTAGATCCCCCCAACATCTGAATCGAGAGGGGTCCACTCTAAAGGTTTGAGATGTTGTGTTGGATGGTTGTATCTTTCCATGGGACCTAGGAGATTGTGGTAACTCTCCAACTACAAAGGCACCCTTCTTCATTTTGTAATCCCTGCACCCGTTGTCTTGGATGATGACTTTGATATTAGATATGGCAGGAATTGAAGGTGTTTGTCTCAAAAGTGGATGTGGATAGTAAGGTAGATGGGTCTACGCATGGAGTTGAAGGCACTTCATCATTTTTGGGCACTTGTGGGACTTTGTAATATTTGGATTCAAGGTTTATGTAGTAAGGAAAGGGCTCAAGATCACCATGGATGGTAATCTCTTGATTTTCAAAGGGGAAATTAACACATTGATGAAATGTGGATGCAACTTCTTTCATCCCATGAATCCATGGGTGCCCTAGGAGAATGTTGGATGGAATATCAAGGTCGAGGACTTGGCAAGTGGAGTCCATGGTGGATAGTCCTACTTGGATAGGAAGTGAAATGGTGCATTGAGACACTCTTTCCTGATCATCATAAGCTCAAATGGTAATACTTTTTCCTGTTTTGATCATGTCTTTAAAGAATCCCAGATTCTTTATTAGCTTGAGGGAGCAAGTATTCAACCTTATACCTCCATCCACCAAGACCCATTTGACTTTATTTTTTATGGATAAAGACCTCAAGATGAAGTGCACGATTGTGAGATGGTTGGGTGGGGAGGTCTTGTTTAGAAAATGAGAGGAGATGTGGCATGGTGATGTTTCTGACCATATCTTGAAATTGATCCACCTCAAGGTTTGTGGGTACAGAAGACTCGCCAAGGGAATTTTCTAAAATCTCCCTATGAGCAGGTGATATTTTCAACAACTCAATGATGGAGATTTGAGTAGAGGTCTTCTTGAGTTGTTCCAAGACATTGTAGCCACTAGGGATTGATCTTGAATTTGTGAGGGGTGCTCTGGCTTGCGTAGACGGTACAGGGATGCTGATTTTTCCACCGCGTGTGGTGACTCCACACTCGGCTTTGGACCTAGGGATATGGAAAACACTTACCAATGCACAAGAGCAACAAAACACATTAGGTTGTTAAATCAAATGCATGCAAACAAGTATGAGAGATTCCCCATAAAATCCATTTATTCAAACTAAATTAGGAAATGAAGAACACAATAAACTTTAAATAAAAAAGATTCAATCCTAATTAAGCTAATAGCATGATGATCTGATGGGGGAATTGGTGCCAATGAAGTGTTGCAATTGGCCCTTTCTCAATTCCTAAGTAGCAATGGTGTGTGATTGAGAAATGGTCAAATCTCTTTGAAGATTTGAGCATAGCCTTGTTGCAAATCTTGAAAGATGATTAATGGTTGATTGAAATGGGAAAAATTGGCTCTCAATGTGAAGAGAGTAACTTTGCATATGATTGTGGATGAGAAATGAGGAGAGAAGTCTCCAATTTATAACTTTCAATTTGGAAGAGAAAGTGAGATTTGAGCAATGTGGGACAAAAGATAATCCTATGGCATTGTGCCACTTGTCCACATGTGATTGGATGAAGAATGAGCACATTTTGGCCAATGTGCATGATAAATGCATAAATTTGAATTTTGAAATATTGAAATGACAAGGTGGATAAGAAGTCAAATGGAGTTATGACCACTTGGCTCAATGCAAAGGACATGTAAGAGATCTTAAATTCCTTGTTGGAAGGACTAAGTCCACTTGGCCTTTTTGAATTCAAATGAGGGAATATTCCCTTTTGATGCTTTGTGAGGGAAAAATAGATGAATAAATAAATCAAAGTATTTGATTTATTGTGCAAGTTGCATTCTCTAGAGAATTTTAATGAAAGGGATTAACTTAATCATGGATTTGATTAATTTAATGAGGAATTAGGAGATGTGACAATTTAGACTTAAATTTATGAATTGATTTAAATCAAATTGAGAGGAAATGATTAATTAAATAAATGATTTTGATTTATTTAACTAAGGAGAAATCTGTTAGATTAAATTAAATAATGTTTTAATTTATTCAATTTAATAAGAGGACTTTAGAGATTTAATCAAATAAAATGATTTATTTAATTAAACAGGGATGTAAAGTTAATTAAATTAAATTGATTAATTTAATCACTGACAGAGGAAGACTTAATCCAATAAATAATGATTTATTAAATTAAGAGATAAAATGTGATGAAATGTCGAGAATATGATTTAAGAGGAAATGTTGTCAGTAATCGGGATCAGGTGTGCCAAAATGAACTTGTACATTTTCCATGTCTACATTTTGCCCCTCTTTGAAGCAATGTACTTGTTGCATTGATTCAAAGAATAAACTATTGTGATCAAAGGTTCTGGATTTTCTTGAATTTTTTCAGATGCCCCATTGCTGCCCCAGTGGAAGGATATTGCTAGACACTGCCCCCTCGAGAGATTGAACGAAAATTTTGATTCTTTGGATGATCTCATGAAAAAAGATGACAAGGTACCGGACTGGCCAGAAATGCCCCAGAATGCAAGAAAAATGCATTAAAATGCCAAAAGGGATGCAGAATGACTCTCGATTGGATGAAAATGGGATCGAGGGACCAAAACCCTAGTTAGAAGGTCAAATTAGGTCAAAAAACCCTAATTTTTAGGCTTAACTAGACCTCGAGGGGTCACTTTCAATACATTTGCAATCTTAAACCTTGAAAAATTTGACACCTAGAGCTCTGAGACTTGGATAAAATGGCACAATGACAACTTCCTCTACACGTATCGAAGCAGGTATGAGTATATCAATGACCAGTCGCCGTAGGACCTGTGGTATGTACCCCTATCCGACTTTTATTTTTCTCGTTATTTATGCATTAATTAGGGCTTAGGTATGGTCTAGGAGGCGCGGCATGATACAACGCCGTGGAAAATGCACAAATAGGGTCGCGCGGTCCTATATAGGACCGCTTGTGCATAGAGTGTCATGTGGCACAGTTTAGGTTTTAGGATTTTTGGACAACAAAGTCGGCTACCTGCACAAATAGCACTGGGCATGCCAGTTTGCCAAATTTGGGTGTCAAAGTCCACCGCGCAACGCAGTTTGGAACATTGCAAATTGCACTGCTTTTGAGAACAGTGCCGCTTTTGCTATTTCAAAAGTGAAATGTGGTACGGACAACAAATTTTCTTTAGGAAAACTAACACGGCTTGTGTCCTTGCGCAGGAGAGTCACGAGGTCTTTCATTTGGGGGAGCACCGATGGCCAATACTTGAGAGATTATAGGATATGCACATATTCCTTCAGGAGCAGCTTGGGATGCTCAGTCTATGGTTTGTTGTGCATGTTCATCCTATTCGAGCACATTTGGGTATGATGCATGCCTTGGCCGAGCGGTGGTACAGCGAGACGTCATCTTTTCATCTTCCTACTGGCAAGGCTACCATTACTCTTGAGGATGTTTGGCGCATCCTGCGACTATCCATTCATGGAGAGCGAGTGATCTATGATTTGGAGGAGGGTAGGGATGCCTGCTTTGGTGTCATGGGTATTAATGAGCTCATCATTTGCGATGGTCAGATAGATTTGGAGAGGTACTGGGGTATAGCCCCTACTTACAGCCTTATTGTGGTCACCATTATTTTTGGCCTTATAGCTCCTGATCGGCGTGGCCGATATTTCAGTCCAAGTTGGGGACCGGCATGGTAGTAGATGTGCGCTTGCTAAGTGTGCTTTTCCTGGGGACCAATACTATTGGTCTCCTTGTACCGAGATTTGCACAAATTCACCTATTTGGATGGTCGGGCTCTTGGGGCTGGATTGACTCTTCTGCACATTTGGGCATGGGAGCGGATCCCAGTACTTTGCCTGATTGTGACACTGATCATTATAGATACTGATGACCCCGTGGTGTGGTGATATGGTGGGGCGAGGATTCACTTCAATCACATGGGTACAGACAGTATAGCCCACTGGCGGCGGGTTTTAGATGAGATGATAGTGTTTATCTAGAGGCCATGGATGGGTATAGGGCCATGGTATGACGATGCTGAGCAGCTTTTCTTTGCTCACCAGGACAGGTTTATGCAGGGCCAGGAGCACACTATGATAGAGAGGTACCTTCCTAATAGGGTAGCCAGGCAGTTCGACGAGGTGTAGGATATACCCGATGGTCAGTACATGGCACTCTTTGCACACTCGACTAGAGAGACCGCATGGGGACCGCTTATTCCAACAGACGAGATAGTTTCCTCATTCAGACAGTTAGTGTCTCGGCCATGGCCGTATGATCAGGGGCCAACAAACGCAGGGGTGACTCCAGCGTACAGGGCATGGTTTAGACCGCCAGTGAGATTGACAGTTCCTGGGACAGTGCTTCCATGTCGGAGGCCCAAAGGTAGGTCAGCAGGCAGAGGTTGGGGAGGTGTACCACCAGTGCAACCGACAGTAAGACAGGATGGGCAGCCCCCGGTAGTCCCACAGTAGTAGCCAGCGGCACAGCCAAATCCACGGGATGCATAGATTCAAAAGTGGAAAGGCCAGGCACAAGTTCTGACAACTGAGTGAGATGAGGCCCGACAGCAAGTTGTTGTAGTTATAGCCAAGAGAGATCTAGCACAATCTGAGAGGGATCAGGAGATTGGCCAATGGAGACAGTTAGAGAGTGTCGCTTCCACATCCCGAGGCTGATCAGTTGACATTCGGGAATATAGAGAGGCCATCAGAGAGGCCGAGTATTATCAGCAGCACTACCAACAGGCAGTACCATCAGCCAGCAGAGTGCCAGATGTCTCCTAGCAGACAGGGAGGCAGCTGACAGAGGATCATAGTGAGAGGCATGCAGGGGAGGGTGAGGGCCACAATTAGTAGGGCTAGCCCTTTTGATCACAAGATAGTTTGCTCCATTTTTTATTCACGGGTTGCACTATTTTGTCTTTATTGTACCATATATTCGATGTACACTTGATCCGTTTTGTATCATAACAGTATTTTTTGATGATATATATGAGATGATTCACCCTTTATGATATGTATGGTGCACATGTATGATATGTAGATGTATAATATGCTATGAGATGTTTCTATTCTTATGCTTATGTGATGTAATGTATGCAATGGATGCATTTCTTTTTGTATATTTTCTATGCTTTTTAAAGATGATCCTATGGATGAGATGTATGTGTATGATGGTGTAATGATATGCAAATGGAAATGGATGCAAATGATTATGTATGATGTAATGATTTAATGCTTTCTTTAAGATGCTTAGAATAACAAATTTATATTATTCCTCATAACTTAAGATAATGATACGATGCAATGTGCTTTTGATGCTAACGATCTAGTGGATGCAGGATGTATGCATTGGTGATGCTTTGATAACTGTTATGATACCTTGTTAGTGTGGAAGGAAGATAGAAGAATTTAGAATTAATGAATTAGTTAGGATGGTGATGGTGATTTGCATTGCTAGGAATTGGGATTTTCGAAGGGGTTAATTGTGTTATGTTTGATAACACACATAGGTACGATGTGTCAAGGTATAAAGGACCAGGATGGCATTGTACCTAGTGTGATGGACTTTGACTCGACAATCAGATAGGAGTATTCTTGTTCACACTTAACATACATACTTCATTCAGGATGTAGTTCAGACATTCTAAACATCTCAGACAAAAACACAGAAAAAGCAAGCTTTCCTATGTGGTCAACAAGATATCTAAAACATCCTCTCTACAAACCAAACAAAATATATATGACTAAGTTATTTTACAAGGGTATCCCACAAGCACAATAGATAAAAAGATAATGATATTTGCCTCATTCCTTTCTCTCTAAACCTATTTTGTTTAGGCATCATCGAGAGGTCCTTGGAATGAGTGCAAAATGAGATAAGTCAACAAAGACCAAGAAAAAAGCAAACAGACAAGTTAATGTTCTTCATACCGCTAGCCAAGGCTAAACTATTGGGGGGGGTACCTGATGCTTATGTCCATCACAGGAAAGCTTCATCCTAGGACATGTAGTGATTAGGGTTTTGATGGAATTGATTTGGGTGATAAGCTATTGATATTCCGAGTTGACCAACTTGCTTGCTTACTGACTTAGACTTTCAAGACTTTTTACGATTAGAGTGTTCACTTTGGAACCTGCTAGACTTGCTTCTGACTGACTCACCAAAGGGTGAAGGCGATGATTGATTTTATTATGAGTGATAAAATTAGCGGGTGAAAGCGAGATGAAATGGATGCACCATTTTGGATTTTCAGATATTTTGAGGTTGTTTTTGGTATTTTTGAGATTTACGACGAAAGGACTAACTTAAAGACCTATCTTAGGGGTCTCAGGAGCTGATCCATAGATTAGCCTTGCCTATGTTATACATGCAGAGACCACGTAGTTTGACTGATGATAGACTGAATTGATGATAAGATGGACAAACGGATTTCCCTTTTTATTGCTTAAAGGACTGACTTAAGATGCAGACTAGATGGGCAAACAGATTGCCAATGCGACAGATGCCTAAGGACTGACCTAAATGGGCAAACGGATTGCCAATGCGACTGACGCCTAAGGACTGACCCTAACTATCTTGGGGGATGATCAAAGATCAACCTTGCCTACGTTCAAGCTCAAAGATGACGTAGTTCGAACAAGGTGAAAGATTGACAAGACTCAATGATGAAATTTTTGAAGATTTTCTGATATTTCGACATGTTTGTGGATTTTTGATGATTTTGATGTTTTTGAATTTTTGAGGAATTTTTTGAATGTTTTTGAATTTTTGACATTTCAAGAAGATCCTAAGAATATACATGACTTTGATATGATGTCGATATAGGAACATGCCCCCAGCATGGTGTGATGGACTACTTCGATGAAGGCAGGATGAACTGACCTCAGGAATATGTCAAGTAGTACCATGGTGGAATGTGATATGGGTATCAACTTAGGCTATGGTATGAATGTGAGCAGATGGGTGGATGGATGATTAATGAAATGTGATGGAATGGATGAGTGGGTCGTGTAGATCCTGGTGTATGGAGAGTGCTTTATTTATGCTTGACGCCTGTTTGCCAAGTTTTCATCAAGGTACTTGTCCAAAGCGCCACCAAAGTGGTTTTCACTTAGAGGATGATTTTTTTCTTTACTGTTTTCAATCCTTTTTCTAATTTTTTGGATTTTTCCATTTTTTTGATTTTTTTGTTGTCGCCAAGATGCCTGTTTCCCAAGTTTTCATCAAGGTAACCATTTTTTTCAGGACTTTTTCTGATTTTTTTTGTATTTTCTAATTTTATACCTTGCGAGTGCTTAGGCATAAAAATTTTTGAGGTGAGAATTATTCATGGGCTCTTGCAGAGGCTCGCCTTCTGGTGTCAACAACTGATATGCCCCTGATTTGTAGCTTGTGGTGATGATGAAAGGTCCCAGCCAGTTAGGCTCAAACTTTCCTTTTGTATCCGGGTTGGGCACATTCTTTTGGTTCTCTTTTAGCACAAGGTCATCAACTTGGAAGGTGTGTTGCCTGATCTTCTTGTTGTAGCTCTATTTCAGGTGATTTTGGTAGACCTGTAGATGATTTAGGACATCCATGTGCCATTCATCTAGTAATTCTAGCTCATTTAGTCTTGTAACCCTGTATTCCTCATCTATGATGAGGTTTTGCAAAGATATTCTCAAGGACGAGAGCTCAATCTCTATTGGAACTATGGCTTCTAATCCGTAGACTAGGGAAAATGGAGTGGCACCTGTTGGTGTGCGGATGTTGGTGCGGTAGGCCCATAAAGCGAGGTTTAACTGCAGATGCCAGTCACGACCAGAGTCATTGACTGTTTTCTTAAGGATCTTCAAAATAGTTTTATTAGTAGCTTCTGCTTGGCCATTGCCTTGTCGGTAGTATGGGGTGGAAAAGCGATGTTGGATTTTGAAATTTTCACACAAATCATGGACATCCTGATTCTTGAAGGGTGTCCCATTATCAGAGATAATGAATTGAGGAACACCGTATCGGCAAATGAGGTAGTTCAAGATGAACTTGGATATCTGTTTACCCGTGATGTAGGTCATGGGAATTGCTTCGACCCACTTTGTGAAATATTCGGTGGCGGTGATAATGAACTTATGGCCATTGGATGAGGTGGGTGAGATTTTACCTATGAGATCAATCCCCCATTGTGAAAAGGGCCAAGGCGTAACAATGGGGTGTAACTCTTAAGTTGGTGCATGAATGAGATCCCCGTCTTGCTGGCATTATAGACATCTTCTGACAAAGTCGTGTGCCTCTCTTTCCATTGTCGGCCAATAGTACCCGGTTCTCAGCAACTTCCTAGTCAAGGTCATACCACTTGAATATGAACTGAAAGTGCCATTGTGTACCTCAGTTAGAGCAATCAAGGCCTCCTCAGGTTTTAAACAACGTAGCAGGGTTCCATCGATACTTCTATGGAAGAAGGTTTCTCCTAGGATGAAAAATCATAAGGACCTTTTGAAAAAGGTTCGCTTTAGTTTCAGGGTGATGTCAATTGGGAGGATTCCTAACCTTAGGTAGGTGTAAATTTCATGGTACCAAAGATCACCAGGACCAATGAGTTCACACGCATATTCTGATTCTGGTACCTCGAAAGTTGGTACGAGAAGCTGCTCTACAAGGAATTCATGTTTCGAGACATTGCGAGGGATATCTAGCAAGGATCCAATCATTGCCATTGCATCAGCTACTCTGTTGTTTGCCCTTGGTATTTTCTCAAATGTGATGTCGATGAATGATTCCTTGAGGCTTTCTACTACCTTTTTGTATGGTGCGAGCTTATCATCTTTAGTTTGGTATTCACCGTTGACTTGGTTAATGATAAGCTGCGAGTCTCCATAGACTTTTAATGCCATAATTCACCACTGTGCCACAATCTTGAGACCTACGATTAAAGCCTCGTATTCTGCAATGTTGTTTATACAGGGGAATGCCAACTTATATGATCTAGGTATGCAGTCCCCTTGGGGGGTGATGAAGAACACACCAGCTCCTGATCCATGTTGCGTTTGGGAGCCATCGAAGTACAGTTTCCAGTGGTCAGCTGTACTAAGATTGAAAAGGGATTCATCTGGAAATTCTAATATGAGCGGGTTGTCTATGTAGAGGGGAGCTTCTGCTAGCTGGTCCACAATAACTTGTCCTTTGATCACCTTTCACTTGACATATTCAATATCATGTTCAGATAATATCATTACCCATTTAGCCATTCTGCCTGTAAGGATAGCTTTTGACAATAGATATTTGAGGGGGTCTATTTTGGCAATTAGCTTAATTTGATGAGCTAACATGTAGTGTCTGAATTTCTAAGCTGCAAATACCAGTGCCAGGTAAGCTTTTTCTATTGATGTGTAGTTGAGATCATGCCCCACCATTGTTGTGCTGATATAATAAATTGCCTGCTCGGTTCCCTTTTCATCATGTTGGGCTAAAAGGGCACCAAGGGCGGCCATTGTTGTTGAGATGTATAGAATCAACGGTTTCCCTACGATCGGTGACATTAATACAGGTGGTGTAAGTAGGTATTCCTTGATATTTTTGAATGCTTGTTCGCACTTGTCATCCCACCTGAATGTGACTCCCTTGTGGACCAGATGTGAATAGGCTATCTGTTTATCTGCCAGTTGTGCTATGAATCTTCTGATGGAATGGAGTCTACCTTGTAATCCTCTAAGTTGCTTTAATGTTCTTGGTGCTTCCATATCAAGGATTTCTTTTACCTTTTCCGGATCCACCTCTATCCCTCTCATTGAAACTATGTACCCCAACAGCTTTCCTAATTGTACCCCAAAGACACATTTCTTTGGGTTGAGTCTGACCTTGTATTTTTCCAGCCTATCAAAAATTGAACTTAAGGTCGCTATGTGGTCTTGCCTCTTCTTTGACTTAGCCAATATGTCATCCACATAATCTTTGACTATTTTGTGGATCATGTCATGGAAGATTAGTGTCATGGCTCTTTGGTATGTAGCCCCTGCATTCTTTAACCCAAATGGCCGCACATTCCAACAGTAGGTGCTCCAAGGGGATGTAAATGCTGTCTTATGTTGGTATTCTTTTGCAATCATTATTTGGTTGTATCCCGAGAACCCATCCATCAGTGATAGCATCTCATGTCCGACCGTCATATCCACTATCATGTCAATGTTGGGTAGTGGAAAATCCTCCTTAGGACATGCTTTGTTTAGATCTCTAAAGTTCGTGCAGATGCGGATGCCCCCATTTGGTTTTGAGACTGGAACAAGATTAGATACCCATTCTAGATAGTTAATTGGTCGTATGAAGCCAACATCTAAGATTTTCTATAATTCTATCTTCACGAGCAGAGCTATCTGTGGGTGCATCTTCCTTAACTTTTGTCTGACTGGCTTCGCTCCAGGGTAAACAACCAAATGATGAACCACCACCTCAGGATCCAAACCTGGCATGTTGGCATAGGTCCATGCAAATTTTACCTTTCTTTCTTTCAGGAATGCTACTAACAATTCTTGTTCCTCTGTTAAGAGCGACTCAGCGTAGAAAGTGATTTGCGATTTTGTTTATGTTCCCAAGTTGACAGGGTTGCATTGCTCTACCAGGATTGCTGACTTTTCTTGATGTAAAGCAATAGGGGGATATTGAATACTTCAACATCCAGAGCCTCAGAGAGGTTTTCACCATTGGATGCATCCTTTATTTTTAATGTTTTGTGGTTAGAGAGTGCCACTGTGTGGTTTTCACTCCATAACCTCGAGCTTATTCTTGATATTTTCCTTTTGTGACTGAAGGACTCAATCGTCTCCCCATAGTATGCATGGGTGTCTAATGTGATGTTGAAGCCTACTTTATGATCCCCACATGGAACTATATCCCTTAGTCCCATGAATTCTGAGAGCGCCTCATCATTTTCGAATGAGTTTAGAATTGGTGGTCCTCGTTGATCGTGATCATTGATTTGTGGGTGTACTAAGGTGATTCGGTGGGTTGTCTAGTTTGACTCAGCTATGGAGGAACTAATCATTAACAAGGTGGAATATTCAAAGAGCCTAGGGAGACCTGCTATGGTATCATCATCCTCACTACTTGGCACAAACATTGGTGATGTCAAAGGTGAAATTATTGAGTGGGATGCCTAGGCATACAGGTGGTCTAGGAGTGGTTGTTGTTACCTGAGGAGAGGACCTGAATGCCCTTCTGGGAGTACCTCTGCCATGTATGATTATACTCGGAGGAGTATATCCAAGGCCAAGGTTCCACATTCTTCTTTCTACAATGATGGGTTCCAGCCGCCCATCACTGTATCTTCCAAGGCTTTCATTCCTATTATAGCCCATACCAAACATAATTTGTAACCCTTTGTTAGTTTCATCCATGGATAGGGTAGGGGTGGGCCTTTCATCTTGGTATAATGTGTTTGAGATGTCTCCCTCATCCACATTTTCTCTACTGAGATCCCCACAATGGTAGAATCCAGAAGGGTTTTCCCTAACAATGTGGACAAGTGTTGCAGCTGGCTGAGGTTGTCCATGCGACCTAGGAGATTGTGGTAACTCTCCTACGACAAATGCATTCCTTTTCATTCTATAGCAGCTGCATCCATTGTCCTGGATCATTTTTTTGATTTCGGATATGTTAGGGATGGTGGGTGTCTTTGTCGTAGAAGTGGAAGCGAGGTTGGTTGGGTCGATGTATGAAGTAGATGGCCCTTCATCATTTTTTGGTACTTGGGGGATCTTATAAAACTTGGCTTCCAAGTTTTTGCAGTAGGAAAAAGGTTCGAGATCCCCATATATAGTGACCTCCTCGTTCTGATGTGAGAACTTGATACATTGGTGATATGTCGAGGCTACTGCCTTCATTCCGTGGATCCAGGGGCATCCAAGGAGGATATTATATGGTAGGTCTAGGTTGAGGACCTGACAAGTGGTTTCCATAGTTGTCGGTCCCACTTGGATGGGGATTTTGATAGTGCCCTGAGACACTCTTTCTTGGTCATCATACACCCTTATCGTGATGCTTTTGTTTTTATTAATGGAATCCTCGACGAATCCCAATTTATTTATGAGCTTTAGAGAACATATGTTAATGCCTACACCTCCATCCACTGGGACTTGTTTGACTTTCTTTTTATGGATTAGCACTTGAAGGTGGAGTGCGTGGTTGTGAGATGGTTGCAGGGGGGAAGTCTTGGTCAGAGAATGTAATGAGATTTGGGCAGAGAACTGCTTTGTGTCAAGGGTGGCAGAGACGGTGGACGCGGCTAATGCTTCATCAAGGATCTTCCTATGGGCGGCAGAGATTTTCAATAGTTCCATGATGGAGATTTGGGTGGGGGTTCTCTTCAGCTGATCAATGACATTGTAGTCATAGGGGATGGCTTTTGTATTAGAAATGGGGTCTTAGTTGGTGCCCCGGCAATGGTAACCTTTCCACCACATGTGGTGACTCCACAGTCATTGTTGGCTCCTTTGACATTTATGACAGTGACCATCTCATCGACACATCTGACTATCTCTTCGTACACTAGATTAGCACTAGCATACTTTTGCTTTTGCTTATTGTTCCCTTGACTGTTTTCTTGATTATTTCCTTGGTTGTGGTTCAGCATCGGATTCATGTATATTTTCAAGTCTTGGTTTCCGAGTGGCTGTTCAATATTGATGATCTTATCCTCGATGAGGTCTTGGATGATATTTTTTAGCCTCATGCAATTGGCAGTGGTATGTCCTTTGACTTTGTGAAATTCACAAAGGAGATTTTGGTTAAACCATGGCAGTTTGGTCATGGGTTCTGCGTATTGCTCCGAGTTAGAGAATTTGATTAGATTCTCTTTGACCAGCTCCTTCATTATGGACTCAATCGATTCACCAAGAGCCGTGAACTTCCTCTTGGGGGGATACTTGCCTCGGGGAGGTGGTACTCCTTGATTACCCAAGTTGTTGATTTGATTGGTGGGCGTTGGTTGTTGCTGTGCCACTACCGCATCAGTCTGCACATTGTTGTGATTATGATTTTGCGGTTGATGGGTTTGGACGTTCTGCTTAGGGGCACTGATGACCACTTTAGCATCGACCACGTCATCATTCATGATATTTTTATTCCTTGACCATGTTCGAGGGTTATCCTCGGGTGGAGTGAATGTTGATGCGCCTCCCCGTGCAGTAAGGGCTCTTTTGATGTTGAGCGCCTTTGGGATCAGTTGATCATAGGATGTGATGCACTACATTTTCAAGTAGAATGCCAATTTTTCATCTAGATTGGCTATGATGGTACAAACTTCTTGTTCTTCCGATATGGTCCACTTTCTCTTATTGGACTTGGATTGCCATCTTTGCAAGAAGGATGTGAATAGCTCTCCTTTTCTTTGTTTGAGTGCAAATAATTCTTCCAAACTAACATCCACACCCATATTGAAAGCATAATTTTTAAGGAAAGCTTCCATGATTTCCTTGAATGTTTTAATGCCTGTGGGTAGGCGAGAAAACCATTCCATGGCTGGACCAGTCAAACTACGAGGGAAGATTCACATTAGATATGTGTCATCATATCCGACCTCCATGCAATGCACCTAAAATTCCCTGATGTGGTTTTCAGGGTTACCCATTCCATTGTACTTGTCAAATTTGGGGATCTCAAATCCCTTTGGGAACGGTATCATGGTGAGACTTTTGTTGAAAGGATAAGGGCACAAGTTGCCTAGTGTCCTTGTTGTTTTTCCTGCTTGTAAGTCCAACACTTGATGCGAGAGCAGTTTGATTTGTGTTGTGATATCTTTGCTTGGGTCGGGAGGTGGAATGAATGAGTTGTGAGGTGTTTGGTGGGTGGGAGGAGTACTAGTGGGCATTTGTTGCAAGCTTTGTTGTGTATTCAAAGCCTGTTGGTATGCTTTCATTTGCATCAACAACACTTGTTGTTGATCTTGTTGTTGTTGCTCCAACAATGCTTGTTGTTGGTCCATCTATTGTTGTTCCCATGAAGCATGTTGTTGGTCAGTATGTTGTTGCGCTAGTAAAGCTTGTTGTTGGTCTAGCTATTGTTGCGCCAACAAAGCTTGTTGTTGGTCGAGTTGTTGTTGTGCTAACAAAGCTTGTTGTTGGTCGAGTTTCTATTGTGCCAAAAAAGCTTGTTGTTTAGCTTGTTGTTATGCCTAAAAGTCTTGTAGGGCTTGTTGGTATGCTTGCAGATGAATTGCTTGCAATTGCGCTTGGTATTGTGTCTGTGCCTGTTTTTGAGCTAGAGCTTGTACTTGAGCTTGGGATTGTGCTTGGGGTTGAGCTTGGGCTTGAGCTTGCTTCTTTTGCTTGAGTACTCTTTGTTGGCTAGCCTTCTAAAGGGTTTGGATTAGGGTGGTGAATGAATTGGTCATGTTGGCTTTTGGTGGGATTGGTGGCAGAACGAGAATGATGCCAACCATTGTGGCCGATCAGAGGGTTATGGTGGTGATTGGGATTTGGGTTGTTGGAGGGGTGGTGGAGATACTCGATCCTTTAGAGGGTATGCTTTGGGATATTTGAGGACTAGTTGATGCATTTTTCATAGTGGCTTGAGTGGTCACCACTTGTTGTTGTGATGTTGCGGGCAAAAAGAGGGAATTTGAGGTGATGTTCACATTGCCCTGTTCTGAGAAACTATCGATGTTTAGGGGAGGAAACCCTAATCCAAGTGGTGATGTGGTTGCAAATGGAAATGGTGGAAGAGATGGTATGCTGCCTTGGAAAGAAAAGGGATTAGCAACATCGGTTGTTCCAAACAAACCACCTTCTCCTTGTGATAGAGAAGTTTGTATGTTTGATTGACAGGCTGGTGAGGCATGGAATGAAGATGAACCAACAAGATTTTGGAATGTGAGTGGAACGTATGGGTGTAATGGGTTTACTGGGACAAAGTTATCCAGTGCAGTAGTGATAGCCACCTCTTTGTTAGTCACAAGGTGATGCTACTGTAACTCTTAAAACATAGCACTTCCTTTGTTCCCAATTGGTGAGGTTGGTGTGATGGCTGACATAATGTGAGGTATTTCTTGATTGATATTTGACATTGGGGATGCATTTGTAAGAGGCATGTCCATACTAGTGCTTGCATCAAGGTCAGAAGGGAACTGCACCCCTACTTCTGCTAACATGTTTAAGTACTTGAACATGGCACTAACAATTTTGTTGTTCTCTAGGTTTTGAACCATTTTTAAAACTTCACATTGTGTCATCCCCATGTCTTCGTTTGCAAGGTCCTCTTCATAAATCTCCTCTTGAGGATTTTTTCATGGCAAAGAAGAGTTACTTGGGTTACTTCTTGATCCCACAAGATTTATTTCAGAGGTTACTTGACTCATGTCAACGGAAGTTGATATTTCACTGATATTTTCCATGTTCTTCTTGTATTGTGATCTTGTTTGAACCATAAAAAATAGGGATCGCTTAATCCTAACCTTTTAGGCTCAAAAGAGAAGAACTAGGGAAGCCAAAGATCAAAGAGGGTGGTAATGATGATGGGATAATGGATGAAGTGAGTGAATGAAACATTTTGGAGAACTTTTGAAGGGTTATACTAAACTTGTTTAGGACTTAGATTGATTATGATGGTTTGACTATGTGTATTGAGTCAAACAAGATTGTAGTGAAGTTATAGTCCCTAGGAAGTTGTGTTATCTTAGGGGAGCTTGCACAAGTGGATGAATTAGCTAAGTTTGTTAAGCCAATGTGATTTGTGAACTAGTAGACCTCAGGAAGTTGTGTTATTCTAGAGGTAAATTTATCCAAAATTTTTGACTATTTTGGCTAGGTGTGTTAAGCCAAGATAGGGTGATGTTGGTTTAGCCCTTTAAGTTTAGCATGAGTTATTTTTCTAGAGTTCTCAAGAAGTTTGATTGATGGGATGAGATTTGATTCGATGAAAAGATGGATGGGGATGACACTTTGATCCTAGACTTGACCCTAGACACAACTCTTTTTACAAGACCTCGGTGTTGAAGAACACGCTAGACTTCCTATGTGAGGAAAGCAAACCTCTCAAAAAGTTCAGGATTTTGTTGGTAGTAGAACGCATACAAAGTCAGATTATTCCTTGAAGCCTTTTTGTAGAATTTGTATACTAGTCTCTCTCTAACTTCAAAAAGCATTTCAAGGCATTGTTCATGGGCTTTTAGACTTATCATCTTGAACTTTGGTTTTGGAATCTTGATCTTTCGGGAAATCATTGGGAACAACACATATGTGGTTCAATTTGTCTCTTTATCTTGGCTTAATGAATTCCTTTTATCAAAGACACTTGCTTTCTTATGTTTCAAACTATATGTCTAATGTCCCATTCTCTTTCTCATCCCACAAGGTCTATTATGTGGAAATCAAGGAAAATAGGGAAAAATTCTCCTATGTTTAACCTTATTGAAGACAAATGTCGATAGAATTCAAGCACTTAGAAACCTCTAAGGATAGAATCCCTAGGGAAAGCAAGAGTGCTTAAATTTGTCAAAGGTATTTGTCTCCTAAAAGGGGTTTAAAATTTTGAGGTCTTATGAATGTTTGTTTTGCAAATGTTTTTGAGAAACATGCAATGTGTTCTTTTCTTCCAAGCACTTTTACAATTCTAGGATGATGAGGCAATATCTTGCTGGGTTCCCACTTGGACGAATCCAGTTGCGCATATCTTGTGTGAATGGCTAAATGCTTGACCACACTGGCTCCCCTCCACGACACACACTTCTCAGGTCAACCAAGCATTAGTACCCATGAATCTCTCATGGCATACCTTCCATTTCTACACCAAAACCGCATGTATAACGTGGGGCGGCTTCAAAGAACATGACCTTTTGCACCAACAAGATAGATAAGGTTTTGGCCTTTTTCTAAACAAAGGGTTCTAATTCAGGCATTTTGTTTGTGGGGGATTATCCAACATCGGCGAGAGTCCATTTATGTCCATCTCGTCGAAATAATCCTCATGATTATTGAACTTTCCTCAAGAATCCACATTTACATATCGGTTGGAAGTCGCTTGGCTTTAGCATGTTCCCGGTTGGGTCGTTCCCTTGGGTGAGTACTTTTTCCCACAAGGCAGGCCCTCTAAGATAAACAAAAGTGATCTAACATATCCCGTCGTTCACACAACCTTTGTTGAAAAACAAAGGGGAAAAACTCCACAATATGTCGTGCTCACACTCGCATGTTTTGTTCAATTATTAGGTACCCAAATTGAAATGTGGAGGCAATATTTTATGCAACTTAGTGTCACCAAAAATACTTTTGATTCTCAACATCGTCGTGAGGCACGAGAGAAGTGCATACGCCTTTTCAAATGATACTACTTTGCAAAAAATATTACAAGACACCAAGAACACATGTTCATTTTAAATTCCTCAAAGCAATAATGAGTTCTTTTTAAGCACCAAACGAAATGTGAGATTGCCTTGTTCAATTGTTAACCTTTAAACAAAATCTAGTATGTTTGTCTAAGGTTCTTTTTAGCCCCTTGGCAACTTTTGAAAAGAAATTTGATTGTTTATTTTAGAACCCAAAAGAAATTTAGTGTCTTAAGATCAATGAACTTATCAAATTCCTTAAAGAGTGTTGAAAAACACTTTAGTGTTTAAAAACACTTTGTACAAACTGAGCATGGTGTCATAATAAAAATTTGCTTGTTCTTTTTAAACCCAAAGTGAATTTAGTGTTCCTAAGGCCAAAGATATTTAACAAATTTCTTAAAGAGTGTTGAAGAACACTTTAGTGTTTAGAAACACTTTTGGTTTGGTGAACATGATGTCATGATGAACTTCTTCCTTTGCTCCAACCTGCAAAAAATGACAGAAAACCAGAGAGCAAAAAAGACAAAAAACAACGTCAAAGATTAAAAAATCCTAAATTTAATAAGCACATGTCAATTTTAAATCTCACTAATTTTTCCGCGGTGTAGTTTGCAGAAGCGGTGCAGTTTGGGGTGAAAGTGACACTATATAGCGTCGTGTAGTTGAATTTGGGTGGCGCTCTACAAAAACAAAGAGTGCAAAAGTGGCGTGACAAAGGTTAGCGGCGTATTTTGGAAGTGGCCTGGTTTGAAAATTTAAATTTTTTAGGCAGGAAAGATGGAGCGTTGGAGTTTGGAAAAAATGCGGTGCGATATAGCACCGCGGTGCTGAAGGCGGTGTAGTATAGTGCCGCGGGGGTGAACGTGGTGGAGTTAGGAATTTGAAAAAGTGACAGGCAGGGAAAAAATGCGGCGATGTTAGGAAATTAAGCGCGGGTCAGTATGGCGCCACTTCTCTGAAGGCGATGAAGTAGTGCGCCGCGGTGCTGGAAGTGGTGCAATATAGCACCGCACGGCTGTGTTTCCTGTGTCTACAAAAAAAAATGTCAAAAACCGCAAATTTTTGAAAAACGTGATTGATTTTGTAACTCAAGCCCTCCTTCTAGCGCCAAAATGTGAACCCCTAAACCTGCAAATGCACAAGAGCAACAAAACACATTAGGTCGTTAAATCAAATGCATGCAAACAAGTATGAGAGATTCCCATAAAATCCATTTATTCAAACTAAATTAGGAAATGAAGAACACAATAAACTTTAAATAAAAGAGATTCAATCCTAATTAAGCTAATAGCATGATGATCTTATGGGGGAATTGGTGCCAATGAAGTGTTGCAATTGGCCCTTTCCCAATTCCTAAGTAGCAATGGTGAGTGATTGAGAAATGGTCAAATCTCTTTGAAGATTTGAGCATAGCCTTGTTGCAAATCTTGAAAGATGATTAATGGTTGATTGAAATGGGAAAAATTGGCTCTCAATGTGAAGAGAGTAACTTTGCATATGATTGTGGATGAGAAATGAGGAGAGAAGTCTCCAATTTATAACTTTCAATTTGGAAGAGAAAGTGAGATTTGAGCAATGTGGGACAAAAGATAATCCTATGGCATTGTGCCACTTGTCCACATGTGATTGGATGAGGAATGAGCACATTTTGGCCAATGTGCATGATAAATGCATAAATTTGAATTTTGAAATATTGAAATGACAAGGTGGATGAGAAGTCAAATGGAGTTATAACCACTTGGCTCAATACAAAGGACATGTAAGAGATCTTAAATGCCTTGTTGGAAGGACTAAGTCCACTTGGCCTTTTTGAATTCAAATGAGGGAATATTCCCTTTTGATGCTTTGTGAGGGAAAATTAGATGAATAAATAAATCAAAGTATTTGATTTATTGTGCAAGTTGCATTCTCTAAAGAATTTTAATGAAAGGGATTAACTTAATCATGGATTTGATTAATTTAATGAGAAATTAGGAGATGTGACAATTTAGACTTAAATTTATGAATTGATTTAAATCAAATTGAGAGGAAATGATTAATTAAATAAATGATTTTGATTTATTTAACTAAGGAGGAATATGTTAGATTAAATTAAATAATGTTTTAATTTATTCAATTTAATAGGAGGATTTTAAAGATTTAATCAAATAAAATGATTTATTTAATTAAACAGGGATGCAAGGTTAATTAAATTAAATTGATTAATTTAATCACTGATAGAGGAAGACTTAATCCAATAAATAATGATTTATTAAATTAAGAGATAAAATGTGATGACATGCCGAGAATATGATTTAAGAGGAAATGTTGTCAGTAATCGGGATCAGGTGTGCCAAAACAAACTTGTACATTTTCCATGTCTAGAGTCATCAATGAGGTATTGGATTATATTCTTGAGTCTCATGCAACTGGCTGTTGTATGTCCCTTGATTTTATGAAAATCGCACAAATAGTTTTTGTTATACCAAGATGGTTTGACTTGTGGTTGCTGGTAATTCTCAATGTTTGGGAGTGATGATTTTGGCATCAATGAGTCGCTTCATGAAAGATTTTACCAATTCTCCAAGCAGTGTGTACTTTCACTTTGGGGGATACCGGTTTCTTGTAGATGGTCCACTTTGGTCATTGACATTATTGATTCCCTAGGTGTTGTTTTGTTGATGAGACATATTTGATCGGGGGGTGTTTTGAGTATTATTCTGAGGTTTTTGATACGCTTATTGTTGCGTGTTTGGCATGGGAGCATTGATCACAACCTTAGCATCAACAACACTGTCGTTGGTTGCATTCTTTTTTTTCACCCATGTTCATGGTTTGTCATTATAGTTTCTCGATGGGCAATTATCTTGATAAGAAGGTGTCCCTCCTTGTGTGATGAGAGCTCTTTCAATGCTAAGAGATTTAGGGATAAGTTGGTCATAGGAGGTGATGTATTGGACTTTAAGATAGAAGGCCAGAGTTCCTTCAAGATTTGCAATGATAGTTCTGACTTGTTACTCTACTAGTATGGCCCACTTGCTTATATTGGCCTTGTACTGCCATCATTGTAAGAAAGAAACAAATGATTCTCCCTTGTTTTTCTTGAGGTTGGACAGTTCCTTCAAGCTTACATCCATGCCCATGTTGAATGCATAATTTTGCATGAACGCATCTACAATTTCTTGGAATTTCTTGATTCTTGGAGGAAGTCAAGAGAACCATTCCATGGTTGGGTCAGCCAGACTTCACAGGAAGAGCCTCATTAAATAGGATTCATCATAGGCTACTTCCATGTAATGCATGTGGAATTCCTTGATGTGATCTTCAGGGTTTCCGATTTTGTGGTACTCGTCAAATTTTGGGATCTCAAAGCCTTGTGGAAATTGTTTCATCACAATGCTCCTATCAAACGAATAAGGGCATAGATTCCCTTATGATTTAGGGGTCTTCCCAAATTGGATGTCCAACACATATTGTGACAGTTTCTTGATTTGGGCGGACAAGTCATTTTGAGGGTCAGGTGGTGGGATGAATGTGTCCTGGGTTGGACTACTGATGATGGGTGTAGTGACTTGTGGACTAGGTGGTGCATTCATGGAGGTTTGTTGTGCACCCAACACTTATTGATATTCTTTTAATTGTTGTTGTACCAACAAAGCTTCTTATTGGTCTTGTTGATGATGTTGCACAAACAATGATTGTTGTTGGGTTTGATGTTGTTGTTGTGCCAACAATGCTTGTTGTTGGGCTTGTTGTTAGGTTGCTTCCTATTGCACTTGATATTGTTGCATGGATTGTTGATTTTCTTATTATTGAGCTACTTATAGTTGTGCCTGGTATTGAGCTTATGCTTGCACTTTCTGAGCTTGATATTGGGCTTGAGCTTGAGTCTATACTTGTTGGGTTGTTTGTGCAGCCTAGGCAGCCTATGCGCCTTGTGCGGCTTGAGCTTCTTACATAGCTTGGGTGGCTTGATTGGATTGCATGGCTTGTTGTTGTTGTAATAAAGCTTGTGATTTTTATTGGGCTACTTGTTGGGCTTGTTGTGTTGCTTGCTACATTTGTGCTTGTTGTGCGGCTTGCATTGCTTTTTGGGTTTGGAATTGCTGGAGTGCTTTCTGGTAGGCTTGTCGAGCCACTTGCAAAGTGATGCTATATTGATTGGCCATATTTGGATTTGGTGGCAGAGGTGGATGATTCAGAAATGGTATTTTTTGTTGTGATGAGGGGTATCGTTGCAATGATGATTGGGGTTTGTATGGTGAATGGTGCAATTGATATGCTTGGTCCTTGGGAGACAACGTTTTGAGATATTTGGGGGGTGGTGGATGATGTGTTGATTTCTTGGGTTGTTTGAATGGTTTCCACCTATTGTTGCGATATGGATGGAAAGATGGGAGGATTTGGTATGATTTTTTTATTTATGATTGGAGGGCTTCCCAGATTGTGTTGATTGATAGTTGGTAAAGAGGGAAGACCTAACCCAAGGGGTGGTGTGGATGTTAATGGCAGAGGTGGAAGTGGTGGAAAAATGGGTGGTGTATTCCCTTGGGAAAATGATGTTGAGGGATCAAAGATCCCCCCTAGTCCAAATAATCCACCTTCTCCTTGTGAGGTCATGGGGAGAGAGGTTTGTGTGTTGAGAGGATATGTTGATGTTGCGTGTAAAGAGGATGGATTGGTGGGATCATGAACTGTGAGTGGAACGTATGGGTGTAACGGATTTAATGGGAAGGATTGACCAAGTATGGTATTCACATCTAAATCTTGATTGTTCACAAGGGGATGTGTTTGAAGTGCATGCAGCAATGAGCTTCCCTTGTTGACAATGGGTTGAATTGGAGCAATGGATGATGGGGATTGGAGGATGGGTTGAATGATGCTTTGAAAAGATGGTGGTTTGGATGAGATCAATGGCATAACCCCGAGAGGTGTCTCCACAATAGTTTTTACCTCAAAATCAAAAAGGAATTTAGCCCCTTCTTTTACCAATTCTAGCATATATTGTGAAGGATTTAGTCTTATCATGGCATTGACAATTTTGTGATTCTCGAGATTTTGGACCATTTCTATGATTTCATCTTGATTCATCCCCAATATATTATTGGTGATGTCTTCCACTTGACCTTCCTCTTAAGGATCTTGAGGTATTGGAGGAGGATTAATTAGAAGGTCAATGGATATCCTAGGGTTGAATTTTGTTTTAGTTTGACTCAAATCGCTTGAAGTAGATGTTTCTTTGTTTTTCTCCATGTTTTTCTTGTATTGAGATCAAGTTTGAATCATAAAATAACGATCAACTTTCAGGAATATGGGAAAAAATCTCTAATTCCTTAGGTTGGTATAAAATTTTATGCTCAAAGAAGAAAATCTAAGTTTGCTTAGGGATTAAAGGATGAGGATGAGATAAATGAAAGATGGGTGATGTGAATGATTAAACTCTTCAGGATCTTGAAGGGAAACTAGACTTTAGGACTTTTGGATATTTATTTATTTTTACTTGATTTGAGTTTGATTTGGGTTCAGATAATGAACTCATAAACCCCACGATGTTTGATATTATCTTGGAATAAACTTTTTCACAAGGCAATAATTTAACTAATCATATGAAGAAGGATTCATATACACATACTTAGCCAAACAAGATGATTTTTTATTTGATTTAAAGGATTTTCCAAAAGTCTAGCATGAGGGATTTTTCCAAGATTCGAAGAGTTGTTGGTGGGATGAGATTTGATTGGTATTTAAAGGATGGATGAGAGTGTTGACTTTGATCCTAGGTTGGACTTAGAGAGACTTATTTCAACAAGACCTCGGTATTGAAGAACATGCTTGCACTTCCTATGTGAGAAATTCAAACTTTTGAAAGAGACTTGGATTTTGTTGGTAATAAAATTCATAAAAATTTGGATTGTTCTTTGAAGATTTCTTGTAAAAATTATAGATTGACCTTTCTCTAACCTTGTGAATTCTTGAAAGATGTTCCTCATGAGCTTTTGGACTAAGGAACTTGTGAGGACTTGGTTTGGGAATTTTGACTTTTTGGGGAATCATGGGATCAAGCACATGTGAGGTTCAATTGTTTGTTATCTTGATTAAATTGATTCATTTTACCACAAACACTCTCTTGATTATGTTTCAAACTAAATTTATAATGTCTTGATTTCTTTTCATCCCACAAGGTCCATTATGTGGAAATCAAGGAAATCAAGGCAATAGTTTCCTATTTTTGACTTTAGTAAGAGCAAATTGTGATATAAATTCAAATACTTAGAATCTTCTAAGGATGAAATCCCTAGGGCAATCAAGAGAACTTGGATTTGTCTAAGGTATTTGTTCCTCCTAAATAGTTTGAAATTTTGAGGTTTTGGTGAATGTTTGTTTCAAGTGTTTTAGATCGAAGCACAGTGTTTTGATTCCAAAGTGATGCACAATCCTAGGATAAAATGAGACAATATTTGTTGAGTTCCCACTTGGATAAATCCAGCTATGCTTACTCTTAGCGGATGATTATATACTTGACCACATTGGCTCCACTCCATGGCACACACTTCTCGGGTCAGCCAAGCATCAGTACTCATGAAATTCCCATGGCGTACTTCTCGTATCTACTAAGAGCCATAAAAATGTGGGATGGATTCAGAACGATCGTTCTTGCACCAACAAATAGATAGGGATTTTGGATTTTACACAATTTTGGCTCTTAATCAAGGCACCCATTCAAAAGGCCACATAAGAGGAAAGATCAACCCATATAAAGGGTATCACCTTCTTGTCTATAGGAGCTCCCATAATCATGATATTTCCTCAACATTCAAATTTATACAACAGTTGGGAGTAGCTTGACGTTTAGCTCGTTACCAGTTTGAGTCGTTCCCTTGGGGTGAGTACTTTTTTCCACCAAGGCGGGCTCTCTAAAGGTGAACAATAGCAAGCAAGCACATCCGTAGTTAGATCAATCTTTTCTGAGAAACAAAGAGAGAACACTCACGATATAGTCCACTCACACTAGCAAGATTTTGTTTAATTTTAAGAATCCAAATTGAAGTGGTGAGGCAATATTTTATACAACTCAATATCACCAAAAGAATTTTCATTCTCAAGATCATTGTGAAGCATGAGAGAATTGGATACGCCTTTCAAATTATATTACTTTATAAAAGAGATTACAAAACATGAAAAAAAACACATGTTCATTTTAGACCTCAAAGCAGTAATGTATTTGTTTTATAGCACCAAGATGAAGTGTGAAGTTTGTTTGTTCAATTTTAACCCAAATCGAAATCTAGTATGTTTCTAAGGTTTAATTTTAACCAACTTGAAAATGTCAAATCAATGGTTAATTTTAAACCCCAAAAAGAAGTGAGTTGGCCTAAAACAGAAAACGAAAGCAGAAAATGGAAGCCCTCGATTATTACAATTAGCACTTAAAAATTCTTAAATTGTTAAGTCCAAGTTCAATGTTCAAATTTTCCAAATCCAATTTGCTTCAAATATTTTTCGAATATTTTAATGTTGCAACTCCCTTGTGCAAATGAAATCTCTTTTCCTTCTATGATAAAAAAAAAAGACAAACACGTGAAAATCAAGTTAATTTATTAAAAAAAATTTAAACATTACCTTTGAACAATAGAGCAATTTTCAAATCAAAAAAAAAATACTAATGATTTTGAACTAATTAATGAAGCATTAATAAGAGTCACTCTTTCCATGGACTTTTAAAGAAAATATTAACTAAAAATAGACAGTTCACTAAAAATAGCTCAAAGTCTCTCCTGTTAACAATTCAATTTCAACAATCTAGGATTTCGTCTTTCAACAATGATTGGATCCTTTATGCAAAATATTTTTAATCCGTGTGCAACTATTAATGGCTTAAATGGAAACAAACATTACACGCATGAAAGATGTAAATACAAAATTCCTTGTTTACCACTCTTTGTAGCCAATCGGTTATTGAGAACAATAATATTCCATACAGAGAAAGGCATCAATTAATACATTCAATAAATGGCTAATGAATAATGACACCTAATATCCCAATGCCACTTTTTACTCCTCCCAAACACCTGACATATACCATACTTCTCGCTGCCACCAGCTAGCTGATGGGAATTTACTAGCTGTCGGAGATAGGCTAGGGTACAAATTCTTCAAAAGAACCTATAAAAATAAGCGTATAGAGAATCCTAGGGGTCATACATTTTATACTCTCGAATATTTTAACTTTTATGTCCTGCCTTAATAAATATTGAACTTCTCCTTAATAGCATTCATTAATTTTCCAAGTCGTAGGACGTTGTGACCTGTTTTATGTGGAAGCTACCCTCGATCTCTCAATTTTGATAGATGTCGATACACAGCTAGTCTCAGACAGAGAATAGGGAAGTGGGTGAAGAATCTTTTTTGTTACATAAATTATTATAGATGATGAGGAAAATTACCTACTTTCATTAATATAGTCAATAAAGAAGCTCGAATTGATGATAATCATATCTAAAGACATTTTTATTTTTCCTATCTTATCGAGCAAGCTACTTCACAATATAGACACACATAGAAGACAACCCCTCTCATTATTTAGCTGATAGGCTATATTATGTTTGAGCTTCTAGCTAGGAAGTTGTCTCACGCCAGAAGTTGTCACGTCGGGAAGTTCTCTCCGGGAATCGTAAATGAGCCTCCGGCGGGTGAAAAGAAATTTGTTTTGTTAACGACACGTTTTTACTTCTGCTAGTGCGCATGTGAATACACACCTCATGTGCCCTGAGCCCGCTACGTAGCTACTTGTCGATGGCCTAGGAGCTGCTTCGTCATGGATAGGGCTTCCTATAAGTCTACTGCAGACCGACTGACTGACTCACCGTTCATTTTCTGGTTTGCTAGGGTTCCGTCCTCTACCAAGATCCAGGGTTTAATTCTCCTTTGCTAGGGTTTTGCAAGTAGCAGGAGGCGATTTCTGCCGAATCTCAAGTTATTCTCCACACAAGGTATGCAATTTTCGCATTTCCCCTATTTCGTGTTTACTTTCCTTGTCCTAGTTCTCTGCACAACATTATTTTGGAAGGACTCGCCAATAAGAAAGGTCTCTTTGACAGTGATATGTGGAGGGTATTATGTTGTTCTTACCTTACTAAAGATTGTTGAACTTTACTTATGCTAGTCACAATAGAGTGGATTAAAGATGCAGCACTCTTAGAGACAAGAGATTATCACATACTAAATATTATGTATACCATATATGTAATCAAATTCATTGAACTGATAATATATCTTAGAATCATGGAATACTGCATTTACACTTTCAGGGATGCTCTGTTTTGCTGCAAATCTATTCCAAAGGCACCATACGTCTGGAAACCTCAGAATCTTTATGCTATGCAAGCATGCTTAAAGCGCTTGATCAGTGCAAGCGGGTTCCTTGCTAAGAATCCATGTTCATGGACATTGGCAAGGCATGTTTTATCTCAAGCTTTGATACAGTTTGAAACATGAGGGAAGGAAAAGTAAATCCTTTGGATATAGTTTTTTTTATCACAATGATTAGATTATAACCAAAGATGAAGACAATAATCTAAGGTGACAAGCTATCGAAACAACTCGCCAAACACCAATATAAAGAAACCTTCTAGTAGAGCAAATATAGGTTATCATAAGATCATGGTTAAAAAACTGGTGGCAGGCCTAGAGAACACTACTGGAATTTGAAACATTACCTCGTCGTTATGAATGATGGGAGTTTTCGAATTTGAAATGACTTCCTTTGCATCGTATATTACGCTTATTTGTGGTCCATAGCTGATTCCCAATTTCCCATAGGTTTGATGCATATTGATATGTTTGTCTAAGTTCTTCAAATATTCATACTATATCTTTTGGTATCAAGGTTTTACTGTCTTTTTGAGTTTGCCTTATGCATTGTATTGGGAAGTTGTTTGTAGGGTTAATTTTTTGGGTTTTCCCTTGCGTAGTAATCTGATAAAATTATCCCTGTATGTGATTTCGGTGAGAATTTATGTATTGCATGGATATGTTTCTTAATAGTTTTATTTATTAGTAGATTCCTTTTGCTGGATCTAATGGTATCTCTTCAGTTAAGGTCACTCAAGTTGGCTTCGTTGGCTGGAAATTGGGGTATTCCCCACTTTCAATTGTATTTGGTAGTTTATCCAATTTAACATGAAAAACTATATATTGTTCAAATTTTGTATAATTTTCACCAGGTTCAACAATTAGCTCAAAATAGCTAATCCACCCATACCTCAAGTGGAAATGGGTTTCTCTGTTTGTTCACAGGACTGAGGACTGCAAACAAGAAGAGAAAATAAGACAATTTTTTATTTTGTACTCCTCTAATCAAGGTTTCCCTCCTTAACTTCATCCTGCCTAATTTAAAATGCAACAGTGTTCTAATACATATATAGTGTGCTAGTGTGAGCTCTCACAAAACAGAAGACTATAATGAGGAAGAAAAATATTATCTTTGATTAAATTGTGCATTCCCAATCAAGGACTTCTTTCTTGCCTTCATCCTGTCTAATATTGAATAAACAACATTCCTCTACATATGTAGCTTATTAGTGTGTTCGTTCACAAAATAGAGGACTGTAGAGAAAATAAGTTCTTTTATCATTTTATACTTTCTCAAATAAGGATTTCATTCTTGGCTTCATTCTGTTCAATCTTGAATGAAGCATTGTTTCAATACATATGCAGTGAGTTAATCTGAGTGTGCATTCACAAAACAAAGGAGTCTACCATTTATTTTGTACACTTCCAATCAATTCCAGTCCAGTGATACTAAATAATACTTCTGATGTTGAGTAATATGTACTGGGGTACCTGCCAAAGTATTGACATCTGCTTTATGTTTCCATTTGCATGTGTTGCATTAAGCAATCCATAGTGAATTATATTTTCAATATGGTCTATGCAGGGAAGAAAGATGTACAGGAAAAAAATTGTGCCCTTAATATAGAATGGTAAATATTGCATCTTGTCTACAAACAGATCTATAAAAATTAGCACAGTACAAAGGAACTGTTTCATGGAAACAGGGGTTTGTGAATAAGAAAATTCCAGTCCAGTGATACTAAATAATACTTCTGATGTTGTGAGTAATATGTACTGGGGTACCTGCCAAAGTATTGACATCTGCTTTATGTTTCCATTTGCATGTGTTGCATTAAGCAATCCATAGTGAATTCTATTTTCAATATGGTCTATGCAGGGAAGAAAGATGTACAGGAAAAAATTGTGCCCTTAATATAGAATGGTAAATATTGCATCTTGTCTACAAACGGATCTGTAAAAATTAGCACAGTACAAAGGAACTGTTTCATGGAAACAGGGGCCTGTGAATAAGCAAATTCCAGTCCAGTGATACTAAATAATACTTTTGATGTTGTGAGTAATATGTACTGGGGTACCTGCCAAAGTATTGACTTCTGCTTTATGTTTCCATTTGAATGTGTTGCATTAAGCAATCCATAGTGAATTCTATTTTCAAGCTTTCAATATTGAACTTGTAATGTTGAATTCCTGTCATTTTATTTAACCTCCAATAATGTTCAGCAAATGATACAAAATGAATGTTGAAATGTTCAACAAATGATACAAAATGAATGTTGAACTTGTAATGTTGAATTCCTATCATTTTATTTAACCTCCAATAATGTAAAGCAAATTGTACAAAACTAGCGTATTCCTTGCAACTCCCTAGGCTGCAAGTGCTAGTTTTAATACCACAGGAAATGTACGTGTGTGAGATAAATGAGTAGGCCTAGGATTGAAAGTGAGTGAGTTTTCCATTTGTAAGCAAGCTATGACATGCAACGATACTTGAGTATACAAAAAATAGTTTTTTGGGACATGCAACTCATTTAGCGACAGTGATCAATTAAGACAGCGTTATCACAAAAGAAGAGGGGATGCCTACCTGCAAACTCAGAGTTAACGCTAGTTTTCATGGCCACTTTATAAATAAATGTGAATGTTCAGTGAACTCAAAAGATGATAGTTGGCTTATAAATCAATTCTATTTGGCTTATAATTCCCCTTATGTTTATTTAGAGTTGAGCTTCTCTCCACATATGAGTGCTCCTTACGACTGTGGCCAATGATCAGTATATCTTGTCAAACCACAGCGATCAAATCTGCAAAATACTTTACTGGTATTTAGCCTTAAAATTTGAATTAAAGTATCCACATTTGAAGTGCCATAGGCAGCCAAGCATAGAATGGATTCATTGAAAATTCTTTAGATACTTTCGAGCAAATGCTATTGGTAGGTGTAAAAAAAAAAAAACCAGCTCACATATTCTAGTTTAAAAAAAATTGCAAGCTAATGCAATTGGCGGCCTCTCTGCCTGTGCTAAAATGGAAGCATAGAGAAGGCATGCAAACTATTCAAAAATTTAAGTTGAACCCTGTCATTAGTATGTTATAAAAAACAACGGCTTAAGCATTCCAAATCAAAAGGCGTGGACAAGACATAGACAAGGCACGTGGACTGTTGACAGTATGCCCTTTACAGATGTGGTCTCATTGAATGTGGAGGATATGCTTGCCTTATAGCTGTTGAATGTAGTTAGTGGTGAAACGCAACAACAACATTCATCCATTGGTGAAAATAAAGGGCATATATTTGGAAAGCAAAGAAAGCAAAATGGTTCATGGGGGTCAGAGAATATTCAAATGAATTCTGAGGAGGAAATATTAAGGTATCTCATACTTACCAAAGTATTGAAGTTGAATGTGCTTTGCCTTTGGTGGTTAAATATTCTCGCGGAAAGGTACTAGGCATTTAAATCTATTTTTTTTAGTAACTAACAAAATCATGACCAGGAGAAGACATTTCCAGTGAAAATATGGGGGGAGATTTCATAGAAGTCTTGCATAAACATTAGAGAAAGTGGCTACACTCAGTGCAAAGGTGGACACTTTTCCCAAGCCACGAAGGCTTTTTCCCAAGTCACGGAGGTAATCTTTCCTCACACAATGAGGACAAGTGGATTGGATCAATCTAAGGTTCAAAAATCTTGCCTTAATCTATCTGGGTTAGGGAAACCAAGATAAAATGATGAAAGACAAATAACATGTGTTACCAATTTAGAGATATTTCAAAAAAAGCTTCGCTACTCTACAGTGATACATTCTTAACAATAGACGAGAAAAAGAAAAGTATCTTCAATACACAAAACATTAAAAAACAATATAAAATATGTATTGAAGGCTACTATTTAGGCACAAAGTGGGATGTGTTCCTATTTAAAAGAAAAAGGGTAATCATATAAATCTATTGAGACAGCCCACATTTTTTCCATCTTATATAGCTAACAGTTTAAAATGTAAAAATTAAGATTACTAAGAGCACCGCAGTGATAGAATTTTTGATGGAAAGAAAAATAAAATGAATTAGAACAAACCACCCTCCTTCTAGCGCTAGATGTAGATGTTTCTCTAAATCATTTCACTTAACAATAAACAAGTGTTAGCATGGTTAGTTAAATTAAGCAAACAAGAACAAGCATCCCGATGAGATATTACATCATATTAGATATGCTAAATAAGACACTAAAATAACAAGAAAAGCTAAATAAAGCATATAAAAACATGAGTTATACCTATCTCATAGTGGAAGTGGTACACCTTTGATGTGAAAACGATGCCCTTTCCCACCTCCTTAACAAGCTTGAAATGATAATGATGCAAAATGCAATTGATGGAGATGCAAGATGAAATCAAAGTGCCTATAATGACAATGCTAAGATTATGGATGGATTTGGAGTAGAAGTGCTTTGTATTTATAAGTTGAAGGTTTGAAAGATGGAGAGTTGAGAGGAATGTGGGACTAATCATGAGCCAATGGCAAGGTGTCACTTGTCAACATGCTAGTGGAGGAGGAATGAGCATATTTTGGAGAATGTGCAAGTAAATGCAATTAGGTGTGTAACATAGAATAAAATTTGGGATGAGATCTGCAACTAGAATAGACGATGTTAATCCTAATCTAAATCAATATTAATCTAAATCAAACAACAAAGAACGAAGAAACTAAACATAACTAAACTAAACAAATCAATTGGAAAGCTCTCACCGAATATGCGTTCACCCCTTCGAATTATCTCGATTGCTCTTCTCCATTTTGTTGTTTCAGTATTCTTGCCCTCAGATTTTTAGTATTGATGCAAGCATAACCATGTCGAATGTCTAAGTAAGATATCGAAGATAAGTTTCTTCTCAAAAGTGTATGATTTCGGGAGGAGGAATAATGATAATGACAGACCATTTTATAGATTTTGGGTTTTCAAATGATCGGCTCAGATTGAAAGAGAGATCGACGAATGAGATTGATGAATGTCATGTAATGTGAGTTATGTTTGAGATAGAACGTGAGTTAGAACATGAGTCAGAAAAGACTACAAGATAAAGATTAAATTAGAATGATAACTTAATCTTGTGTCAAGACTGTTTGAAAATAGGAAGAACAAGAGTTCAAGATCTTAATCTTTAGTTAAGAGTCTTCAAAAATAGAAGAGATAGACTTTGTATTTCAAAGACAAAGTTAGAACTCGAAGATGAAGAATTCGAATGCATAATAAAATCAATTAATTAAATAAAGATATTTAATTAATAGACGCATTCATGCACATGAGTTAGAATTAGTTAACTGACTAGTTGTGACAGAGAGTCTTCTCGCAGAGACAAACAGGTGTTGAATTCAGAGATAACTGGAGAACTAAAAATAGATCTCGAGTCAAAAGGTGAGTGAATGACCTAGATAACTGAATGATAGAAGAATATGACATAAATGATTAAAATATGAATTAAATGCTAATTTAATTCAACATTCAAAAATGAAATGAATTTAATTAAATAAATAAAGATAATCTATTTAATTTCACTGTTGTAAAGGTGGAATTGAATAATTAAATAATAAATATTTAATTATAGTTAAAGAGGGTTAGATTGAATAATTAAAAAAAGATATTTAGTTATAGTTGAAATATGACAAAAGGGGTAATAAAATAACAAATTATTTAATTTATGGATAAAAGGGGTTTTAATTAGTTAGCGACATAATTAAATAAATATGATTTATTTAATTAATCAAGTTGAATAAATGAATTAATGAATTAATTAAAAAAGGGGTATTTAAGTAATAGAGGAAATATGTGTTAGAAAGGGTAATTAAATAATAAATATTATTTAATCATGATCATGGATAATAGAAAATTATGTCGAATGTGTACTCGCAGGCCTAGACCAGTTTTCGGTGTCTACAGTTTGCCCCTCTTTGATACAATGTTGTTACGGCGTTGTGTCAAAGAAAATATGCCTCGATCGTGCCCCAGCATGAAACAAGTTAGGGTATGCCCCCTTGGGAAAATTGACAAATTTTTGAAAGTTTAAAAAAAAATTAGGAAATATTCCCGATAAGTCAATTTGATGGTCAGAAATGCTATGGAGTTGAAGGAATTGAATTTGGAGATGTTAGGGATGAGTACGAGTCATTAGAATTTGAAAAGTTAAGTGGCCAATAGACTAGGTCAGAAGAAATGCCACCCAAACCTTAGCTATAAATAAGAATTAGGTTGAAAACCAATTCATTTACACCCAGAGGAGTTTGGAAAACTGAGAATTTGCTCTGACTATCGGACAAAGATGGCCCCCATTCCATATGTTTCGCATCGAGGATATTGGATCCGAACCTTTAAGCGGCCAGCCAACGCAGGACCATTGGTATGTACCTGAAAACGAAATCTTGAAATTTATTTTTGCACATATTTTTAGGCCTTTAAAAGTTTATTAGCATATGCGGTCTTTTGGGATCGACGCGCATGTCATCATATTCATCGCATTTGATTGCGAAACGACGCATGTGCTAAAACACGCCTAAGCTAGGTTAGGCATTTTAGGGAATAAGCGCATTTGATTAAAAACTCATTGCATATGTAGTTATGGAACGCATATGCATTAGGGATAAACGCATGTAGGGTAGTGAACCGCATATGCATTAGTGAAACACAATTGCATCAGGTAGACAGGTTTAGAAAATGCATCGCATTTGTAGTAGGTAGAAACGGTTGTGGTAACGTGCAATGCATATGTAATATGCGATGCAAATGAGCTATTATGCAACACATTTGTAAGAATGCACCGCATCTGTTAAAGTGAGCCGCATTTGGCTGGTAAAATTTTCCAAAATATTTTTCTAAGAAAAATTTGAAAATTTTTAACATCGTGGTTGAAATGTAGGTTGTATTAGATCTTATATACACGCGGGAGTCACGTCCTGACACATTCGATCTGAGAGATTGGCTAAGCAGTACAGAGATACAGCTTTTGTGGAGACTTGGTCTACATCATTGTCTGTCTATGCCCACGATTCAAGCAAACAGAGGGATGCTCACCATGTTGTGCGAGCGATGGCACTCTGAGACATCGTCATTTCATTTTTCGACTGGGGAGGCAACTGTCACATTGGAGGATGTGTACAAGATACTTAGACTACCGATTAGAGGAGAGCGGGTGTTGTACGATACCCAGCGGGGATTGACTGAGCTAGGGAGATTCTACCAGGTGGATGATATTAGTAGGCTTGGCATAGAGCATTATGAGATCAGATGGCTGGTGTTGGTGGATAGATATGAGAGGATTCACTGTATATTATGTACACTGATAGGTGGGATAGTAATACCAGACCGATTGGATCATGGTTTTCCTGTTGGATGGGGAGAAATGTTGGTGGGTATGCTGGAGAGAGAGACTATGTATGCCTAGGGTCCGTGTTTATTAGGGATGTTGTATTTTCACTTACATGATATTGTATATAGAGACACACAGTCACTGAGTTATGGGACCACTCTGTTGATGGTTTGGGCATGGGAGAGGATAGTTGTTTTTCATCCTCTGGTTACTGTAGAGTGATGAGAGAGATCTCCGTATGTTTTTCGATATATGGGACACATCACGCAGAGCCATGTGGGAGATACTGGATATTGGAGACATGCGCTCAACATTCTAGATCAGTTCACTTGGAGACCATACCTGGATTGTGAGGAGTGTTCTGATGAGGATAGACATTTGCCATTTTATAGACAAACATAGTACCTGATTGGGAGGATTGTTTCGACTATGCACATCATAGAGAGACACTTGCCAAATCAGGTTTTGAGACAGTTCAAAGAGGTTCAGGATGAGCCTTGGAGTAGAGCAGAGTTTTCTCGTTCTTCTAGAGAGGTTCCATACTAGGGGCCCATGATTCTAGTAGCTACTGCAGAGGCAGAGATACAAGCTTTACAGCTAGTATAGTGAGGATGGATAGATGGAGCAGCATATCCAGGGACGACAGCTGCATATGACACATGGTGGGCAGAGCATCGTCCTATTCCTTACACAAATCCGGATCAATCGGCACCTGTTGAGAGACGAGGCACAGGGCAGAGAGGATGGCAGAGAGGTGGAGGTGCCAGAGTTGGAGGGAGGGATGGTGGGGATGATGGAAGAGGAGGGGGTGGTGGCAAAGGCGGTAAGCGAGGATGGAGAGGGAAAAGAGGGGGACGAGTAGGTGGAGTATCACCTATTCGAGAGGCAAAGGCAGAAGATGTACCGATGTTGGATATCGGAGGTGGAGCTGATGCATAGGTCGGAGATGAGCATGATGTCGAGGAGGCAGTTGTAGAGGAGCGAGCCGATGTGGTCATTGGAGGAGAGGATGCCACAGAGGATGTGGATATGGATATGGATATAGACCCTCTAGGTATTCTGGCCGAATATGGGGAGGACGATGTTGAGGAGGCACCGATGGAGGAGCAAGAGAGAGAGCTCAGGGATCGGATTGTGGAGGGGAGACAAGAGGATGATGCCCCTAGGGATGGTGATAGGGAGGCCTTGGAGGAGAGACTGAGATTGATGATAGTAGAGTTTGATGCCATGAGGATAGAGAGAGACAGTTCTTGTGCAGAGTTGGATGCTATGTGGATAGATAGAGATAGTTCCCATGTAGAGAGAGAGTGCACTCATGGAGAGGGATCAGGCCATAGCCCGATGACAAGAGATAGAGCAGTAGTTTACAGAGGTCAGACGTCTTTGCAGTGGCACTTCATCTGATGGTATGGTACGCGAGCTAGTCGTATCAGTAGAGAGAGCTACCTATTACAGGGATCTATATGAGGTAGTGGTGCTAGCAAAGAGATGAGCTCCTAGCTTCTCAGAGGTTCGTAGTCAGAGATCACAGGGTAGGAGTCACACCAAGACACAGAGTATAGAGGGTGTGGTAGGACCACCGAGGGCAGGTCTGTATGAAAGGCCTTCCACCTCATAGAGAGCACCTTCGAGGCTTTTCCCACCACCTTCACCACGTGAAAGTAGTGGCAGTGGGACATGATGATATGGTTATATATGTAGACATTGTATTTTGATCAGAGAACCTACGAGCTCATTTTTTTTATTTATGGATACACTCAGACACTGTACTATGACACATTATTTTGAGCGATATATATATATATATATATATATATATGATTTTGGCGGCTTCTATATGATATGTAGTTCTATTTTATGGATGATGCATTATTTCTATATGATTATGTTTCCTAGATGATGTATGTACATGTGTTAAGAATGAATGTTTCTACATGTGATGAGTTATGCATTTTATGATGTTTATGATGATTCTATTTGACGATGGATGTAATTCTCTATATGATATTATTTATATGTGATGGTGATGTGTATATGCAATGTTTAGATTATGTATCTTATGATGATGAAATGCCTATTATGCCATGATTTCGAATGTATGCAATGAAGATGTTAATGTTGTTATACGTGTAAAATGCAATGTAACTATATGAAATGTATATAGAATGTATGCATATGCAGATGATCTAATGTTTTTGTTGTGCCACAGGACCTTATCATTATGTTGAAGAAGACCAATGTTAGCACGAATGAATTTAGAATGTTAGTAAGAAATAATTAAAGTGGTTGATTGAGAATAAACAGGTGATCTTCGATATATTGCCAAATATGCTATGCTTGCTTGTTATCATCATTGGGTGGGACATGACACAAATGGATAGTACACACCATGATATGAGATAGACCATAGTGAACAAAGTCATCCATCTACGAAAAACAGAATCGCAGACAAGGAATGTCTTAACTCATACTAAGTACAAGATGCCCCAATCGTCGTTGTCAAGAAAAACCAAAGACAACAAACAAATAAAATACGGGTCATGAGATGTCATTGCTCCTCTAAATCCTTGATAGGACATCCTTGAGGAAACTAGTAACATGACTCAAAAACCAAAGCTAAAAAAAAAAGATAGTTGACAGACAGCAGTCAAAGAAAAAGAGTCCTGAGACATCCTTGCTTCTCTAAATCCTTCAAGGGACATCCTTGAGAAAGCTAGTAACCGGAATTATTCTCAAATTGATAGAAAGATAAGACAAAATAAGATAGAAATTCATAAAGCCAAATAAAATTATTCGCCAAAACTTGATCTTGTAGGACTGTTTGATTGTTTGATGTTGACATAGTGTAATGTGAGAGATGAAACATACCGCATAAGACATTGAGTTTGATTTCGACTTGGTGACTATCTGTATAAGGCATGACAAAGCCTGGTTTTAGAAAGACACGTGTTGTATAAAACGTTGGAGCCTAATGACGTTGATGTGACAAACAACATGAGGCTATGACAATTTGACAGCGTCTGTTGACAAGAAAGACATATCTTGCTTAAGACATAAGTTGATCATTCTGACAATGTGTTTGATATTGACTTAATGACTTTGAGATGTTTTACCTTGTTGATGCATGAATTGTTTTAATTACTTGACTGATAAAAAGTGTGTGTAGACAATGTATGACATAAGATGATACCCTAAAGGATTGACCTAAGCTGATGATATGCAACATGTGTGATAATGACTGAATGTGATAAACCCTATTGAACTGACCTAGTGCAGTCTCGTGGGCTCGTCGATTGATTAGCCTTGCCTACGTTGTATATGTAGAGACCTCGTAGTTCGACACGACCAATGACTTTGAATGTACAAAGAATCGTGATTTTGATGTGTGTGATACATGACAAACCTAGACTAATAGACCTAATGCCTCGGGGGCACATCGAGTGATGGCCTTGCCTACATCCCAGTCGTAGAGGCAACTTAGTTCGACTATGTCTATGACTGACTTAACATGATTGACTTGACTTTGTTTTTGGTATTTTTATGACATGTTTTGATTTTTGTTTTTTTATTTTTTGAAGTTTTCTAATGTTTTTGGGATTTTTCAAGACATTTTCGATGGTGTGACGTTATGTACAATGTGTCAGGGCACAGAACAAGGATTTTCCCCCAGTCAGGTATAAGACTTGTGAGATGGAGTGGGGAATCTGACGGAATGCACTTTGATGTCAATCATTCCATGCAATGGATAAGACAACCATTTATTATGATGGATGATGAAAAAGTTGATTGGAATGATGGTAGACGAAAGAGTGAGCCTGACTACACATGGTGCATGTTTGTCAGGTTTTCACCATGGTACTTATCCATAGTGCCACCTAAGCGATTTTCATTATTGGACGGATTATTTCTCTTGACTATTTTGATCAATTTTTTTGGTGTTACAAAGATGCCTATTTGCCAGGTTTTCATGAAGGTAACCATTTTTTTTCTTTTTTCTTTTTGTTGTATTTTCTAAACTAAGACACAGATTCTCAGAAGCTACACATAGAACCTCTTCAAATGAAGGCTATTGATAGGTGAAAAAAGTGGCTCTCCTTCGGGAGTAGAGAGTTGGTACACTCCTAATCCAAAAGCTTTTGTGACTATATAGGGCCCCAACTAGTTAGGTTCAAACTTACCCGATTTTTCTCGTTCTCCTTGATTCTTAAGATTCTCCATTAAAACTAGGTCTCCAATGTCAAAGTGTCTATTTAGAACTCTCCTATTATAGCTATGATGAAGACGATTTTGATATGCTTGCAAATGATCTAGTGCTTTTTATCTTCGTTCATCGAGTAATTCTAGCTCTTGTAATCTGGATACATGGTATTCTTCATTGTCAATGTGACCCTTCAAGGATACCATCAAGGAAGGTATTTCAACCTCAATAGGTAAGATAGCTTCGGAGCCGAATACTAGGGAATATGGAGTGGCACCAGTGCGAGTGCGGATGCTTGTGCGGTAAGCCCATAAGGCGGGATTAAGCTATAGGTTCCAGTCACGACCAACATCATTGACAGACTTTTTCAAGATTCTAACAATGATTTTATTACATGCCTTCGCTTGGCCATTACTTTGTGTGTAATACGGGGTGGAAAAATGATGTTTGATATGAAACTCGTCACATTGATGGCGTACTTCTTGGTTCTTGAATGGGCGGCTATTGTCTATGATTATGGATTGGGGTACACCATACCGACAAATGATATAGTTTAGGATAAACCTAGATATTTGTGTGCCGGTGATGTAGGTCATGGGAATAGCTTCAATCCATTTAGTGAAGTATTCGGTGGTGGTTATGATGAATTTATGGCTGTTGGATGATGGAGGGTGTATCTTACCTATGAGGTCAAGTCCCCATTGGGAAAAAGGCCATGGTGATGTATTCGAACGAAGCTCTTGTGCTAGTGCCCTTATCAAATCTCTGTGTTTTTGACACTGTCTACATTTCTTTATAAATATATATGAGTCTTTCTCCATTGTAGGCCAATAATAACCTAGTCTCATAATCTTATGGGCTAAAGTAGGACCACTCGAATGGGATCCGCATATACCCTCGTGCACCACTCACAAAGTTTTTTGTGCTTCCTCAACATCAAGACATCTCATTAGGGCATTATCTAAGGTATGTCTATACAAGGTATCTCTGATGATGGTGTGTTTAACTGACTTACAGATAAAAGTTATGTGTTGGTTATTTGACAGATCTAGAGGTAAGGTTTTGTCAATTAGATACTCGAATATGTCTTTATACCAAGGGGACATAGGACCAACAATCGTACACACCATTGTAGTATCGGGGACATCATAGGCAAGGACCAATAGTTGTTCAACCACAAACTCAAACTTAGGCACGTTACTCGGAATATCCAATAAGGAACCTATGGTTGCCATAGCATCTGCAGCCCTATTTTGAATACGTGGTATTTGTTGAAAGGTAATTTCATTGAAGTAATGCTTGAAACTATTGACCATGTGCTTGTAGGGGGCGAGCTTCTCATCCTTAGTCTCATAATCATCATTTACTTGCCGGATTACTAGTTGAGAATCGCCAAAAACATGTAGGCTCTTAATCTTCCATTGTGCTGCCATTCTTAGTCCTGTCACTAAGGCTTCATACTCTGCTATGTTTTTGGTGCAAGGGAAAGCAATCCCGGATGATTTATGAATAGTATCGCCCTAAGGTGTAACAAATAGGATACCTGCTCCTGAACCACGATTTGTATGTGACCCATCAAAGTATAGTTTCCATTCAGTTTCAATGTCAATGTTAAAGAGAAACTCATCAGGAAAATTTGCCACTAAAGGATGTTTTGCCTTCATAGGTACATTTGCGAGTTGATCTACAATCACCTGTCCTTTTAGAGTCTTCCTCTCGACATATTGGATATCATACTCGCTAAGTATCATAACCCATTTAGCCAATCGGCCCGTTAATGTTGATTTACTTAGGAGACCTATTTGAGGGGATCAATCTTTGTGACCAACATTGTTTGGTGATTGAGCATATAGTGCCAAAGTTTCTGAGTAGCAAAGACTACCGCAAGATAGGCACGTTCTATGTTGTAATTCAATTCATATCCTACCAAGGTATGACTGATGTAGTAGAATGCTCTTTCATGACCTTGATCATCATTTTGTGCGAGAAGAGCTCCTAATGCCGACTGAGTTGCTGAAATGTATAGTATCAACTATTTTCCTTCTGTATGTGGCATCAAGACAAGTGGAGTGAGCAAATAATCCTTGATTTGTTGAAAAGCTTCTTGACATTTAGGTGTCCACACAAATGGTACTCCTTTGTTGAGTAGATGTTGAAATGGGTGCATTTTGTCTGTCAGTTGTACTATGAAACGCCTAATAGACTGTAATCTTCCTTGTAGTGTTCTTAGTTGACCAATGCTGACTGGAGGAGGCATTTCTATAATAGCTCTTACCTTCTCTAGATCGACCTCAATGCCTCTTCTAGAAATGATATACCCTAGAAGTTTCCCTGATTTCACTCCAAAGACACATTTCTTCGGATTTAGTCTGATATTGTAATTCTCTAGCCTCTGGAATATCTTGTCTAAAACCTTCAAATGATCTGCCCTTGTTTTTGATTTAGCTATAATGTCATCTACATAATCTTCCATGAGAGTATGTATAAAGTCATGGAAAATCATAGTCATTTCCCATTGATAGGTAGCTCATGCGTTCTTAAGGCCAAAAGGTATAACATTCCAACAATATGTGCCCCATGGACACGTGAAAGTTGTCTTGTGTTGGTCTTCGGCTGCTATTTTAATTTGGTTATCTCCAGAGAAACCATCCATGAGGGATAGCATCTCGTATCCTATTGTAAGATCTACTATCATGTCTATGTTCGGCAAAGGGAAGTCATCCTTAGGACATGCCTTGTTGATGTCTCTAAAGTCTATGCAAATGTGAATGCCCCTAGTTGGTTTAGTCACTGGCACAAGATTTGATATCCAGTATGCATAATCTATGGTCCTTATGAATCCTACATCCAGAAGTTTCTTGAGTTCTGCTTTGACCAATAGAGCAATTTGCAGATGTATTTTCCTGAACTTCTATTTGACTGGCTTAATACCTGGCTGTAGTGGTAGCTGGTGCAATATTAGGTCTGGATCTAGCCCAGGCATGTAAGCATATGACCATGCAAAGTTTATCTATCTCTTTTTGAAGAAGTTCTTAAACTCGGGTTTTTCTATCTCTGTTAAAGAAGCTCCAAAATATACCATCCGAGGATTCTCTTTTGTACCTATGTGGACTTAAATAGACTCTTCTACTAGCATCGGTGACTTTCCCTGTTCAATGGGGAGAATATTAAAACCTCTATCCTTGGGTGTCTCTAAGAGGTTTTCTCCCTTGGATACGTCCTTTATTTTGACTGTTTCTTCATCCAAAGGTGTCTTTCGGTTTTCACCTAGGGACTCATCATTTTTCTTTTCATTATCTTTTTTCTTTTTATTCTCATTTTTGCGACTAGAGGTGTAAATAGACTCCCCAAAATATGTTGTGTCATCCAAGTCTATGGTAAAACTAGCTTTATGATCCCCTCTAGGTATGCCTTCTCGAAGTCCCATGAACTCATCTAATGCTTCATCGTTCTCAAATGTATCTAAGATGGGTGTACCTTGTTGATCCCAGTTGATAAGTTCAGGATATATGAGGGGCATGTCATCATCAGAGTTAGCAAAGGTAGAAGCCGACAAGGTGAGTATAGAATGGATGACATGGTCCCAGAATTTTTTGACTAACTCCTTGTTCTTTCTCCTAGGGGTAGGTAAACTCTGATGTGGGACTATTTCTATAGCTAAGTTGTCAGAAGATGGTTCATCAGGTGTCCAAGATGCATGATCAAGGGTTTCCCAATAATAGTCCATAAGCCATTCTTCTTTGGTCAAGGATTTCTGATGACGGGGATTAGATGACTTTGGTAAGGATTTTATCATGAGATCAAGTTCTCCAAATAGACTATCTAGGTTCATGGTATTGGTAGAGGAAAGGGAATCCCATTCACAATCGCTTGAGTCAGGGGATTCATCATAAACTGGGGGAAGTGGTTCATGAGATGTCTCGATGTCTGTGTAAACACTCACTTCTTCTTGAAATGGTGACGAAGTACTAGGAAACCCAATTCTAAGCGGTTGAAACCTTAGCCCTACGTATTTTGGTCGTGGTGAGACAATGATCGGTTTCGTCCTTCCATTTTGATGTAGGCCTAACCCACTATGCCCGTCATAACCTACATTTTGCATTATCTTAAAGCCCCTTCCATATTGGTCCTTAGATATTTGAATAGATGGTGAGGGGTATTCATTGTCTTCTCGATACAACCAGGAGGTAATATCACTTTGGTCCACAACCTCTTCACTTAACTCTCCCCATTTGGTCAATATCATTGTAGAGGGAACATGAAATGTGACTATTGACTGTCTTCTGTCTACCATGGATAAGCCATATGCCTTAGGTGGAATCAACTGACTGACACAATAAGAGGCCTTCAAGTGATACTCTCCACATCCCTTGTCTTGGATCTCAACCTTTGGAGTGGATGATGGTGGTTTGAATGAAATGGACTTGGTAAGATGTGATGGATCAATGTATAGGGATAAAGTGGATGATGATGGAGCTTCTTGATTAACGGGTACCTGTCATTGTGGAATTCCCTTTAGGCTTGTATAGTATTGAAAAGGATTTGGATCACCATCAATCATGATCTCGGTGCCATTATGTGGGAATTTAAGACATTGGTGATACGTGGAAGGTACAGCTTTTATTGTGTGTATCCAAGGTCTACCTAGCAATATGTTATACGGAAGAGTGAGATCCAAGACTTGGAAGCTGGTGTTCATGACTGCTAGGCCAATTCTAACAGGAAGTGTGACAACTCCCTTGGATGATCTTTCTTCATCATCGTAAGCCTTGATGACTATACTTTTAGAAGTGTCTACGCATTCTTCTGAGAATCCTAATTCCTTAGCCAATTTTAGGGTACATAGGTTCAAGCCTGCTCCTCCATCTACCAAGACTCATCTGACTTTGGTTTGATTGACTAGGACTTCAAGATGTAATGGGTCATTATGATCAGTCTTTTCAGTTGAGTAATCTTGTTGGGAAAATGTGGCATGATGTGAGTTGGTTAAATATCCTACCATTTCTTCAAAACGATTGACATCTAAGTCTGTAGGGACAGTTGTGTTCTATAAGGCTTTGTCGAGAATGGATCGATGCTCAGGTGATAAAGTCAACAATTCCAAGATGGATATATGTGTGGGCATTTTTCTCAGTTGATCAAGGAGATTGTACTTAGACTTGGAAGATTGTGTAGGTGGCTCAGAAGAAGGTCCTGGAAAAGTTATCTTTGTTCTGTGTGTGTTTACAGCACATTCTAGATGCTTCTTAATGATGATGGTATCAACATGTTCATTTGCAGCTCAGAGGCTATATACAGTCTTTCCTTTTCCATAGTCATACTTGGTGTTTGTGTAATTGGCTGACGAAGAATTCTTGGTTTCCGAACTGGAGGCTTTTCCTTTCGTGTGACACAAGGTAGCTATGGTTATTTCATTGTCTATGTTAAAGGAAAAGTGTTCTACAAACTTCTCAGCTAATTCACCCCAAGATCGTATGCCATATGGTAATTTTGAGAACCACTCCAGTGCTATCCCTATAAGGGTTCACGAAAATAGTCTCATCAAGTATGTGGGGTCATACGATATGTCCATGCATGTCGTTGAGAATTCTCTAATGTGTTCTAAAGGATTCTTCCTCCCATTAAACTTAGGCAAATTTGGTATAATGTACCCATGGGGAAGGGTGTCATGTAAAGTGCTTTGTCAAAAGGACATGGACATAGATCTTGCGTTGAGATAGTTCATTTGCCTGACATAGACATGTTGTCCATCTATTGTTTAAGCATTTCAATTTGGTTTTGGAGAACATCTACTTGTGTCGAGGACATGTTGTTTGCATTGTTTGGATCAATGTAGGTGTTCTGATATGCCATGTTCTATGATGGGTTGTGATTTGGTGAAGGAATATATCCCGTTAGAATGTTTTGATTTGGTATAGGAATATTTCTCGTCTGAATGTTCTGATTTGGTATACGAATATTTCCTGTCTGAATGTTCTGATATGGTATAGGAATATTTTCTGTCTGAGTGTTCTGATTTGGTATAGGAATATTTCTTGTCTGAATGTTCTGAATTGGTATAGGAATTCTCATTCCACTTTAGATCTCTTACCACTAGTGTTGGTGCCAAAGGGGTTAGAGGAAAGTGCCCCCATAGTAAATTGTAAACCCTATGTGACGTTGAAAGGAATTGTGCTGACAATTTACGATGTTTGAGTAGATACGCTAGTTGGTATCGCTGCAGTAATTTGGGGAATAGAAACACTTGACGTCGCAGTTTGCATTGGTTGAGTAGACTATGTTTTCAAAGTATGAATATCAAATCCTAGTGGTAGTGTGGCACCTTCTACTAGCAACTTCGTTAGATATCGTTGGGGATCATTTTCCAAACACTCATCCACAAAGGATGCAAACTCAGGATTTTGTATGGCAGCGTCTATGTCTTTTGTATAAATTTGTCCATGTGTGTCTCTAGTGATGTGTTTTTCAAGCAAAGGTTTGTGTGGTCGCTCACTTCCTAATGGTTGATTTTCGAATGGATTGATGAATTCATTGGGGTCTGACATTGCTTTATGTTTCTTTTGAGACCTTGTTTCGACCATGAAAAGTTGCTCAAACTGGGGTAATGCAAACTATGTCTAAAAACTAATATGACCTATCTCTATGTTTTTTGGATTTTTTGAAAATAAGGATGTTGCTAAAGATCTAAAATGACGTATTCTAAGATGACGTATGGTAGGACAGACAATATGCAAAATCTCGAGTAGACTTATGATGGTAAATGATTCTAAGACGAGTATAACCTACCACCTATGGAATAAATGCATGCAATGATTTGTGTTTGACTAAGGAACCTGATTGTAAGACAAGGACAGTTGACAAGGTGAATTTTCCAAACTAGATTGTTGAGCTGAAAATATTCACTAATAGGACCAAAGTGACTAGGTTCAATGATGAGGAAAAATCGGAACATGAACGTATCCAATGACGCGGAAAGTTTGTTCTATTCGACTATATCCAATTTCCTAGAAAGTATCAAATGCATGTAATTTAGGATGACTTATGACTAAGACATATATGACACCTAATAATGTAAGGTTTTGAGCAAAAATTTTTTAGTTTTTGTCCAAGGTTGATCTTTAGAAATAGAAGCGAAAATGACAGTGATGTTTCGAACTTAGTTTGTGGTTTTTGAAGTTTTTTGTTGACAGTCAAATGCGGTTCACCTAACAGCTACGGTTCTATTTTTGACAGATGCGATTTACCATGCACATGCGTTGATTTGACTAAAACTTTGTTTCGGATACTGACAGAGTTTGGACTTTTTGATAGATTTGGTTTTCATTATGACAGATGTGGTTCGCAATACGCATGCGGTTTTTTTGACAGATGCGATTTTTCTTATTACAAATGCGGTTTTTCAATACGCATGCAGTGATATGGACTCTAAACTTTTTGACAGACACTTCCGGCTTGAAAATTGACAGATGCGACTTGCATGTACACATGCAACTCAAAATTTGATAGTTGCGGCTCATAATATCTAGACTATTAAAATAAAAATAATTGACAGACACATGTGGCGTTTCCCCTAACAAATGCAACTCGCTAGGATAAATGCGGTGTTAAAACTGATAGTTGCGACTCACGTTTTGACAGTTGAAGTTTTTTCGAAAGTTGTTTTGACTGACTCCGTTTGTTGATCAAGATTTTTGATGAATACAACAAAGACAAGCACAGAAATCAATGTATTTTCAGTTTGTGATGATAGAACCATCAAGACTTGAAAAACATTTACAACCTAGGCCTTTTGGATAATATTTACTAAATTCTTACTTGGATTTCTCAAGCTATGCATATTTATGGCGGATGACTAGTAGCTTGACCCCACTGGCTCCCCTCCATGACACTCACTTATACGGGGCAGCCAAGCTACTGTACCCATGAAACTCCCATGACATACATCTCATCTCCACACATAAACTGTAAAAATGTAAGACGGCTTCACAGGGCCGACCCTGCTGCACCAGCAAATAGGTAGGATTTTGGCAAAACTACAACAAGGTGTTTAGTAAGGGCATTATTTTTGTGGGGCACTATCCAACTTCAATGAGAGTCCATTTTTGTCCATCTCGTTGGAATAGTGAGTGTTATTTTTGGGGTTTCTCCATAAATCTATTTTTATATACCAGGTGGAAGTCGATGGCTAAAGCGTGTTACCAGTCTGAGTCGTCTTGGGGTGAGTACTTTTTCCCACCAAGACAAGCCTAAATTCTAGAGTCAGTAACCATTTATCTTACACCCAGGATCGCATGACTATGCAAGGGGAGAGGATACTCCAATATACTAAATCGTAAAGGGTGACAAATATGTTCTTTCACACCGAACAAAGCAAACACTGATTCTTTTTATTACAAATGACAATTATCTATCTACCAAACATAAAGCTTGCTAAATAAATAAAAACAAAGGCATTAGGTCTTGTATGCAAATTGATCAGTAGTTCATTTTAGGTCTTCGACTTTCGTCTTGCAGAAAACATATGGTTTTGGTTTTTATTGTCTTCTATGCTTCGTCCTACAAAAACTACGTTAATCCTCCTTGACACAGTTGTAAACAAACATTAGCAAAAAATGAAAATCACACAAAATCAACAAAAGAAAATGCGGATGTACGGAAGTCAATAAAAAATGAAAAAAAAAACTTTACCAGACAGATGCAGCTTTTGGAGCCATAGATGCAGTGCGGGTTTGAAAACAAATGCGGTTCGTGTTAACAGTCGGTCGTGGGTCAAATTTTTGATAATCAGATGCGGTTCAAGGCTTTGCGGATGCGGTGCAGAATGGCAGATGCGTTGTTGTTTTTAGCAGATGCGGCTTGTAATATAGATATGTTGTTGATTCGAACAAATGTGGTGTGTTGTACGATAACCTGCAAAACCAAAAACGGAAAGACAAAAATATGTTGTGCAAATTTTGAGGCGTGTTCACATCAGGTTCACCAAATTTAACATAGAATAAAATCTAGGATGAGATCTGCAACTAGAATAGATGATGCTAATCCTAATCTAAATCAATATTAATTTAAATGAAACAATAAAGAACGAAGAAATTAAACATAATTAAACTAAACAAATCAATTGGAAAGCTTTCACCGAATATGCATTTACCCCTTCGAATTATCTCGATTGCTCTTCTCCATTTTGTTATTTCAGTATTCTTGCCCTCAGATTTTCAGTATTGATGCAAGCATAACCATGTTGAATGTCTAAGTAAGATATCGAAGATAAGTTTCTTCTCAAAAGTGTATGATTTCAGAAGAAGGAATAATGATAATGACAGGCCATTTTATAGATTTTGGGTTTTCGAACGATCGGCTCAGATTGAAAGAGAGATCAACAGACGAGATTGATGAATGTCATGCGATGTGAGTTATGTCTGAGATAGAACGTGAGTTAGAACATGAGTTAGAAAAGACTACAAGATAAAGATTAAATTAGAACAATAACTTAATCTTGTGTCAAGACTGTTTGAAAATAGGAAGAACAAGAGTTCAAGATCTTAATCTTTAGTTAAGAGTCTTTGAAAATAGAAGAGATAGACTTTGTATTTCAAAGACAAAGTTAGAACTCGAAGATGAAGAATTCAAATGCATAATAAAATTAATTAATTAAGTATTCTCGCATATTTAATTAATAGACGCATTCATGCACATGAGTTAGAGCTAGTTAACTGACTAGTTGTGACAGAGAGTATTCTCGCAGAGACAAACAGGTGTTGAATTCAGAGATAACTGGAGAACTAAAAATAGATCTCTAGTCAAAAGGTGAGTGAATGACCTAGATAATTGAATGATGGAAGAATATGACATAAATGATTAAAATATGAATTAAATGCTAATTTGATTCAACATTCAAAAATGAAATGAATTTAATTAAATAAATAAAGATAATCTATTTAATTTCACTGTTGTAAAGGTGGAATTGAATAATTAAATAATAAATATTTAATTATAGTTAAAGAGGGTTAAATTGAATAATTAAAAAAAGATATTTAATTATAGTTGAAATATGACAAAGGGGGTAATAAAATAACAAATTATTTAATTTATGGATAAAAGGGGTTTTAATTAGTTAGCGACATAATTAAATATATATGATTTATTTAATTAATCAAGTTGAATAAATTAATTAATTAATTAATTAAAAAAGGGGTATTTAATTAATAGAGGAAATATGTGTTAGAAATGGTAATTAAATAATAAACATTATTTAATCATGACCATGGATAATAGAAAATTATGTCGAATGTTTACTCGCAAGCCTAGACCAATTTTTGGTGTCTACAAGGTGGATTTGAGATTTGAAAGATGGATTTAAATGCATATGGTTGAGACATTTTGGAGGGAAATTTGTTTGGCCAAGAAAGTCAAACAAATGAAGTTAATGAGGGAATATTCTCAAAGAGTGTGCCTTGGTGAGGGAAAAAGGGATAATTAGATAATTAAATAAAATGAATTTCATGTGCAAGTGGGTGGGTTAGTCAAGGGTTTAGGTTTGACCCAAGTTGAGTCAAAACCTAGAGGATGAGTAATTAGGATTGTGGGTTAATTAATTCAGATTAATTAACTTGGAGGAATTTAGGGATTTGACATTTGATTTAAATCATTCTAATTTATTAAATCAAATAAGAGGACCTTGAAGGATTTAATTAAATAAATTGATTTATTTAATCAAACATGATGAATATTAGTGAATTAATCAATAAATGGCTTTATTTGATTAATAGAGGAATTTGATGTTAATTAGTCACCTTTAGATGCATGATGTTGATTAAGATTATTTTTATGTCTACAATATCATTTTAAAATTCAAAATATATATGCTACTTTTTAGTGATTTAGATTTAAAATTTGGATCAGTGTTGGTTGTTTCCTTTATAAAAGTGACAATTTTGTACTTTTACCATTCAATATTTATTTATCTATGTTCTCCGCTCATCCAAAAATTAAATAAATATACATATTTATTTGAATTCTCTTTTCCACTACTTTCTATTATTTGGGCTAATCATTGAGCCCCTTAATCATCCACTTGAATATATAAATCCTAATTAGTTTCCTTAAATTCTCCAAATCATCTAAGGTAGAAAGGCATGGATCTTGTCTACACAAGAGTATGGGACTTGTACATTGACATGTGCTTTTGTAAATGTTATATGGGTCAAATTATTTATCCATCCCTCAAGGGCACATCCAAGTACCCTTTTCATCTTGACCACCTACCTTTTTCAAAGGGATTCCCCACCATAGATTCTCCCTTGGTTTTAGGACCCCTCTCCATCAAATAATCATGTGAGGAAATTTTTCTTCCTCACAATTTGATATGCCTTATTGTTGTAGACATACTTTACTATACGATGAAGGGTTGAAGGAACTCCATGCATTTCATGAATCCAAGGTTACCCTAAAAGAAGATTGTATGAAATATATCAGGCATTACATGAATAGGGTTCTGCAAGAAAGCCTTTCCATCTGTAATAGGTAAAGTGATAACACCCAATGGTTGTTTACCTATGTTATCAAATCCATGAATTGACAAGGAATTGGGTTGAATTTTGACTTATCCACACCAAGTTTATCCAAAAGTGTGATACTACACACATGAACGATGGAACCATTGTCAACAAGGGTTCTCTTTTTTCCTAGTTTATTGTAGATGGCTATTATCATGAAGGCATCAATTTTCTTTCTCAATTCCAAAGGAGGTAACTCATGTTGATGGAAGGTAATGTCTACATTAATTGTATTCATTATGTCTATTACATTTGCCACATCGTTTGCATTTGTACTAGGAGGAACACTACTTTTTGTAGAGTTGTTTGAAGCATTGTGTGATAGTTATGTGAATTATAAATTAGGTCCCCTAGGGATATTTTTGCAGGAGTATTTTTAAGTTGTTCAACAAGATCATACTCCTTCCCACTATGCAAATTTAAACGAAGAGCACTAGGAAAAATGGGAAATTAGGCAAAGGTAATATTGTTAGAGTTTATTATTTCGGTTGTAGTTTTTTTTAGTGTTGTATGTATGAGCAATGGTATTATTACTTGATTTCTATAAAACATTGTTCTTAGGTGGGTAAAGAGTAAATTCAGGATTTTTTTTAGGCTGAGGTTTTTTTGAAGGTGGGTAAAGGATAAGTTGAGGTTGAAGGGTGATCCCACAATAGTGGTTTACAATTTTTGGTCAAACTGGACACTGAAATTATTATTTTTAACTAAATCTTCACATTCAGGCACCTATAGCAACTAAACCGTGAGGAATTTAAAGATGATGCAAACTAGAGTCTCATCACATTTTATCTGTAGATTCTAAAAATATTTTTTTCAAAATTTTTGGAATAATATTGCACTTCTTTTTCCATCTCCCACAAAAACTGGTTTTTTTCAGAAAACAACATTTTTAGAAAGTGACGCTCATCGTATACAACATAACTTTTTTTGTATGAAGGATAAAATTCTAATTTTTTCGAATTTAGATTTTGAACTATGATATATAGCACTTTCATTTGGTCTCATATTTTTTTATTGAATATTTTTTCCTTAATAGAGTTTCAAAGTCAAACTAATTGCAATTCAGACATAGGCAGACTGTATACAACATAACTTTTTATGTATGTATCGAAACTCATTTTTTTATTTTTTTTAATGGATCAAGGACATCAATACCCAACACAAAGATATTAAAAAAAAAAAATTGATAATTTTCTATTTTTCCACATGTACAAAACAGAGAACTTGATTTTCAATGAAAAACCTATGTTTAATAAAACTAAAAAAATACATACATAATAAAACCAAAACATATTAAAATTATATTCATGGGATAGTTCATTTTGAGGACTACCATAATCATTTGAAATAAATTTTAAATGAATTCATTTGATCCCCCAAAAGGTAAATCAAAAGTGATTTTTTATCAGCATTTTGATAGGTGTAAAGGAGACTCATTTATAGGCATGGTGTAAAACTAGAGAGGTTCTATCCAAGGGGGTTTGATCTAAGGTGGTTTGATCAAACCCTCTTCAATTGGAATCTTTAAAATGGAAATTTTAAAGGCTTAAATCATTATATTTTCTAAAAATATGCGATTTCAGCAAAAATCAGCTCCTCTCAGAAATTATAAACCAGCTTTGTGGGATAACCCTGAATCACGTTAACTTCTCTTGGTTTTGGTTTATCATAACAAGCCTTAGTGGATGAAACTTGTGAGATGAATTCCTCAAGGGCTTCATCTAATATGTCAAATTCATCACTACTAAAAGGCTTGAGGGTTAGGTTAACTTGGAAAAAGAAATTTGACATAATCAAATAACTATACTTTCTCCCAATAGCTTATCTATTTGTTCTTGTTTTTGTTTTTGTTTTCTAATGTATGTCAAATGTAATCTAATCTAGTTGAACTATGAACTAATGTTGAAAATGAGAAATACAAGAATCTAATTCTATCCACAATTTCAATGAATGTAAATTATGTTACTACTAATGATTTGAATGTAATAGAAGCTATGCAAACTAAAATAAAAATATTTTAACAGCAAACAAAAGCCTATAAGCAAGGTTTTTAATTCTAGAAAATATAGTACAAAATTTGCATTGAGACTGATTCCCCCAGAGGGGCGAATGAGTCTCGGTGAGGGTTTTATTTTTAAATTTTAGAGAATTTCAATTGATTTTTATGCTTTTTATGTTGTACATGATGTGTATTCTAAGTGCAAATACATAATTTGTTTGAATTTCAATTATTTGAGATGCAAAAATGCAAGCTATCTGCACTTTCACTAATGCAAAATTAGAAACCCTGGGATGTCAATTAACCGATACAAACCTTAATGCAATGTTAATGCAAGCAAGATCTAGGATGTTAATGCACTCCAAATCAGAATTATAGTGTTCTAAATGTAAGTTCACCAAAATGAAAGGTGGAAAATTGTTCACTTATGGTTTAGGACATAGGACAACAATCTTCACTCTCTCTCATTCAAGAAAAAACCCTAGAGATTTCAATGCAAAGGAGAAAGACATTTTGCAATAGGGTTGTCCTAGGGGCTGATTGTAAACTAATGAGGGGTTCACCACCAAGCTAGGGCTTGGAAAGACAAATGCAATGCAAATAAAATGCTTAACCCTATTTCAATGTAATCTTTCACTAAATGACCCAAAATGTAAATAAAACAAAATAAAAAGTTGTAAGATGAAATGTAGGCACATGAAAATCTAAATATGACTAGATGGAGCTCTGAAATACTGAAAATTCTAGAATTTTGACCTACTGGGACTCATATGCCAGTCTGGGCGAATCAATCCCAAATTTGGGTTTCTTCACAGGAACGGGTTTTTGGAAAAATGGTAGCTAAATTTGCAAAAACCTTGAAAAAAACCTGTAGTGGGACTCATTTGCCACTTCTAGTGAATTGGTCTCGTTTCACCTTTTTAGGAATACAAAGTTCATATCTGCACTTCAACACTTGATATTTTCTCCCAAATTATTTTTTGGATTTGAATATGTGAAAATACCTACAAAACATAATATAGACTTGATTTGCTTATGGGCGGTTTGCCTCGGTTAAACCCCTAGTTTGATAATTAAAAATTGATGGAAATAATTAAATGTGCATGTAAATAGGAATCTAAACCCTAACCTTAAGTTTTTCTAAGATTAGGAAATCTGAGATGTAATGCAACCCTATTCTTTAATGTGCAAGAATGAGATGCATGAATGAAATATGAAGATGAATGATTCACTTTGACGGGTCTCTAATCACCCAAATAAGACCTAATAATGTGTATACCTTCATTAGGCTAAATGTAGAGTGATAATGGAGGATGCAATCACTTAAGAAACAAGTCATTGGGCTTGGTTTGATGTCTAGTTGCATCTCCCCAACCTAGAATCTATCATGATTCACCATAGATAGCCATGATCAAACCTTGACAATGTTAGATCTTGGATGAAAGTGATCTTGAAGACCTACAAAAACACTTTAATTCTTCTTGAAGACTTCAACTTTTCTTTCTTTTAAAACTTGAATACTCTTATTAAAGAATGCTTGAAGACTTTGAATGTTTGGATCTTGAAATTTCTCTTTAAAATTCTTGCCTAGATTGCTTAGATGAAAGAATGATTTTGAAGCTTGCTTATATAGGCATTAACACCTAATTTACCATTATTCGAATCTCAAAAGTAGACATCAACCAAAATTTTGAATTAAAAAGGTGATTTTCCCGCTCAAACCCTAAAAAAATCCCCAAATGGGACTCATTTGCCACTTTAGGAAAATGGGTCCCATCTAGGGGAATCATTCACCCAAGGTGGTGAATAAGGCCCACCTTAGCTTTTTAGGGTGGGTTTTTGGATTTTTTATGTTTTTGATTATTTTGTCAGGTTATTAGCTGAAATAAGTCTCAAGATCCAAAATAATGGGTCTTATGGGCCTATTAATGATTATTTTGAAGGGTATTTAATGCAAGGGTGCCAAAATAGGTCCAAATTAAGTGTGAAATTCCCTCACTTTCAAGAGCCTACAATTTTCTACACTAAACTATTCAAGACACTCGATGGTTAGTTGGTGGTCTTATGGCTTCTCACCACACTCACTCTCAATATTTTGGTACTAATCTTATGATTCTTGCTATATCTATTGATTCAGATTTTTTCAAAGGAACTATTTTTTCTAGAATGAGATAAAGCTATGGATGAGTATTATTAATCAACAAAGATTCACACATGGGATTTGGTTTTTCTTCCTTCAAGGAGAGAGATGGTTTAGTTTAAGTGGGTTCAAAATTATGCAATATGTGTATCTATTGAGAATTATAAGGTATGTATTTTTGCTAAGGGTTTTTGATAGGTTAAGGGTATTCAATGTATTGCGACATTTAACCCTATAGCCAAGATGAATTCAATTCACCTTGTCATCTCTCTAAATACATCTTTACTTTATCTAATTTATTAAATGGATGTGAAGAGAAAAATCTTGCATAGTATCTTCATGAGTATATCTATATGTATGAACCTCTGTAATTCATGTAGGACTCTTCTCTTTTTTTTAGGTTATGATTTTATTTGTATGGTCTCAAATAATCCCCTAGAATTTTGAATGAAAAGATATATTATTATTTTCTTACATTTGGATTGACACAATTCAACTCTAACTGAACATAGTCTATATTAAAAGACATGGATTTGATAATTTGATACTAATCTTATATGTAGATGATTTGATTCTATATAATAGTTCATTCTCCATCCTTTAGGATATATGGAATTCACGGATGGAACACTTTAATATGATAAATCTTAGGTTTCTATACTTTTATCACATACTATAATTTCTTCAGTCTTGTGAGGGTATCTCCATTCGTTATGAAAATTATGCCATCGATCTACTTTATCAATTCAAAATAATTGATTCTAATCCAAATCCTACACCATTTTAGTCAAGTGTCACATTGACTACCACTTGCACCACACCTCATGTTGATATTATTTTTTATCAATAATTGGTGTTTAATATCTTGAGTTTGACAAACACACATCCTAGCTAGCTTCATATTTACTCCTAAGCTTGTATCCTTGTTTCCTCATGATCCTCATGAGATTCATTTAAAGGAATCTAAGTGAATTTTGGGGTATATTAGGGGGACTATACACTTTGTCATTCATTACAAACTAGGATCCTCAAAAATAGTAGGATCCACCAACTTAGATTCAATATGAGATGTTAAATCATGAAAGTCCACTTCTATGTTTATGTTCTACCTTGATTTTGGTCTTTTTTATTTGTCTTGCAAGATGCAAAATGTTATTACATTATCATACACTAAGGTTGAGTATCATGGTGTAGTTCTTGTCATCCAAAAGGTTTTATGGCTTCAAAATAATATAATAGAAGTGATCTAAAAATCGATATTCCTACACTTGTTTGATGTTATAATCAAAGTTCCATTCATATTTTACACTACCTAGGTGATAATTAGAGAATGAATAACATTGAGATACACATTCATTTTATTCAATAACTCATCCATGATGGTCATCTCTCCTTAGATTATTTTCCCACTGAGTAGGTTATGGATATCTTCACTAAACCTTTGGTGTTTCCTTATTATCTTTAATTGTAATTGATGTTTGGCATGAACAAAATTTTCCTTAGGGGGTCTACTTGAGTCTTACATCCTTCACATTTTGTATTTATTTTCTAAGGAGGGATTTTTCCATGAGGTTTCTTCCTTTTCTCAAGTTGTGAGATTTTTTATTTGTACATGGATACTTCATCAAGCTTAGTTTTTCAGATCCAATTTTTGTTTTGTATACATTATTTTATATTTTCTCCAATTTGTAGTTAAGAGGGGTGTTAGATTAAAAGATAATTTTCTAATTAATTATTTAGGTCTTGTTTTACACTAGCATACAATACTATTTAATTCATGTTCATTTTCATCTAAATTCATAGAATTAACACAAATTTCATAATCTAAATTAATCCTCACATAAGATTTCACTTATAGCTTTGTATTCTTTATTAAAGGTATATCACTATATATTTAGCCAATAGGCTATTTTGTTTGAAGTTTTTGTCATGATTTTTGTCAGCCCAGTTGTGAGGTGGATTTGTCGGCACCGGAGGTGCCCTAGCTGATAGTGAGTTAACTAGGTTTTTTTTGGCGACGTCGAGGTTGCTAATTACGTGGGTTGGCGGTGGTGGAGTTGGTGTCCTCGATACGCGAAAGCTAAATGGCAAGTGTTTACTCATGCGAGGGTTAATGCATCTTGTCCTTGGTGTATGATGGCAATGGGCGAAGTAAATGCAATATTCAATGTTGCGGTGTGGTGTGGGAAAGTATACTTCGATTAAGTTGCATTGTTGAAAGAGCCATTGTGGTGTTGGTTTCATAGTAGACTATAATCGTCTACTTCGGTTACGTTTTTGGGAGATTTGAGGGTCTTAAAACTATTGTTCTACATAATGTGTAAGTCGTTTTGCATGGGTTTTTTGTATAAATGATTACTAATTTATTGTTTATCTATTTTGTTCTCTGGTTATTCTTCCTTTTGATAGCAAGTTTGAGGGTTTTAAAACTAATGTGTTGGGAAATGTGCGAGAAAGTATATTGATTAAGTGGCATTGTCAAAAGAGCCATTGTGGTATTGGTTTGATAGCAGATAATTGTAAAAATTGTCAGCTTCGGCTCTATTTCATAGCATATTGGAGGGTTTTAAGACTATTGTGCTCCAGAATCTATAAGTTGTTTTACATGGTTATTTTTAGTAAATGATTAATTTATTGTTCATGTCTTTCGCTCTCTATTTATTTTTTCTTGTTATATGTTTGTATCTTTCCCATTATACCCATGTTGGAGACTTCAAAGAGATTATGGATCTGTATGGATGGATTTATTGTAGTTAAATCTTCTTTCTTTCATGAAAAAATATGGTTAGGGTTATTAATTTTTTTACATTTTATTTATTTTTTGTAGTTATTGTGCTTCAGAATAGGTAAGTCATATTACATGGGTATTTTGTGTAAATGATTAATTTATTGTTCATGCCTTTCGCTATTTACTTATTATTCATTGTTATATGTGTGTATCTTTTTCGTTATACCCATTTTGGAGACTTCAAAGAGATTATGGCTTTGTATGGATGGATTTATTGTGGTTAAATCCTCTTTCTTTCTTCAAAAAATATGGTTAGGGTTAGTAATTTTTTCATGTTTCATTTATTGTTTGTAGTTATGTTTATGCCTCTTTCGCGGGATTCCCATTAATGTAGGAGCAATTGCATATTAGTATAGGAGTGATTGCATATATAAGTATGTATAGGATTAGTATGAAAGTTATTAAGTGTTATTCTAATAGCTCTTTTAGAATTTCTCTATTTGTATAGAAGCTCCTTTTAAGAAACTATTATTTGTTGTGGTTATTTTGTCTAGATGGAACATGTCATGTCTTTTGTATGAATATGTTTCATGATATTCTTTTTTTTTGGTGATTGTTTGAAGTTCCCCATAATAGACTATTCTTCATGGTATTTTTTTTTCTACTTCTCCATAGCAAATTGCTCATTATCGTACTTTTCCTATTGTATTCTGCATATTTTAAAGTTGTACTTAATGTGGGTTTTCCAACATCTTCCACATTCTTGTGATTTTTAAGCATTTTTATAGTAGCTCTTTTCCATTTTCTCTTTTTGTCTTGACTATTTGAAGTTCCCCATAACAAATTATTCTTCATGATATTTTTTTTTTCAGCTCACCATAGCAAACTGTTTATTGTCATAGTTTGTCTCTTTTATTTTGCATATTTTAAAGTTCTATTTAATGTGGGTTTTCGAACATCTATCATTTTGTTGTCTGTAATATTTAGTGCCAATTATTATCTATAATATCTAGTAGCCAATAAGTGTTATTCTAATAGATTCCATACAATTTCTCTATTTTTTTTCAATATATATATGTGTATATGTATTTGTCTATGTTTGGAAGCATTACTTTTCACATACAGTTGACATCGTATGTAAATATATATATAAATATATATGTATATGTATATGTATATATAAATATATATATACACATATATGTGTATATGTATATATATTTGTATGTTTGTTTAACTAATAGTTCTTTTACAATTTCCCTGTTTTTCTATAATATTGAGTGCTAGATGATGCAGGTTGAATTTAGAATCGAGAAGCTAGTTGTTACATAGATTGCTTGTCTTGTATGAATATGTTTCATGGTGCTTTTTTTCCCCGATTTGTGTGAAGCTCCTTGTAACAAATCATTCTATTATTTTTTCGAACAATTGTCATTTTCCTGTCTATAATATTTGGTGCCAATTATTGTCTATAATATTTAGCAGCCAATAAGTGTTATTCTAATACCTCTCATACAATTACTCTATTTTTGTTCAATATATATATATGTGTATATGTATCTGTCTATGTTTGGAAATATTGATTTTCACATGCAATTGACATTGTATGTAAATATATGTGTGTGTGTGTGCGTGTGTGTGTGTGTATGTATGTGTGTATATATAAATATATATATACTTATATACACATATATATGTATATATAAATATATATATGCACATATATGTGAATATGTATATGCACATATATGTGAATATGTATATATGTGTATGTGTGTTTAACTAATTATAGTTCTTTTATAATTTCCCTCTTTGTCTATAATACTAAGTGCCAGATAATGCAAGTTGAATCTATAAATGAGAAGCCAATTGTTACATAGATTTCTTGACTTGTATGAATATGTTTCGTGATACTCTTTTTCCTTGATCTATTTGAAGCTCCTTGTAACAAATTATTCTATTGTTCTTGTAAGAAGGATTTTTTTCAATTTTCTAAATTGTGAAATTTTGGGGTTTCTAATCATGTGTCATTTTCTTGTGATTCTTGAGTGTTTTGTTATGATTTGAAATCTTTTCCCAAGAAATTCTATATGTGGACATTTATGTATGTGAAATTGCTCGCAAACAACATTCAATGTGAAGAATCGAATAGAAATGGAGAACCTAGTGCAAGTGAATAAATTGTTGATAGACCTTGTTGACATATTGATAGAATTTCAGGTGCACTCAAATATGTTGCAAACTGAAACTCTATTAGTATCTAAACAAGGTGTAACATCAATTTCTTCGTTAGGCTTGGGTTCTTCCTTTGAACTAGGCTTCACAAAAAAAATGTGGCCAACAACAGAGGCAAAAATATATATCCATATATATAGATCAAGACCACTGTGGCTTGTTCCACAATGCAACAACAATAGATAAGTAGAGAAATTGTAAAAGACCTATTACACGAAAAATCCTATTCATGTCTGGGCTAACAAAAAAATCTCAACAAACACTTTAAACAAATAAATTGAACAGAAAAAAGAAATATTGGAGAGAATAGTACTTAACAACCATCAAACTAATTTTATCTCCAATATGTGTATGCTTTCACACTAACCCTCTATATATATATATATATATGCAATCACTCAAGTATATTAATCTGCAATTGGTCCTATGTTAATGGGTGTAATGAAAAATATGCACAGAGATAACTAGAACACTAAATGGCATCCTATTTGTAATATTTAATAATTATAGTTGCAATAGCTATAGAAATTTGATTTTTGTTAAAAGAAATTAGGAGTATAGTAAATTAATTTTCAACAAATACAATTTGTTAATAAATTTATTCTTTAAAAATGATAACTAAAAAAATTACATATACATATACATATATATAAACAAACAACAACAATAGGGTACATCAACCCTCACATGAGAAAACACTTGCCATTCAGCTTTTGTGTACCGATGCCCCCAAATCCACCATTTCCAATCCATGCAATTACGAAGCACCGCGCCACCATAAAAAAAAAACTTGCGATGGGATCGAAAGAAACAAAATTTAGCTACAATTGCTCCTATGGTGAAGGGTATAAAGCCAACTAATGGACCTTAAATTTAGAATATGTGTATTTATAAATGTATATATATGTGTGTGTATATATGTATGAGTATATATATGTATATATATGTATATATATATAAATGTATATATATGTGTGTATATATCTATGAGTATATATATGTATATATATGAATGTATATATATGTGTATATATGTATGTATATATATATAAGCAAACACTTGTCTTTCAATATTATTTTTGACCTTTTCTTTGTGTATGCTTTTATACAACCGTTACATAGATTGCTTGTCCTCAATTAATATCTCTCATCATAATTTTTCCCCATTGTTTGCTTGAAGTTCCCTGTGACAAATTGTTCATTACGATGGTTTACCTCTTGTAGATTCTAAAATTTTGTAGACTCCAATGAACTAAAAACATGTGGTGTTGATCTATACCTTTGGCTCGCTTTCAATTTGTTGCATTTGTGTATGCTTTTGTACCTCTAGTAAGGTTCTACTTAATGTAGGTTTTCGGTCATCTCTTATTTACCTATAAGTCTTGGGTGTTTTTGTAAAAATTGTTTTACAATTTCTCTGTTGCTTTATAATATTTAATGCTAGACAATGTAGCTCCAATTTTGAATTGACAACCCAACTGTTATATAGATTGCTTGTGTTGTATCAATATGTTTCATGATGTTTTTTTCCCCACTTTCCCATAATGCACTATTCATTATTGTAGTTCACATTTTCTATTCTCTATGTTTCAATATGTTTTTCTTGGCATGACACTTTATAAGTTTGTTATTCCAGATGGAAATCATGTCGACTACATGTTGCATATATCTCTACTTTACCACGGTCCTCAAAAAAAACTTTGTTCCTCGCTGCTAAGTATACAATGTTTGCATAGCAATAACCCAATGTTATTTTTGACTGTTCTCCCATGTATGCTTTTATACTTTGCTATAGGGTAGCATTAAACACTAGTTTTTCTTCCTTTCACATCATCGTACAACAACACAAACACGCATCAGCCCTTGTGCGAGCAAACACTTGCCATCCAATTTTATTTTTGACTTTTTCCATGTGTATGCTTTTATATTATGCCATAGCACATCATTGAACATACTTCCTCCCATGTGACCACACAATAATGAAAACACACATAGACCCTTGTACGAGCAACCACTTTTGATTCATAGCTACAGGAATGAGCTTGATGTATAGAGGCTTTATAAAGCAATTGATGTAATTAACGAGTAGGGTGTCAAGAGTGCATAATGTATCATGAAGCCTATGTGGATCAAGCTCATGGCATGTAATTGATAAACATGAAACTATTTTCCCTTGGTGAGCTTGATGTTTCTGTAGATAGAGATCTGGATAATTGTAATTATGGGTTATGCAGTTCATTGGACAAATATTTGTGTATCACGTTTTTCACTGGAGATTGTGAGGATGAAGAAAAGAAGGAGCTTTCTTTCCTTGTAGAGCATGCAGGCAAGTGCTATGAAATTTTTGGTGTTTGTCATGAATTTATAATTCATGGCAATTTTAAAAAAATAACAAGTCATGCTATTCAGTACAGATTTTAAAGCACTTTTTACTACATACTTTGTAGGGGAAGAGTTCTTTGGTATGTGTGTGTCGGACTTCCCCACATGATGACTATGTGCATTGCATTGCCCGTATTCTTCGGCCATCCTACTATTGTTGTGCATTGGGGTGAGGGGAGGTAACTACAATATTCAATATTTTAGTTTGAGGATGTATATTATTTTGGGTATATTGTGAAAATGACCCATTGTGAGGTTGGTTGGATAGGAAACTATTGAAACATGGTGTCATGCACCTCTGTTAGATAGCATATTGGAGGGAGGTATGAGTGTTGTACTCCACAACCTGCAACATTTGGCCTCTTATTGTTGTTGTAAGTTGTGTTACAATGTCTTTTTTCCCGTTCCATACACATCTAACAAACAAGAGACATTTTGATAGATTGAAATAAAATATTTTTTTCGCTATAAGCATAAACAAGGTTTGTTTTATAAAATCATATTTTACTAAGTTATACATTCAACTCTTTTCTTCATGCATTGCTAGATAGGTTCTAGTGCATATCAAAATTAGGTATGTTTATAAAGCTATATGTGTACAATTTGTGCTTTGAAATAAAGCCTTTCATATTCCTTTCATGTCTTCCTTTTAACGATATCTGGCTATTTCATCCAAAAAATTGGTTTTGTATCCAAACAAGACCTCCCATATATTCTTCTTTGACTATAGTTATCAACATTATAGACAAATCTCATCTTTCCCAATTCTTTATTTGTATTCCCTATCCCTTAAAGTTATTGTAGCAAAAAAAAACACAACAAAAAAGGAAATTATTTATGAGAATATGGTTTTGTTTTTGAAACTTTGACATTGTGCAATATATGATATAGATGCATGGATGGATTCTTATATTCACTGGAGCACAATAAACATAGTCTATTCTACACATTACATTTTCTCATGTATGTACTATTAAGTTTTCAGCTTATGGCAAAAATTATCCATAAGTACTTGTTTATCAACATATCCATCTTTTTCAAGTTGTTACACAAAAAAAAACTAGTACCATATAAGAAATCATATCTGGAAACAACAAAATTTCTTCCAATTTTCTATTGTGTGATATATGATATGGTTCCATTAAATTTTTGATGGGCCTTGCATACTTTTCTTGCTCGAGGGTTTGGCTAGAATCCTTGAGGCTTCATGATGTCAATATGGCAGGGAAGAGAATGAGCATGGGTTTTTTCGTTTTTCCTTTCAACGCCATACATTGGCTGCTACAAATACACAACATATTTTATTTTGTTGACTGCTTTTTCTTCATGCTTATAGAGCTATCTTTTCAGCTTGGTAATTGAACTATTTAAAGTTCGTTCTTTATGATGATACCCATTCTCTGTAGGTTATGAAAACTATTATATGATGCGATCCTAAATGTTTTTATGTAAAGAAAACCTTGCCAATCTCTTGAAACCTATAAACAACTAACAAAAATTGAAACATATTGATAGAAGATTGAAGTTGTGTCCTTTGGTGGTAAATATTGAAGAAAAATAGAGAATTGTATAAGGGGTATTAGAATAACATTAATTTGCTACAAAATATTATAGACAAAAAACCATATTAAATAGAGCTTTAAAATATGGAGCATAGGAGAGGAAAACTACAATAATAAATAGCTTGTTATGGGGAGCTAAAAAGAGCAATATCATGAAGAACAATTTGGTATCATGAAGTTCAAATAGATGAGGAAAAAGAATATCATGAAACATATTGATACAAGACATATAACATGTTCCATCCAAACAAAATAACACATACACATAGCAAAAAAAATTGAAATAAGTGCAAAGGTATAGGTGAATGTCATGTTTGTACTTTATACCAATCTACAAAATTTCAAAATTTTGAAACTTAAAAACAATAGTTCTTTTACAATTTCTCATTTTTGTCTACAATATTCAGTGCCAAATAATATAGCTTCAATTTTGAATTGGCAAGCCAACTATTACATAGATTGCTTGTGTTGTATCAATATCCACTTGCCCATAACAAACTGTTCATTATTGTAGTTCACCTCTTCTATTCTCCATATTTTTAAGTTTTATTTATTGTGTCTTTCCTTTTTAATGTTCACTATGGAATGCTAAGACTTTTGTTTTGCAAATATAAACGTAATTTATTACCTATGTTTGCATATATATATTCATACATTCATTGAGCTTGTCCCACTCTCTAGACAAGGTATACCTGTATCTTGTTTATGTGATCTTTTCTATGGCAAATACATTACATATTATTTGTTATAAACTATACAACTGTTTATATTTCATAATTTACATATTATCTATGAATTACACATGTTCGCCACACTAACCTTCAAATCCTCCTTGTGACTAACTATATCTGATAGAAGCCATTTTAGCTGGAAAACATTCTCAACTATTACTGTACATCTCCACAATACTAAATAGCTTTGTGATCACATGTTTGGTATGGTCTACAAGTTGCAACTACATTCTATTTATATATAAGTTAAGGCTATATGTCCTTTATCCCATCTCTTATTTCACGACTGCTGCATTTCCTTTCAAATAACAATAAAGAAGTGGACTATAACATGGGGTTTAAAATGTTGTAAAATGCTCCAATCAAATGTAGAGATATAAAATAATTTGTTCACCAAATTTAATTGCTTTATAACATCTTCAAGTTATGCAAGTCAAATTCATATCTTTTAATGCACACATATCTTTTCTTTAATTGATCTATCCATCTAATTATTGATAAAAATATATAAATTGATTTCCAAATATTTGTGTTCATTACAATGTACTTGACGAATATTATCCACGATAAACCCCCTACTATAAACTAACTTCTTGTTATTCCACATTGAATTATTAAGATGCTTTATCTTTCTTCACTCATTCAAGCAATAGCAAATATTTATTAATATTTATACTTCACATTGCATTACAAAAACAAGTTTGTTCCTTGCTTCCCATTGAATAGCCATTTGCAGTGGACCCTTGTCGATTGATCGTTGCATGCCTGTGCATGCGACTGCCAGTATATAATTGTATATTATATCATTATTTATGTTTTTATGATGATATCAATGGAACTTAGCCTATTATAACAATTCCATTATTTTTCTATGTCTATGATATATGTTTGATTTCAAGTGACCTTTTGAACTTGTAAAGTTGAAAAATCAACTCCTACAATGCAAACATTTAAGAGATAAAAAAACTAATTAACTTAGAAGATCATTACATACATAAGACAAATATAATTTAAAATATATATATATTTTATTGAGAACAAAAATAATAAAAAGTAAAATAAAAATAAAAAAGAAAACAAACACTTTTATCACTTACAATTACTGTATATTTGATATAACATACATATTTAATTAGAAAATAAACAAACTTTTTTTAATTAATTCTTCCTTTAAAACTCAAAAACTTCCACCTAAGGATGTCTTTGAAGTTTGAACTATATTTTTTCTAATAACATGTCATGAATAGAACTCACTAAGAAGAGAAAAGACGAAAGTCCAAGTCTTAGCATGTGCGTTCACACATAGCTTTAGTACTCTACATTATATTTGCCTAATCTAGACATACCTTTAGTACTCTGCATTATATTTGCCTGACCTACTTTAACATATAAAGTCATAAAATAGACTACCACGTCATAAGAGACAACAATACATTATGGGAAGCCATGGAAGGTGGTCAGAAAGAACACTAACAACTTAGCAATAACGCATGGTTTCAGGACTACAGCTATGATCCTCTATAATCTCAGTACAATAACCAATATGAATCGGTTCATACAATCTGTCAGGAGAGGATATCATATGAAGGACGACAAGAAAAAGTCACGGATAAGTCTAATGTAATACAAAAAGACTTCAGAAGGATGACAAATCTATTCAGTTAAAAACGCGTCCAGGAAACATGTGTGAAGAGACAGATCTTGACCCGCTCTACGTTCATATGTAATTGTGATTATTATAAATAGAAGCTCTTTTGGGATATCAAAACATGTCTACAACTGATTCATCTGCGTTTGTATTGTGTTCTTTTTTTCTAAGATAATCTTGTTTTGTATTACAAAGTTTGAGTTGAAACATGGCTACTAATGCAAGTTTCTTAATTGTGCTAATGACAATGTTGGGTTTATGGGGAAATGTAACTGCACATTTTGGTGGGGAGTCCTTAACCCCTGAGTACTATCTGTGGAGTTGCCCAGAGGCTGAGGCCATTGTTTCTGATGGAGTGGAAAGAGCTGTAGCTCAAGATCCACGCATGGCTGCCTCTCTTCTTCGCCTGCACTTCCATGATTGCTTTGTTCAAGTAAATAGGCTTCCACCCATTTGCCCGTTATTGCATAGCTTTCTTACAAAAACTAAGTTTATCATATTTGTTTCCATTTCAGTATAATGTTCTATGTTCCTGCTTTATGATTCTAGGCTTGTTATCACTTAAATAGTGCAAAGATAATTGAAATAATTTCACTTGGTTGCACATACATAGCATAGATGGGCTTGTGATTCTTCACATATAGAAAATGGGGAACAGAGAATTTTTTAGTCTCTCACCATATAGGTCAATAATACTACTGGTGTCAGGAAATTCTATTTCCATCTGATCCATATAAGTTATGGATGATTTTTCTTTTCTCTAAAATATGTCTGATATGTGCAGGGCTGTGATGCTTCTGTTCTGCTGGATGGCGATTCAGGGGAGAAGTCTGCAGGTCCTAATAAGAACTCCATACGTGGATTTGAAGTGATAGATTCCATCAAAGCAGAGCTAGAGTTTGCCTGTCCTGGGATTGTTTCATGTGCTGACATCCTTGCAATTGCAGCTAGGGACTCAGTGGTTTTGGTAACCTTACTATACTTGTTATACTTACTAGGATACATTTGAACTTTATTCTTTACCGCATGGAAAAATAGATTACATCCTCCATGCATTCCTCAACAAAAGTCTTTAGAATGATTGATGACATTTTTATTGACAGTCCCATCATTGCTTCTTTGGATTGTAAGGAAGTATAAGTAATGAAAGTTTCTTCCTTATCAATATTTTATCTCTAGTTTAAGACAGGAATTTGAAGTTTGTTACGTCAGAGTGGAAAAGATATTGACAGCGAACTTTCTTTGCTTAGTTATCAGTTGTTTCTATCAAATGAGATCATGTTACATTCACTTTACCTACAGTTACTAATCTATTGTTATCGTATGTTGTAATAACATATAACAAATAGTGTTCTAAACTATCATTTGTTTAATTCATCTGAAATTAATGCTAAACTATCATTTGTTTAATTCATCTGAAATTACACTAACTTCTTCAATCCATTTATTAATATGATTTCAGATAAATCAAAAAAAAAAACAAAGTTTGAGTGTGATGTTTAATCCAAAATCAGTAAATATGACTAATATTGGTACTTACATCTACAAACTCCTTTTTTAATTTGCAGACAGGAGGGCCAGCATGGCTGGTACACTTGGGAAGGAAGGACACCAGAACACCAAACCAAACACAAGCAAATACGAGCTTACCTTCTCCTACATCAAATGTTTCCACACTCATTAAAATGTTCAATGATGTTGGGCTAACTCCAGACGATATGGTTACACTATCAGGTATTACAGATCATTTAGTTTTTTTCTATAGCACCAAGTCTATTCCTAAGAATTTCATGTGGACTCATAAAACCCCAAGATCTCAGGAGTTAGACGAGTTTTCACAAAATGGGTAACCTAGTAATTCATCATCCTGATCTTCAATTAAATTCTGGCTAAATACTTCAGGTGGTCATACAATAGGCAAAGCACGGTGCTCCGCATTCAGTCAAAGACTTCAGGGTCAGCCAGATCCTCCACTCGGAAATGGATTTCTTGCTTCATTGCAGAAGCTCTGCTTTAATGGCTTGAACAACAGCAATCCTCCCACTAATCTAGATTTGAATACTCCTACTACATTTGACAATAGATACTATAGAAACCTTCCTTCTGGTGAAGGACTTCTGAAGTCTGACCAAGTACTCTATTCCAGTGGGGGAAGCACCAGGAACTTGGTTGAATATTACATAAGAAACCCAGAGGCGTTCTTCTACAACTTCAAGGTATCAATGATAAAAATGGGAAATATCCAGCCTCTTCTTGGCAAACATGGTGAAGTACGTCGCAATTGCCGTTTTCCTAACTAATCGCATGTGCTTGTCATTCATGGTAACTGTTGTTCATTTTTATATGTACTACAGAATTAATGTATTAGCATCCGGATGCGCAGGAAATACTAATATTTTGGAAGTATTGTGTGTGAAAATATATGAAAGCATTAATTGGGATGTGTCAACGAATAAGACCTACTATTATGTAGGGGTGTTACATGTAAGTTTGTGATAAAGATGTAACATTGAATATTATCTTCAATACAACTAAGTGCACATTGTAAGTTTTTTATTATCCTAGGGTATGCTTTAAGAGCAAACTCTCGAGGGAGTTATATAAATGAAATACTATTTGGAATTCTAGATTTAGTTCTCCAAAATTAATTTCACATTGCTTTCTATTTAAGGAATCTTATATTAATCAGTAAGTTGGTAGATGGTTATTTAAAGAATCTTATATTAATCAATAAGTTGGTAGATGGTTAATAATATATGAATGATTTACTCTATGTGCTCACTATTAGAGTTGAAAGAAATAATTTGAATTGTAGTTGATATCTTCCTCTCCCCCTCTCATTCCAAACCATGGAATAATTATGATAGGTATGTTCTTCTTATACTAATTGTTTTGGTTTATAATTGTTATTTTTTTATGAATGGTTTTTTTTTTAGAGTGTTAAATTTGAAATTGTTTTAAGAATTTAAATTGTGATAATATTTTCTCTTTTATATTGGTGAAAGTCAAATTTATAATTGATCAAATTAATATATGGGTGAACCAAAAGACATATTATGGTAATCAATTTTAAATTGAAGGTCAGATTGTCAAGTTATGAGACTTAACAATGTTATGTTAATTATTAAGTGGGGCCATTAATCTCTCATACAATGCGTTGACATCAATATATTGTTAAATATCATTATGCATGATGCACAGTGTATATCTAAATGATAGATTTGATGGCATTTATTTCATAAATATTTTTAACAGAGTTGAATAAATTGGGTGTTGAAACCAATAAAGAAATAATATTTATATTTCTTAATAGAAATATGATTTAAGTGAACATACAAGATTTTAAATTGATTGTTGGAATAACAATACTTGCATTTCTTCAATTTATAGAGATTTACTTTGTCACATAATCTCTCACAATATTAAGAATGGTTGAGTTAAATTCTTTTTGAGGACCAAATGAACATTAGGTTATTGTAATGATGAAAAATGTATTCTTGATATATTTATTCATTTATTTTTATGTTTGGTTTAAGCATATGCCTTGATATAGTAGTATAAGTATAAATGAAGTATTTTTTTGTATGGTTAACATTTTTCCTTCACTTAGCCCTATGTTCATTACATATCTGATGGGGAGTAATATCTATCAAGAGCACATTTGCTCTTTCTAAGACCTACTCTTTGGTCTTACTAGGGTATTCTTCTCTACTCTGCTCAAAGGTCACTCCTAAGACCCCTATCTCCTTATAGAACTCTCCACCAGCTTCAAACACTCACCTTTGCTCTCACACCCCTACTAAGCACCTTTGGGCTCAACTTTGCCACAACATTCCCCAAGCCATTCTTGAGACTAGGAATAGGTCTCCCAACCATTCCTTGGTTGATCTTACTTCACTCTGATCCATCTTGTTGGATTCTTTCTTCATTTATCCATTGAATTCATGTAAACCTTGTTTTTAGGCCTTGTAGTCTTTTTGGTCAATTGGGCCTCCTAAAACCAGTGCTCTTGGAATAACCCCAAGACTCCCTTAACAAACCCCCAAACTCTTTAGGGATTCTCTCTATATACCTCCTAGGCTCCAAGATTTCCTAGGTTTTAGACCTTCTTGGTGTCCATACATAGGTCTATCACCAAACCCCTATTTTTAAGGGTTTCTAGGGCATGTGACACAATTTGGTTTCTTTAACTTAATTGAGTGCTTTAATGGCCTCCTCTGCACTTATCCTTACATACACATGTCCAAGTCACATACCCCTACACCTCTACACCATTTATTGGCACAAACCAATCCATTAAGCAAGCCCTCTTGCTTATGTTATGTTCAAGCACCTAGCCAGAATGCCCCTGCACTCGCCTAGAGCTTGATGGAATTACTAGCACTCCTACAAACAAAGACTCCACATACCATATTTACGCTATATAAAAGGTCCCCTACTTGATTCCAAGAGGCCATGGAAGTTCAGCCATGGGAATTCAAGTGGGGTGCATCTTTTACAAAACCGGCCCTGAACTGGGCAGTGAAACAAAAGAACACAAAGAATTTACAAATTGTTAACCAATCATGCCAAACAACTAAACCAATTCCAAACAAAGTAGTTACATGTCACAAAGTAAAGATTTAATGCATTAGTTCAGTCCTTTCAATCCATTAATTGACTGGATCAAGGCCCTATTTCAACCACACAGTCATAAAACTTGTTCTTCTCAAGACACAATCTGTACAATGGTACTTCCAACTCTTCCCCCTATTAGGCTAGGGTTTTTATGACCTTATATATCCTATCCCCACATGTTGGGACCCTTAGGTCGGGCTTAGAACAACATAAATGCCTCCTAGTGTTTAGGAGATGTTGTCATGACAACTTAGCAGGATATCCTAAGCATACACAAAACCCAAGACTCTACACAAACTTGCCACCACACACACCAAATCAACCTTGGGACTTTATAAAATATTCCTTATTACCTTGGTGGTTGGCTAGAACCACCTAAAAACCAAAATTTTCTAAGACCTTTCAAAAGACCTTAAGGTGCTCCTGCACCATTCTCCCCTTTGCAACAAGGAAGTTAAGGAACCTGTGGTGTTAAGAACTCCTCACTGATACCATGCTTCTTAAGACACTCTCTGCCATCCAGGTAGCCTCTAACTCTGGTTGGTGTCTCCATTTCACTAGGTGCTCCATGTATGTCTTGTGCCTAGTCTTCTTCTTCACCCTTGAATCTAGAATCTTGTTAACCTATGGTATGATCTGATCTATTACCTTGAGTTCTTCCACATCCTTACTCACCTCAGTATTGTACTGATCATCATTCATCTCTGGTTCTTTATATTTCACCAAGTCTTTCACATTGAAGATAGGAGAAATGGAAAACTCCTTGGGTAGTTCCACCTTGTAGGAATTTTGACCATATTTAGCCAACACTTTGCATGGCCCTGTCCTTTTCATCTATAGCTTACCTGGGATTCCCTTCTATAGTCTAGCCTTGTTTAGGTATACCATTACCAAATCACCTGTCTCAAATTGTAGATCTCTCCCCCCTTCATCTCTTTTAGCTTTCAACTTTCGATTAACCTCCATTAGTGTCTTCTTTACTTGCTCATAAACCTCTCTCATTGATTGAGCAAAATCATCAACATGACCATTGATTCCTTCATAACCCTTTAGGTCTCTTAGCTCAAGTACACCTCTTGGATGTAACCCATATACAATTTCAAATGGACTCTTACCAGTAGTCATGTTTGTGCTATCATTATAGGCAAATTTTGTCTATGGAATAACTTGTTCCCATCCTTGTCCATACTCTTTAGTCAGACACCTCAACAAGTTACCAAGTACCCTATTTATCACCTCTGTTTGTCCATCCGTTTGAGGATGATATGCAGAACTATGAGATAAGTTGGCTCCTAGCCTCCTCCAAAGAGTTTTCCAGAAGTGTCCCATGAACTTCACATCTCTGTCTGCAACTATGCTCATTGGCAACCCATGTATCCTTACTATCTCCTTGAAGAATAGATGGACAATGTGACTAGCATCATGTGTTATTTTGCATGGGATGAAATGACTCATCTTACTGAATCTGTCTACTACCACAAACACACTGTCCAAACCAGTTGGTGTCCTAGGTAGCCCTACTATGAAATCCATACTTATGCACTCCCATGGTCTATTTGGGATGGGAAATGGTTGGTAAAGACCTGCATTTTTTGATGTCCCCTTTGCATTCTGACACACTCCACATTGCTCAACATACCTTCTTACATCTCTCTACATTTTAGGCCACCAATATAACCTCTCCACTAAGTCTAGGGTCTTATTTAACCCAAAGTGTCCACTCAAACTACCATTGTGCTTTTCTTGGAGGAGGTTCTCCCTCATGGAACCTCTTGTAACACATAGCTATTTCCCTCTAAACAATAGACCGTTTAGTAAAGTGTAGTCTGCATACTCACTGTGAAAGTGATTTTCAAAATTAGTACGCACCTTATAGATCTCTGAGAAATTTGAATCTCCCTCATAAAGATCCTTGAGCCCCTCAACCCTTGTAATTTGTAGTTGTATCTCCTGAATGGTAAGTAACCTTCTACTAAGGGCATCTGCAACTTTGTTATTGACCCCTTTCTTGTGCTTGATAGTAAAAGTGTATGATTGCAGAAACTCCATCCACTTTATATGCCTCAAACTAAGCTTCTCTTGTGTGTCTATGTAGCTTAAGGCCTGGTTATTAGTGTATACCACAAATTCTCTAGGCAAAAAATAGTGCCTCCACTTCTTAAGGGCTTGTACTAAAGCATATAGCTCAAAGTCATAGGATGAATATCTAGACTTTGCATCATTTAGCCTCTCACTAAACAGTGCCACTGGCCTACCTTCTTGGCTTAGGACTGCACCCACCGCTATGTTGCTTGCATCACATTCCACTACGAATAGTTTTTCAAAACTTGGTAAAACCAATATTGGTTGGGTAGCTACTTCCTTTTTCAACTTTGTCTGAAGTCCTCCTTTGATGGTGTCAAGGACGGGTGCACAGATTTCACTAAATCTTCTAATAAACTTCCTATAGAATTGGGCTAACCCATGGAAACTTCTAACTTCAGTCCCTGTCTTGAGAATAGGCCAACTGAGAATGGCTTCAAATTTTCTCTTATCCATCTTCAAGCCCTCTTGAGATACTACAAATCCTAGGTAGACTAGCTCTTGTTTCATAAACTCGCTCTTCTCAAGATTTATGGTGAGCTTCTCCTCTTGAAGTTTCTTCAACACAAGTTCCAGGTGCTTCATATGTTCCTCTTTTGTTTTACTAAAGATGAGGATATCATCTAAGTAGACTACCACAAAGACTCCTATATAGTCCTTCAAGACCTCATTCATCACCCTCATAAAAGTACTAGGTGCATTTGTAAGCCCAAATGGCATTACCAACCACTCATATAAACCCTTTGTGGTCTTAAAAGCTAACTTCCATTCATCTCCCTCTTTCATCCTAATCTGATAGTAGCCACTTTTTAAATCAATCTTGGAGTAATACTTATCACCCCTAAACAATCCATTAAATCTTCTATTCTAGTTATAGGAAACCTATATCTAATAGTTATCCTATTTATTGCCCTAGAATTAGTACACATTCTCCACTTATCTCCCTTCTTAGGAGCCAACACCACTGGGACAACACATGGGCTTATGCTTTTTCTGATCAACCCTTGGTCCAAGAGCTCTTGAACTTGCCTTGCTATCTCTTTGTTTTGCTCCAATATCATCTTGTATGCAGCCTTGTTAGGTAATGTTGCTCCTGGCACAAAGTCTATTTGATGAGTGATTGCCCTCTTAGGTGGTAGTGTGGTTGGTGTACCTTCACAAATAATGTCCTTGAACTGGTCTAACAGTTGCTTCACTTCTACTAGCATAGGTGACTGACTAGGTGACTCCTCCTCCTTTAGCTTCAACATGATAGCACAGCCAACTCCTTCTTCCTCCTTCATGTCTTTTAAGAATTCCTTCCCACTCATCAAAAGTGTATGGGATTCTGCCTTCTCCATTGTGCCTTCTTCTATTAAAGACTGAATCTTGTAAGTTACTCCATTCTTTTTGATTGAGTACTTGTTCTCCTTGCCATCGTGTACTACCTCCCTGTCATATTGACATGGTCTTCCAAGCAACAAATGGCATGCATCCATTGGTAACACATCACATAGTATCCTATCTTGATACTTCCCTATGGTAAACTCAACCCATACTTGCTCATTGACCAATATATTTTTCCCCTTATTCAACCAAGTAACTTTATACAGACACACATGAGGTATCTTAGTGAGGTTCAACTTTTGTACTGCCTCCTCTGAGATGACATTATCAATGGATCCTGAATCAATGATGACCTTGCATACCTTGCCTAGTATTTTGCACTTGACTCTAAAAAGAGCCCTCCTCTATTTGTGTTCATCCTCTGCAGGTGCTTTGATCAAGATCCTTCTCAACATGAGATTCTCTCCTTTCTATGAATCTAAACTCACCTCTAAGTGTTTAGAACAATCCTCGTCTTGGACATAAGCAATCCTTTTCTCACCTTGTGAAGTTGTTGGCTTATCAGGACACCTATATGCAGGGTGACCCAATTGCCCACAATTGTAACACTTCATGGAAGCAAAGTGAGAGTTTCTCCCAAATCCTCCTGATCTGCCTCTTCCACCATTGTGAGAACTTCTACCTCTGTATCCCCCTCTACTATTTGACTCATGGGTTTGTAAATCAACCTTAGAATCTCCTTGGTCTCTATTCTTATTGCTCCTTCCACCAAAACCTCCTCTATGTCCACCTCTAGGGTCTCTGCCTTTTCCTCTACCCCTAGTACTTGAATCTTGTTTCTTTTTCAATTTTTCTTCCACTTTAATAGCTATGGAGGGTAGTAAGTGTAAAGAGACTCAACTCTTCTTGTATGTTCCATCTAAGGCCATTTAGATACCTAGCAACCTTAATTCTTTCACTTTCTTGCACTCTAGACCTCAAGCTTAGTTTTTGGAACTCTTCTATGTAGGCAGCTACATCTAGTTCTCTTTGTTTAAGATTTTACCTCTTCTTATGCAATTGGATGTCATAATCCTCATGTAGATAGTTTTCCTTTACTTTAGCCACCATAGTTTTCCAATTTCCTATTGGCTTCTTGCCTTCCTTCTCTCTTTCTTCTTGAAAAAACTTCCACCAAGTTAATGCTTGTCCTCTTAGCCTTGATTTGGATATCTTCACCTTTTGTGCCTCTGTAACCCCATCACATTCAAAGTGATTTTCCATTCCCTCAATCCATTCCATAATTAATTCTACATCCATTCTTCCTGTGAAAATAGGGATGCCTTCTAGTGCCTTGCCACTTAGTGCCTATAATGCTTTGAGGAAGGGTTCCTCTGCTAATGGAGGGTTAGGTTCTCATTCTATTTCTGCCTCAACTTGGTTCTTACCCTTCTCTTTAACCCCTGCTAACTGCACTTCCATCTTGCCTGCAGTCTCTGCAACCTCTTCTAGTTTGTGCTTCATTTCGTCCACAATTTCTTCAAGACGTTTGTTCTTTTCTTGTTGCTCTGTCAAATCTCTAGCCAGTTCTACATTGATCACCATGGTGTTGTCTCCTATGGATTCACGTCCCTCTGACATATATTTCTCAATTCCCAAGCCTTTTAACTTGCTCTGATACCAATTTGATGGGGAGTACTATCTCTTAAGAGCACATTTTCTCTTTCTAAGACCTACTCTTTGGTTTTACTAGGGTATTCTTCTCTACCCTATGCAGAGGTCACTCCTAAGACCCCTATCTCCTTATAGAACTCTCCACCAACTTCAAACACTCACCTTTGCTCTCACACCCCTACTAAGCACCTTTGGCCTCAAATTTGCCACAACATTCCCCAAGCCATTCTTGGGACTAGGAATAGGTCTCCCAACCATTCCTTGGTTGATCTTACTTCACTTTGATTCATCTTTTTGGATTATTTCTTCATTTATCCATCGAATTCATGTAAACCTTGTTTTTAGGCCTTGTAGCCTTTTTGGTCAATTAGGCCTCCTAAAACCAGTGCTCTTGGAATAACCCCAAGACTCCCTTAACAAACCCCCAAACTCTTTAGGGATTCTCTCTATAGACCTCCTAGGCTCTAATATTTCCTAGGTTTTAGACCTTCTTGGTTTCCGTACATAGGTCTATCACCAAACCCCTATTTTCAAGGGTTTCTAGGGCATGTGACACAATCTGGTTTCTTTAACTTAATTGAGTGCTTTAATGGCCTCCTCTGCACTTTTCCTTGTATACACATGTCAAAGTCACATACGCCTACACCTCTACACCATTGATTGGCACAAACCAATCCGTGAAGAAAGTCCTCTTGCTTTTGTTATGTTCAAGCACCTAGCCAAAATGCCCCTGCACTTGCCTAGAGCTTGATGGAATTACTAGCTCTCCTACAAAAAAAGACTCCACGCACCATATTTATGCTATATACAAGGTCCCCTACTTGATTCCAAGAGGCCATGGAAGTTCAACCATGGGAATTCAAGTGGGGTGCATCTTTTACAAAATTGGCCCTGAACCGAGCAATGAAACAAAAGAACACAAAGAATTTACAAACTGTTAACCAATCGTGCCAAACAACTAAACCAATTCCACAAAAAGTGATTACATGTCACAAATTAAATATTCAATACATTAGTTCAGTCCTTTCAATCCATTAATTGATTGGATCAAGGCCCTGTTTCAACCACACAGTCAGAAAACTTGTTCTTCTCAAGACACAATCCGTACAATGGTACTTCCAACTCTTCCCCCTATCAGGTTAGGGTTTTTCTGACCTTATATATCCTATCCCCACATGTTGGGACCCTTAGGTTGGGCTTAGAACAACATAAATGCTTCTTAGTGTTTAGGAGATGTTGTCATGACAACTTAGCAGGATATCCTAAGCATACACAAAACCCAAGACTCTACACAAACTTGCCACCACACACACCAAATCAACCTTGGTGGTTGGCTAGAACCACCTACAAACCAAAATTTGCTAATACCTTTCAAAAGACCTTAAGGTGCTCCTGCACCAATATCCCTATGTTTATGTGCTTGCATCACTAACTCAAATATCTTATCTATTTAATTATGTTCATAAATTCTATCTTAATCCATATTCAATTATATTAGACATAGATCAAACATGGTGTTGGAGCTAAAAAGTCTACCTTGGTTTTCACATGCCTCCATTTTTATTTCTCATTCCATTTCCATCATAAACCCAATTACTTTGATTTTTTAGTGTATTTAACATTAAACATAAATTTCTCCTAATGTAAATAGCTCATAAAATAAAGCCTCTAATCATCACTTTGAAATAATTCCTCTTCTTGAGGTACTTCCTCGGCAACACAAGGTATATTGCCAAGACAATACCATATCAAAGAAAGCTTCACCATTGTCTCCTCGACAAAGATCAATAAAAGGCCGATGAAAATATCGATGAGAACCTCGTGTTTTGAAGTGACTTACTCAAATGTCTCTCTGACAGCCCAAAGAGCAACATATTGAACATATTTGGATGCTTTGGAGTGAAAAGCTAGCTTGCCTCTCTAATAAGATACTCTAATGATGCATGATCTTTTTGCATTCAGGAAACAGAAAAACATCTCTCAGACATCAAGAAATTATTATAAAATAAATAATAAATCACTGGCAGAACACGATCAAATGAGTACAATGGAAATCTCAAAGAGACACTAGTATGTCGAATTGAGAACTGAAGAAGTCTCTTCGACACCGCAAGAATAAATGAGAATAAGATATCGAATAGGCAAAGGAGCATCGAACGAACATTGATAAAAGTCTCTTCGAATTTCCAACAATAGGAACACGGCTACAAGCATATACTGTCGATGAGACTATGAGATATTGAAGGGAGGTGACCACAAGTCTCTTTGACATTATAAAAATACAAAAGACATTATTCGAAGAAACACTAAAGAACATGGGTATGTCGAGGAGACAAAATCTTATCGAAAGGAGGTGTCTAACTGGTCTCATCGACATTCTAATATCAGAAGAAGGGTAAAATCACAAAGTTGTGTCACACTTTATAAAGGAAACAACCAACACTGATCCAACTTTTAAACTCGAATCACTAAAATGTGGCATAAATGTTTTGAGTTTTGAAATGGTGTAAACTAGTAAAATATGTATTTTCTAGTATATTTTATGTTTGTATTTTTATTTTATTTTTAAAAAATTATTTTAAACTAGTTTATAATAAATTAACACCATAATTTAGTTGTTGATAAAATGCTAAAAAATGAAGTTGCATGAGATGTCAAACTTTTTATAGTAAATTTTATTTTATTTTCTTTCAATTTTTTTGTGTGTATTTATAACTTGAAACTTTAGTGCATGGATATATTTTTTCCCAATTTTGATAAATATATATTTTTACATAAATATTAAAATGTATGTGAATCAAAAAATGGTTGTTTCCATCGGACATCAACTTTCATATTAAATAGTTATCTAAAATGAAAAAAAGTTTATCCCATCTTGAAATATAGATTCTTTTTTCTAGTGCATCATATTGTTTTCAATTTTTTTAATAAGTTTTAGTATTTTTCCTTGCAATGGTAATCAAGGGTAAATGCACAAAGTTGGGTCCATGAAACGTGGAAGTTTTTGCCTTAGCCAAAAAAATGAAATCGGCTAAGCAAAAATGGAATCCTGATTTTTAAAAATCGGGATCCCGTTTTGGTTTGGGATTCTGAGCCTAGATCACAAACGGGATCCCACTTTTTGAAAAATTGGATCTCGTTTGCTAGAGGGTCCTGAACTCACAGAGAGGAAACGAGATCCCGTTTTTTACAAATAGGGATCATGTTTCGTAAGACTATTTATTTATTTTTAAATGAAGAAATCTTCATTTTCACCTGCACGCACGGGATCCTGGTTTGAGAGTGACAGTGAATCCCAAAAGACCTCCAGGTACCCATACTCTTCCTCTCTTTTTTTACATTTTTACATTTGAAATTGAAATTGTTGATAAATTTACTTTTTCTAGCATGTTTATTTCAATTTTTATTTACATTTTAAGCATTTTATTTCATGTTATTTTTGAAATGAGAAATTGTAGAAATAGATTAAAAATAAAGTCAAATTGTGAAGATTTTCAATAGAAACAAAAAAATAAAACTTGAATTGTATTTTAGAAACAAAATTTAACTTTTGAAACTTGAATTGTTTGATGAAACAAAAAAAAATGAATTTCAAAACCCTAATTGAAACGAAACAAAAAAATTGCATTTCAAAACCCTATAAATTGAAAATTTGCATTTAGAAACCCAAATTAAGCTTTTTAAAATCTCGAATTCAAATCAAAGCAAAAAAATAATAATTTCAAAACTCTAGTTTGAATTGAAACTAAAAAATTGTATTAAAAACCCTAATTGCTTAGAAATTGAAACCCTGAATTGAATTGAAACAATAAAAATTGCTAAAACCCTAAATTGAAATCGAACAAATCATTATGATTTTGAAAACACTAATATTCGAGCTCAAGAAAATTCTTTTCCATTGCTTAAATGTTTTAAATTTGATTTGCATTGTATGGATAAAATGATATGTTAAATTTTAGTTTCAATGTTAAATTAAAATCATATTAGAAAAACTTTCCATTTTTTGTGAAATGAGTACATTATTTCTATATGAATTTTCATTTAGAACTATCTTTTATATGAATTTTGATAATTAATTTTAGGTCAAATAATCAGTCTATTAAAAAGATGAATTAAAAATAAAACAAAAATAAAAACACACGCTAAATTCTAAATCTAGCTTCATCTAGGGTCTATTCAAAACCTTAAGTGGGGATTAAATTCAAAATCTAGCTTCATCTAGGGATCTAGGGTTCTTGAATTGAAGTTGAACTACTTAAGAAGAAATGTGGTATTTTGATGAAATGTAAATTAAATTAGGGATGGTAAATAAACCAAATCTCTTTAAAAAATATAGATGTCTATTCTATTAGAGAAAAAATGAGGATTTTGAACAATTAATTATTAGAAATTAAGATTTAAGTTATAATCTATTTTGAAGAAAAATGTAGTTTTTAAATACATTTTTGAGAAAAATAATGGTAAGAAATATATAAATTAATTTAAAGAATAGATTTTAGGGCATATGCATAATATTTATGTTTTGTGAAATTAAATGAGAGGGTTACTTGACACATAGAAATTAGTTCTATTAGAAATGAAGATTTAAGCTATTAAGTAGTGGCATTTAAAAACACCTAGGGGTGGGTGTTGGATCTCAATTGTCATGTTCTCATAGGTTAGCCCTCATTATAAGATCAAGTTCATGATTATGGAAATGATTGAGGAGAATAGTATTCAAACTTGGAAATGGTGATGCATAATTAGATTAAATTTAGGTCCTCCTATTGAAGTGTTCCTAGCATATAGTACTTTTAAAAATTTAAATGATTTGTGAATAATGATCAAGTGTAATTAAATGATAAAATAAAGATAATTGAATGCCTTTGAATAATAAGAAAGTTTAGTTGGCTCATAATGTATTATTAAATGTGTAAGGGATGGAAAATTTCAATTTAAATTTAAAAAAATTAATGATTAAATCCATGGTTTAGGATTTACCATATATATGTACTTAGAGTATTGGTCTAGGATTTAAATTTTTGCACTAGTTACCTAGACACTAAATAATCTAAATATTTTTTTTTTCTAAGTTCTTTTAGGTTCTTTCAATTACAAAAAATCTAAAATAAAATACTTTCAATTCAACATTAACTAATTTTATATCATAAAATTCATTTAAGTGAGTTTAATATTAATGAAAAAATATTAAATAAAATAATCTTATATTCAATTAAAAAAACATCCAGTTAAAATATACATCAAACTCAATCTTAATCAAACATAATTATGTGTTTCTATTATGGAAATAGTCAATCTATTCGTAAAATAAAAAAATATTTATAAACTAGGCACTAACTTGCAAGTCCATTATTCCAAGGGCCACCCAAAATTCACCCTAAGTTTGTTAAACCCTAAGCCCTGAACTCTAAAATCTAAACCCTCAACACTAAAGCATCCATTTTTTCTTAGGACCTTATAATCAAATTTGGTTGCCTTAGGCAACTCCACCAAATTTGATTCCCTTAAGCCATGTCATTTTGTCGTAGAACCTTACTACAAAGATCCCCTTAAGACAAATTTGATTCCCTTAAGCCATGTAATTTTGTAGTAGAACCTTACTACAAAGATCCCCTTAAGCCATTGTATTACCGTAAACCCTAAACTCAAAAATCTAAACCCTAAACAGGCTAAAGACATCATTTTTTTACCAAATTTTATTCACTTGAGCCATGTCATTTTGTCCTAGGACCTCACTAGACATAGATCTCCTTAAGCCATCCTATCACCCTAAATCGTAAATCAATGTCTTAAGGGGTCCTAATATGACATTTCTTAATGGGATCAAAGAAGTTTTTAAAATTTGGTGAAGTTGCCCAAGGCAACCAAATTTAAAAATAACAAGATTGTGCAAGATTATAATATGAATTATATTTGAAACAAGACCTATCTCAATCAATTGTTCCACAAGAAAAATTTCTTCACTAAAGCATTCATTTTGTCTTAGGACCTTAAAATCAAATTTGGTTTCCTTGGGAAACGTCACCAAATTTGATTCCCTTAAGCCATGTTATTTGATCTTAGAACATCACTAGAAATAGATCCCCTTAAGCCATCCTATCACCTTAAATCATAAATTGATGTCTTAAGGGGTCCTACTATGACATTTATTAATGGGATCAAATAAGTTCTTAAAATTTGGTGAAGTTGCCCAAGGCAACCAAATTTAACAACAATAAGATTGTGCAAGATTATAATATGAATGATATTTCATGATCTAGGTTAGTCAATTGAAACAAGACCTATCTCAATCAATTGTTCCACAAGAAAATATTCTTCACTAAAGCATTCATTTTTTCTTAGGACCTTAAAATCAAATTTGGTTGCCTTAGACAACTCCACCAAATTTGATTCCCTTAATCCATGTTATCATGTCCTAGGGCCTCACTCGACATAGATCCCCTTAAGCGATCCTATCACCATAAATCATAAATTGATGTCTTAAGGGGTCCTACTATTTCATTTCTTAATGGGATCAAATAATTTCTTAAAATTTGGTGAATTTGCCCAAGGCAACCAAATTTAACAATAACAAGATTGTACGCAAGATTATAATATTAATGATATTTCATGATCTAGGTTGGTCAATTGAAACAAGACCTATCTCAATCAACTATTCCACAAGAAAAATTTCTTCACTAAAGCATTCATTTTGTCTTAGGACCTTAAAATCAAATTTGGTTGCCTTAGGCAACTCCACCAAATTTGATTCTCTTAAGCCATGTTATTTTGTCCTAGGACCTCACTAGACATAGATCCCCTTAAGCCATACTATCACCTTAAATCATAAATCGATGTCTTAAGGGGTCCTACTATGACATTTCTTAATGGGATCAAATAAGTTCTTAAAATTTGGTGAAGTTGCCCAAGCAAACCAAAATTAACAATAACAAGATTGTGCAAGATTATAATATGAATGATATTTCATTATCTAGGTTGGTCAGTTGAAACAAGACCTATCTCAATCAATTGTTCCACAATAAAATATTCTTCACTAAAGCATTCATTTTGTCTTAGGACCTTAAAATCAAATTTGGCTGCCTTAGGCAACTCCACCAAGTTTGATTCCCTTAAGCCATGTTAGTTTGTCCTAGGACCTCACTAGACATAGATCCCCTTAAGCCATCCTATCACCCTAAATTGTAAATCAATGTCTTAAGGAGTCCTAATATGAAATTTCTTAATGGGATCAAATAAGTTCTTAAAATTTTGTGAAGTTACCCAAGCCAACCAAATTTAAGAATAACAAGATTGTGCAAGATTATAATATGAATGATATTTCATGATCTAGATTGGTCAATTGAAACAAAACCTATCTCAATCAATTGCTCCACAAGAAAATTTTCTTCACTAAAGCATTCATTTTGTCTTAGGACCTTAATCAATTGCTCCACAAGAATCCTATAGGGTACTCCCATGAATCCTATCCTATAGACCTATCTCAATCGATTGTTCCACAAGAAAATGTTCTTCACTAACTTGCAAGTTCATTACATTCCAAGGGACACCAAAACTTCACCCTAAGTTTCGTAAACCAAATATAAAAATAATTATATCATGCAAGATTATAATATGAATGAGATAAATCATGATCTAGGTTGATTAATTTATGGTTTAGTGTGATAGGATGGCTTAAAGGGATCTATGTTAAACTCTAAACCTTAAACCCTATAACATTCATAAATTGTCATATATTAATAGTTAATTGTATTTTCATTCAAGTAACATGCCTTAGACATAAATGAGGCTTAAAATTTTATTTTATCATATGTATTCAATTAGGCCATTTATATTGAATGGTTTAAGGGTATAAATCCTAAACATGTATCTTACATTTTGAAATTACAAATCTAATGCAGGTTCACTCATATCTTCTAGATATCACATGGATTGATTCAATAATATTCGCAATCAACCTCTTCGCCATCCATCTCCACCACCTTCACCTCCACCTCCACCACCTGAAATTGATGGTGCTCATTTGCAAGCTCGAATCAATTCCAATGTTAGAACCATCCAAGATCAAATCAAAATTATTCAAAATGAAGAATTTATCGCACCACCTATGAGAATGATTGCATCTAGGATGCAAACCATGGTTGATGTTGTCAGGGCTATGTATGGGATCTTAGATGAGAATCGACAATGGATAGAGGAGAGGAGAACTTCTGATTCTGAAAAGGAAAACACAAATAAATGAAGAGATGTAGTAGAGAGCCACAATAGTTTTTAAATTAGGACAATCATCTTAAATAGTTATGAATTTATGAATTTTGTGAACGATGGATATTTTGTGTGACGTGAATTTATGATTTTGGTTCTAGATGGATATTTTTAGATGGATGGTTCTAGATGGATATGTGTGTGTGTGTGTGTGTGTGTGTGTGTGCGCGCGCGCGTTAGACATAACATGAGCTTTTTGTGAATGTTTCAAGTTTATTGTTTACTATGTACACATGTATTAAAATTGCACATATAGTTGTTAAATTTTGAAATTTCTATCTATGTACATAGTTTACTTTAATGATGTATGAATGAAAATTATGCATGGTATTTTTTATTTTAAATGTATGTACATGTTAAATGCATGGTATTTTTTTATTTTAAATGTATGTACATAGTTTACTTGATCAAGTTTAATCAATGTATATGTGTGTTTCAATTTTATATGATCTTAATATATGTATGCATGTATCATATTTAAGAAAATTTGCATGTGTTTCAAATTTAACTATTTCTTGCAAAGTTTTAAGTTTGTATGTTAATTTAGTATCATTTAATGTAGGTGCACACTTATATCTCATATCATGGATGAATTTAATATTGATGATATCATCAATCCACCACCTTAGCCACCTCCACCTCCACCTCCACAACATGTTGCATCTGATGAGGCTCGCTTACGAGCACGCATAAATTATTAGGTTGCATCAATACATAATCAAATCAATGCTATGTAGAGTCAAGTATTGATTCCACCCCATGTTAGACGTTTTGCATCTGCAATGCAAAACATTGTGGATGCCATCAGGACCATTGATTTTGATCTAGATAGGCATAGACGAGACAGAGAACAAATGAGATAATTTTATGCTGATGGTCCTTCTTATAAAGAAATATTAGACCTTAAAATAATGAAATCCCACCTATCCCCCTACTTTCTCGACCCTATTACAAGACAACCCATTCCTATGAACAAATCTAGAATATCCATGAGGTGGTGCATACATCCATAGATGAGTGCATATTTTTGGGAATGATGGTATATGGTTTTTGATAGTCCCCCACATGCTAATTGGGAGTGCCCATTGTATTTTTTGAGGAAATTATATGTAGAGTTTGTTATGGGGCAAAAGCCCAATTGTTTTGATTTTAAATCATTTCAGGGTGTTGGTGGTGGCATGCCACAACAGATGTCAGGGGCAAGGGTTGATCCCCAATGCCTTGTGCATGCACAACCCCTTTATGTTGCTCCTAGTCTTCCCATTCCTACACTTATGCATCATCGATCTATGGTCTTGACATTAGGTTCCCTTAGTACACTCGTAAGAGACTTTGATCAGCATGCTTATGTGATAGTGGATGGGGAGCATAGAGATGATGATGATGGAGAAGTATTCTATGGAGCTAGTTTGAGTACCACTCCAAGAGTGTCGAGGCTCATCCCACACATATGTACCAATTGCCATCAAGTATATTATGGACCTGATCAGGCCACACCTAATTTGGGTGGATGTGGAGATTTTGGTGGTTTATTTGGTCACATCAATTCATTTGTAGAGTTTCTTACAAGAGGTGAACATCCCGAGGACACTGGTACATAGGTATAAATGTGCATCTGCACGTTCATTTTATAAGAATTTTGATGAATTTATATATCAAAGTAAATTTTGCAATAGATTCTAACAATCAAATTGTTTGGTGTACAGACGATAGTAGTGATGGGGAAACCATTCATTCAACAAGTACATACATCGACACCAGTCCTAATCGGCAACCCTTATGGGGTATTTTGATTTCAAGTTTTTAAATTATAAATGAAATGATTTTTAGCTTGAGTTTTAAATTTATAATTGAATAACATATATGTTTGAAATATTTATGTTGGTTTAGGCAAGTCAATTGGCTTCCACGTCGATTCCACTCGAGGGGTTGTTGAGCACTCCTCCACTATAGGCCATCATAGACCAGGGGCAGGTACATTTATATTGTAAATTGTTTAACTTACATTAGTCTAGTTACAATTATGAATTTTTAATTCACTATATATGAAATGTGCATGTACACTTGTAAATATTATAAGCTTGTGTTACATGTCTATATGTATGTCTAGGTTGATACCACAATCAGAATGGGCATCGGGCAAACATTAGATTTTGTGGTTACTCGTGACGCCTCTGATTTTCAGGTTGTTTAAAAAAAATTCTACACAAAATGTGCAAACTTGAATATATATATATATATATATATATTTACCTAATTCAAGTATGTACATGCTTTAACTTTGATCTTGTAGGACTTTGTTAGTGCAACTTTCAGCCTTGACCCAGACATAGTTACACCTCCAGGAGGGCATGTGGAGCAGGCTCCACATCAAATGGTAATTTAAAAAATTTATTATATTTAAATTCAATTATAAATTATATATTGTGAATATATAACTAAATAATTTCAAATTTCAAATTCAATATTAATATAATTTGAGCTAATACATGTTTTAAATTATTTTTCTTTTATAGCATGTGAGACATCTAGTAGTTGAGAATGTACAAACATGTCCTGTAGAAGAGGGTGCACAACCTATGGATATGGTACAATTAAATATGATAAATTATCAATTAAATTCAATTAAATCAGTTTTAAGTGTAGACTTGTGCATCTAATTTCAACTTTTTTTATCTTGTTTATGTAGATTGATTCACAGAATGTAGAGGTTGCTTCAGGTGTAGTAGAGCATCCAAACCCAAATTTGACGATAATTTAATTTTAATATGATGAATTCTAAATTAAATTGTCATTAATTTTTTTCATTGTCTTACATATGATTTCATCTTTCTCTTGTACAGAGTGTTTTAGGTCATCTGCATAGTCTGCATGGCACGAAGAGGTCTCTTGATTATAGAGACAATACATGACCTAGAAACATGATTTTGTGGGTTATATTTGTTTATTTTGTGGACTATATTTTTGGTTTGTCATGTACTCTGTTGGACTTTATAATTCATAGTTCTTGAGTACTTAGTTGGACTTTAGTTCATGGGTTGTACTCTGATGGACTTTTTTCATGCGCTTAATATATTGGTTCCATGCACTTAATATATTTACCTAAATTATGGACTTTATTATTGTTTGAAATTTTAATTTACACATATACATTTATGCATTTTATGTTCATAGTCAAGATATTAATATAGGACATTAATGTGAAATTAAAGTTGAAATTAATAGGACATTTTAATAATTATAGTTTACAAATTTAGTGATCTCATACATGATATGTACATTCAATAATTAGCTATAATTAGTCAATGAACTTATTCAATTCACGTCAATCAATAATTAGTCAATAAATCATAATTTACAAACCAAAGCAATTCATTTATATACCAGAAAGGATAAAATTTTAAGAAATAAACAAAACCATACAAGATTAGAGAACAGAAGCATTAATAAATTCTATAAATAATAAAATCCAACACTAATTTATAAGTTGTCAAAACAAATAATGGCATCCAATACTATTTTTTAAGTTTTCAACACAAATAATGGAACCCAATACTAATTTATAAGGCGTACATTGAAAACAAATAAGGGGACATCTTAAGGGGTCATAATATAGCGTCTTAAGGGGACATCTTAAGGGATCATAATACAACATCTTTAGGGGATGTCTTAAGGGTTCATAATAGAACGTCTTAAAGGGATGTCTTAAGGGTTCATAATAGAACATCTTAAGGGGTCATAATACAAAGTCTTAAGGGTTCATAATAGAACGTCTTAAGGGGTCATAATTTAAAGTCTTAAGAGGATGTCTTAAGGGGTCATATTACATCTTAAGGGGTCATATTATGTCTTAAGGTGATGTATTAAGGGTTCATAATACAATGTCTCAAGGGGATGCCTTAAGGGGTCATAATACAATGTCTTAAGGGGATGTCTTAAGAGGTCATAATACAATGTCTTAAGGGGTCATAATACAATGTCTTAAGGGAATGTCTTAAGGGGTCATAATACAACATCTTAAGGATATAATTGATTTAATAATAATGTATGCATGAAATTTAGTGATTTGAAGACATACAAGGACATATATGTACGTATATGTCATCTCAAAACAATGTTTACAAAATTTGGATATGCCATCTCAAGAACATCTCAAAATCATGCCCAAAATGTACTAGGTCTTCACACCACCTAATATCAAAAAGGTACAAGCAATATCAATGAAATCATCAAAACATACATATTTTAATTTATATAAAACTATCTATATGTACACAACTCAAGTACCTACATTTAAAAGTATTCCACACATGTGTAGGTTGAATCCAAGCATCCTCTCCATTTTGTTTCAAAGTATGAGATAAATGAAATGATGGCTTAAGGATACTAAAAAGGATAATAAATAAATTTTAATTATTAATGTACAAGCAATATCAATATGTAATCAAAACATGTATTTAAATATATTTTAACTAATAATTACCTCTATTCCAAAGGACAATATAAAACTTAAACTATATTTACCTGTATTTACTTATTCCATTGTACCATCTGCATCCTCTCTTTTTTGTAATGCATATATGATTGTCTCATGCTCTTCTTTATAAATTGTCCATAACACTTTATTTGCAGGTCTTCCGCAATATCGATCTAGTTTTATAGTTGTTGCCACCACCAAATGTGAATAATGTATAATTTTTTTATGTGGTTCATAATCTTCGAATGCAGGTAGACCATTCTTCCTTGCTAGGTATTTTCGTAGCCAAGTGCCAATAGCCACAACTGATCCTATTGGAAAATATGAAAACAATCATCATATAAGTTCTCAAATTTTTCTTAATGAGATGAAAAACTTGTTCTAAAAAATTGTTTAAGGGGATCAAAAAAATTGTTATCAAAATTTGCTTAAGGGGATCATGGTACATGTTGGATAATGATAGCCATAATCATCTTCTCGAGGTTATATTAACTTATTTTTACTCTCCACACAATGAGCCAACCAATATTTTGTTTGCTCTTCATTCCCCTCAGGTGCAACAATAGCATACACATATTCTGCAAACAAAAATTGATTTAATAACTTGTGCATATCAATATAAAAAAAATTGTATTACAAAATAACTTAATAAAGAAAAATTAAATGAAATAAATTGAATTAAATTACCTTCTCGTACAAGGTCTGAAACACGTTCATAGTCTTTAGATGAAAACACTTGATCATTTTATTCAATAGTTCTTTCATATTGATCATGTGCTTGTGCAGGTGTCAACGATCTTTGCTCTCACTATTCAACCCATTTTGTACTTCCACATGCTTCCCAATCTCCTGAGATGCAAAATTGGAAAAAAGATGCAAGATCCCTTGTCTAGATAGTCCATGTGCTTGTTTTTGAACTCCTAAATGAATGCCATTTAGTAGATCCACTAATTGTCTCACAGTCAACTCTAGGTACAATGTTATCTTCTTCAACCAACCAAAAGAATCGATAAACTCTAGAGTACTCACTCAAACCAAGTGTAGATAATATTGTATTACACCAATCGACAATCCCACGTGCATCTTTAAATTTTACAGCATCTTCAAATTTTAATTGTTCTCTAGCAATAATTCTTTTGACACACACACCAGCTCCATCATGTTCTCCTTTACCATGCCCAGCTTCAAAAAAACTCCATATATGTTGGACATTAAGTTCTTTGTGAATCCTACTTAACCAATAGAACATTTGAGCATTCTTGAACTACCCTATACATTTATCTAACCATATGAGGTGTTCTTTCATATGGATTCATCTTGCTCTTAATTTTTTATAAAATATACTAAAACAGTATTGAACAAACTCTGATGAGTGTAATTTTTTGTGACTCAAATAAAAATGATACTCCCTCAGAAATTTTCTATCGTCCTCAGTGCTATTATCTGCATGTCTATAAAAAATATGGATAAACATAGCTACTTGCACTGAATTATAATACTGTGATTGAATTTCCTCTTGTGGAGATAGAGTATAATTTTCCGCAAAATCAACCACTAAAAGTATAGTACCAATTGGAAATTTGTTTCTACATGCATGAAATTGGCCATCAATCCATCGAGCATGTTGAGAGTGCATGATATATTTTAGTACTATCTTATTCTTAAATTCACTCATGAATGCATGCACACTAACTTTTTCTATGACTAAATCACAACGCTTTCCTATTTTTCCATCTTTTAAAGAATAGTGAACATTCTTAAATCTTTTAACTTCTACTAATTGTTGTCCAAAATCATTATCAACACTTTCATGCATACAAATTCCTAAGAATGAAAGGTTTCCACAGTCAATGCATTGTCTAGAAATACAAGAACTTAAATAAAACAATTTACCATAAGATATTTCACAAAACAAACTTGAAATAAACTCCTTTATTGCTTCAGGTGGCATATTAATACTGCATTCTTGTATAATCATGTTACTATGAAAGGTACAATATATATATCGAAAAAATCATAAAAATAATGAAATTCAACATGCATTTTACAAGAACAAGATATTTGTTGCTTATTAATTTTTACATACCACAGTTTACATTTTTCAAAAGACCTTTGACTTATTTTAATATTACCTAGTAGCACTAAATCACCACAATTTTTTTTATAAAATTCAGTTTGTGTTGTATCTAATAGGTGTTTTGGGTGAGGATCGTGAACTTTGGACCCCACCCTTAATTTTAAAACATCTCTAGCATTAGATGAAACCCTAGTATTATCATGCCAATATTTTTCAATCAAAGATTTAATTTCAACATTCAATTTCATATCACACCTCAGGAGTCGACCACTGAAACTCCAACATTGGTTGATAGGATCATTTTCTATAATTATTCTTCTTTTCACTACTTTTAGCAATGTTTTAGGATGTATTTTTAAAACTTCACTAATATTTCTTACCATTGTTTTATTCAAAGTTGCTTTATTAACTATAGTAGTTGTTATAGCTCTTCTTGCTGCATTTTTATCTTTAGATCAACTATTTTTTCCAATCGATTGAATGGCACTAGAAATAGTACACATAGCATGTTTTAATGATTGATCTTTTATTTTTGGTTTAACAAAAAATCCTAACCTTTTCATTATTTTCCTCATTTTTTGCATTCTCATCAATTGCATCATTAGTTGACATTGAATTGTAATTTTTTTACAATAAAAGAATTTGTTGTATATTTTATTTGCATGTGTTCTTATTTTCCTCCAAGAAATTTGACTAGGAAAATTATCAAAAACACCACTTTCAATTTTTAAAAAAAGTATTTTCATTAAATTCAACATCACATTCTAGATTTTCATCTTCATCTTCATTTTCATTTTCATTTTCAACTTCAAAACGATTTACATTTTCATCTTCATTTTCATCAACAAAACGGTTTTCATTTTCATTTACATCAACAAAATAGTTTTTGTTTTCATTTTCAATAAAAGGATTATTCTCAATTTCATTTTCAACAAAAGGATCATTCTCGTTATCATTTTCAACAAATTCTATAAAAGTTTCATCTCTCTAAATATTATCAATTTTAACATCGTTAAGTCTAGCATCTTGTAAAATTTCTACATACGAATTTACCATTTCACTAACATGTGGATTTGGAGACGTACTTGGATTTGTGCATATTGAAACATTCTCCATAGCATTGAAAGAGGGATTTGAAGACATAGTGGGACTTGATTGTATAATCATATATTCTTTTTCAAATTGACTTCTTGCAAATTCACTTCATCTACAACCATGGTCTCCTCTATGTCTTCATCTTCAATAGTTGTGGAATTGGATGCTCCCCCATCATTCATTGATTTAATTCTCATTCTTCTTTCTCTTTGTGTTTGTCTCTCCTTCTCTTTGTTTTCTTCAATTTCTTCAAGAGTCAATGTTTTCCTCTTATTACAATATTTATTTCCCATGATTATAAAATTCTCAAGCATAAATGAATGTAAATAGTGAAATTCTTCAAAAAAATTGATTCAACTTGGAAGTTCAAGACCTATAAGGACTAAATTATTCCTCTTGTGTTCCTCAAAACAAGTAGAAAACTAGCACAATTCCACTTTAAAACTAATTTCTTCATGCCTCCTTTGAAAAAATCAATTCATATTGCAAGTTGAAGACTTTTTGTTCTTTCTTTGAAAAATGGGATCTCTCCTTTGAAAAAATAAATCAAATTAGCAAGTCACCACTTGTAAAAAAAATGCTCAATGAAAAATAGACCAATTTTACTGCTCTCGGTCGTACATGTGAAGTTGCAGACTTCACAATAAAATATGACAATAAACTTAAATAACATAGTTAAAAGAAACGGGATCCCGATTATTCAATACGGTGACTGTTGGCAGGGGAATGAGATCACGTTCCCCTACCAACAGTCAATGCATTGAATAATTGAAAATGAGATCCCATTTTTTATAATTTGAATTTTATTTTTCCTTGTGGTCGGGTTTTTCCCTCGGATTTTGGTTCAAGAAAAGCATTGGGAGTCTGAACCTAGGCCTTCAACCTAGTTTGACCTACAAGTTGAAGGTTCTAACAATGTTAGGGAAAAAATTCTAGTTTGGACATATGGCTGACGAATTTTTTTGCAGAATTTTTTGACAAAATTAAAACCCATTTAGATGAGACAATGCAGATTTCAAATATGTAACTTTTTTTACAATTGGATTATTTTTTCTATTTTTCAATTAATTTCTGATGAAATTGGTCCATAAACATTAAATATCAGTGTTTTTTACTATTTTAATAACTTTTGATCAACATAACATTTTGACGAATGGATTGCACAAGGACAAACTTTAGACAATTCTTTTCAATTTTAAAAAAAAATTGCAAAAAATGATAACTTTAGGTCATCTTATGTGTGTCGTACATGATGATTTTTCTAAACGTCAAATATGCCTAATAAAAAATTAACAAAAAAAATTATTCAATAAAAAATTACAAAAAAATATCTAGGACACACTTCAGTGAGTCACAAGTCTTTTCCCGAAAGGATTTAGAAAAATATGATAATTTAAGTCAAAATACAGATGTCATACATGTGCATGGTATGGTAAAAAAAAATGACTTTTAAATAGTGGTTTTTACAAAAGCCTATTGAAACTCAATTTGTACAATCTAGGTATTGAAATAAATTACATATTTGGAAACTAGACTCTGAGTACTACATTTTATGATCAGTGACTTGTTTAAATATTTCATCTCTAAGTGCTTCAAATTTTAAGGTCAAATGTGTCAAACTCTGAAAATCTAGGAAAACACTTCCACTTTCTAGCCAAAAAGTGGACTCAACTTCTTGCCAGCACCCTCAACCTAATATTTTGTGTTGATAACCTACTTTTAGTAAAAATAAAATATAAAATATAAATAATAATTAAACTATTAAAATAAATATATTTTTGAAAACTACACTTATGGATCTACAAAAGGGCATTTTTATATTTTTTTTTTAATATTATTTACATTAATAGGAGTTATTGAAACTTCAAGTTTTTCAAATAATTTTTGTTTCTAGTAAATTGGACTCAAAGTGGTGCTCCATATATTTTCAGCCAATAATTTTAGTTGAAAAAGTTGTGGAAGTATCTAACTTAGCTAGAATGAATCTCACTAGATCATATATTTGACCAAAATTATTTTTTAGTTAGAAATATTTAAATTCAGTTGTGCTGATAAATTGGCTAAAAGTGTGACACAACTTTGTGCTTTTACCCAGAACGAGGAAGGAAAGATTTGAGGTGCATCCATCAAAGATACTTTGTGGGATCGGAGAGAGAAACTCAAATGTCTCTTCAACATTTTCAAAGACTATCAAAGACATATCGAAGAAATAAAAGGACATCGGTGACAATGAAATCGAGGTCTCTTTGACATAATGAAATGATTTCTCACCCAGTTGACATGACTAATAAGTAGGTCGAGGAGATAAATGCCATTAACATTGCAATTGATTAGAAAGATGGCACAAGTGCCATTTATGAACCAGAGCTAGTTCAAGTGAGCCAAATCTTGATATATCTAATTGTTTGGAAATAAAAATCATTAAAAATTGTGGATCAAAATTGAGGAGGCAAAGTTGGATGATAGCGAGCAGCTCAGAAACCACGATATTAGTTCAAATAAGTCTATTGAACTCAGCTGAACATATTTTGTAAATATTTTCTTGAAGTACCATGTAGTAGGGTTTTGAGATGGATAGAACCCTAGAAAACAAAAAGTAAAGAGGCAAAAATAGAGGCTAGGCCATTAAACCAAGACTTAATAGATCAATGTCCCAAGTCTAGACAAAAATCTAGAAGGATGGATCAATTGAATCCTTCCTATGAAAAATTGGAAGACAAACATAAAAATATTTGAGATTTGTGGACTCCACAAAGAGGTTATGATCTATTTATATATCACTATAGAAAGAAGTATAGATAGAGACTTGTCTCAAATCCATGGAATATGAATTTGACAAATTTTGTGATACCTAGCATTTTTTTCAATGTGGAAATAATGAAGGCACTAGCTAAAAACTACAACCCTAAGACGAGGGCAATCCATTCCCACGATGGTTCATATTTCAGCATCATAACACAAGACTATATCTCCATGGTTTTTTAGCTGGACACATCCATGAAAACAAAATTTAGGATAGGAGATCTATTGGAAGAGTATCGGACCATCGATACAAGCTATAAGAGATGGAAGTTACCTTTGCACAGCCCCAAGGGCCCAAAAAACCAACCTAGTAGATTCTCCAGTGATGAGAAACCCCCCTTTCCTATGGACTCATTCGAAGAATACTATCGGTATACTTATTATTCAGCTGGTCGGGTCCTAGGAATTGATACTCCTACTACAATGGCTATAGCTCCCATGGTTTTAGCTGTAGATATACAAATCCAAGATGTCGAGCCTTATGACAATGTAGAATATCTATCTGAGATCATTAATGCCTTGCTTACTTCCATTAAGAGTAAAAGTGATGCCATCAACTTCAAGAAATACTCTCTACTCATGCACATGATATTATATGAAGGACAAGAAATGGGAATATGGGGAGAGGAGTTAAGAATCAAAGATGTGGATGTCCATATGGGATAGTAGATGTGGGAGATCCCACTATTTATATTTTGAAGAATATTTTTTCAAACCCCTTTATAAACTACTTGGCCATAAATGTGATTACAATTTGTCCCTAGATATAGAGATTCCTCAAGCCAAAGGAGAAAATCCCTGAGGGAAAGATAAACCATAATTGGGGGGACTAGTATGCATTTGAAGACTGTATAGTGATAAGATTATATGTATTCAAGGCAACTCCATTTTTACTGCCTAAGGTTGTGCCAAATAGGGTTGTATACCTCGATATTATGAGGCAACTGTCTTTTTCAGACTTTATGCACCTTGAAAGCTATGGAAGGCAATCCCTCATGCCTTCAACTTTATGTTTTGGTGACTTTACCATTATTGTTGATCAAGGGTATGAATCAATTAGAAATGAAATATATTATTATGGCATGTCACTAGGAAATAAGAGGGAAAAGTTTGACCATGAGCACTTTATTCATGATGCCAAAATATCACAGAAACTAAAAATATATGAACGTGAGTTCTTCGTGGATGATTTCATCAAAAATTATGATGAAACTCAAGTAATGCTGAGGAAGGTTTCATACAACAAAATAATTATGGTAGAGGTTTGGATGAGAAGCAATAATCCATTATATGTAGAGTATTTTCATGAAATCCATGATCCTATGGAAAGGGTTGAGCAATTGATCTTACATGAAGAAGAATTGACTAAAGATGTACACCTCATAGCTTTTGAAAGAAGAAGAGATATTGGTTCCAAGAGAGAAGTTGAGAGTGTAGTTCCTTTAAGTCATTTATCACCACAACCTACTCTAGAAGTGAGCTTCTCAGTTGATACTCCTATTATAATCAAATATGACATTGAGGAAGAGAATGACGTTACATAGATCACCATTCCTACTATTCCCCAGTATGAAGTGCCACTAGAGAGGAGTGTGATCAAATTTGAAGCTTCTAATGAGTTGTCTAATGATGTGATACATCAAGCTAGCCAATATTTTATTGAGGATGATGCATTTCTTCAAACCACTGAGTTTAAAATGTTCACTTATGAGTAAAAAGGAAAAATGATAAGAGTAAAGCTAAAGGAAATCAACCTTGAGCAAGAAGCAGATTCCTTGAAAGAACTCTAATGTGAGGTTCATAAAGAAATGGATAACATCACTCCTAAAAAAGGAAGAGAATTGCTACAAGAACTTGGGGTCATGCTTCTTCCAAGGTGGGACATCAGCTTATCCATTATGTTTGATAGTTTCCTGAAAAGAGAAAATAAGGCCTTGCAATTGATAGATGAGGCTAGTGATAAGATATTCACTAGATCGGGATATAATCCTGATAACACTACTTTGCAGATTTGGGTCCTTTACCCACTAGGAAAGAGGTCTTCCCTTAACAATAATCATGATCAGGTCTTTGGTCACCTTCTATTATAGAGAGTAGGGGATACGAACCCTATTGATATTTCTGATCTAAATGTGAATGTGGACAAGTTTACAAAGGCTCGGATTCAGAAGCTAGTTAGAGATAATAAGGGGTTGATTGATGAGAATGAGAGGTTGAATCAAGATGTGATCAAATACAGAGATAGATTCCCTTCCTCCTTAGGACTTTACTCTCCATTGATTGAATGTGAGAGAAAGGTGCTTGAAGCAATGTCTGAGACTACCTATTGGAAGCACAAATATAAAGTGATTCAGAAAGGGCAAGAGGAACTAAAGAAAAAATTAAAGACTAATATATTTAAAATGGAATTAGAACTGGTGTGTAAAAGTTTTGATGATATGATTAAACTTGTTGAAAAATTTTGGGTTATCCATGATGAAACATATGCAGCTTTATGAGAAAATAGTAGGTTATGTGATAGAATGAAGGAGGTGGAACTACAGATAAAGGTGAATAAAGGTGATAACAAAAGTGTACTTCAAGAATATTAAAAACTTATGAAAACACATGATAGCTTCCATAACATACTGACACAAGAATTAGGTGACTTCACTCAATCACTAAGTATGGCTCTACCAAATTTCTTTGAGGAAATAGACTTAAAAGTCCAAGATGTATGGAAGGATGAGATAGCTCAGTATCTTCCAGTGGCCCTTAATGAAATTAATGATGAAGATAAGGTGCTAAAGAAAAAACATGTGTACTTAGGATGAATCTTTGAACTTGAGTATGCAATAAAAGATATCATAAAAAATGTAGACACTTATGCAAAGACAAGATATATTGAGAATGTTTTGAAAGTTAATTTATTCATTGCCCAGGTCAAGTAAGGAGTGAGTGGGTATCAATGTTTGGAAATCATGGGTGCATTATCATGGACCATGAACCTTGAATGGGTCATAGATGATCATGGGAACTTTTTGGAGACTAACAGATCGTGGTGCATCCTCCAAAAAACTATTAAAGTTTTTATGTTTATGCTAATCAAGTTTTTAGCTATCAAACAATGTAATCTTTTATGAACGGGCTTGTAGCTTGTTGCTTCCCATATAAAAAGGGAAAACAAGGCCAAATTTTGGGTCATCATTATCATCATCAATAGTAGTAGATAGGTTCATCTACTAGTATATCACATTCCACTCATCCATTTTCACATTTCAAAAAAAAAATTAATTAATATGTATCTTTTGAAGCAATATAATGGAAAAGACTGTTCATAATCGGTGATTTATTTCCAATGTTCAATTTTTATGTTAATATTCATTCTTATATGTTGTTTTTCTATCTTCAAAGTGGTTTTCCTTAATTATTCAAATTTATACAAATTTCCAAGACACATTTGTTGTTGTTGTGTGATTTTCTTGATTGGGTTATGACTAAAGTGAATTAAATTCCTTTCAAGTAATTCATTTTAGTTGGTTCCTACCAGGGATTAAAAACCTTTTAAATTAGTTATTCTAATTGGTTTCCCTCAAGTTAAGAATTAAAAACCCTTTCATGATATCACAATAATTTTAGAGAATAACACTCAGATTAATAAAGAAGAGTATAGTGACTAACAAACCTGCATGTTTGTACAAGGTGCAAACATCCTAAGTACTCAACAAGTTAGAGTTAAGCCAAGAAGTAGATCCACCTACCTTACATATTTGCCTCCATCATCATCACCCACATCCCACTCTATTCGCCCAATAGGATTAGGCACTAGTCATACTTAGAGCATTTTATACAAACTTGCTTTATACACTTGATTCTCAAAACATTTACAGTAGGAATTAATTATTAGCCTTGCATCTATTTCACTCCTGTGTGCCATTATGAATAGATTTCCCAAATTAGAGACCATATTGAAGACTTCAAATTTTCCTTATCATTTAGGTACACTCACCTAGGTTTAGAAAATCCTAAAGAGCAAGGGGTTATCAATCATATTCACCCCGTTTGTTAGCCAGAAATTTACTAAGAGACTGGCACCCTCTCAAGGTTCAAAACCTACATTTTTTGAGACCTATCACATGGTTGTGTAATCTAGGTTGTATCAATATTTGTGAGGTTGTCCTCACAACCATAATATTGGTACATCTAAATGCATTAAAATAAAATATTTATCCAACTTGTTCCTTTTTCACATTCATTCCAAATTGAATATCCGGGCAGGTGCATGGAAATGGGTAGAAAATTCATGGAGAACTTAATTTTTCATCCTAAAATAGCGAAAATGCAAACACGTTATAGTAAAACACACTCGCATTATGGCTTGGTAATGACCGATTCTAGGCTCGGTCATTACCAAGCCATAATGCGGGCATTTTAAAATGTGAGCGCATTATAATGCGCTCATGTTATGGTTTAAATTTCAAAAAATGTGCACATTTTGAGTTCAAAAACTGTTCATTTTTTGAAATAAAAAAAACATTTCCAAAATGCAAGCGCGTTTTGGGCTACATTGAAAAAAAAAATCTTCTCTTTTTCTTGTCTCTTTCTTCTTGTTATCTTTTAGGGAAACTATATACATGAAATAACATTTAAGTATAAGTTGGCATTTACATATGGAAGTTTACTATCTTATACTTTAAGTTATATTTCATGTATATAGGAAAGATGCTTGAGAGTGGATTCAGATCTCTAGGAGTTACAATGCAAATTCTAGTTTTTGGAAGATCTCAAAAATTTCAAACTTAGTCAAATTTCAGTAATCAACCTGTCAAATTTTAGTAATCAGCAAGTTGTATCATCTTTCTCTCTCTATCTAACACATTTTTTATCCCTTATGCTCAGACCTCTCTCACACACTCTCCCCTTCCCTCTATACTTCTATCTATCTAGCCTCTCTCCCCCTCCATCCCTCCCTCCTTTCCTCTTTCCCTCCTTCCCTCCTTTCCTCTAATTTTCTCTATCTCCCCCTCTCTCTCTTCCTTCCTCCCACCAACCTTCCCTCTCTACTTCAATCTATCTAACCTATCTCTCTTTACCTATCTCTCCCTCCCTCCTCTCTCTCTCTTCCTTCATCCCAACCACCTTCCCTCTCTGAATATCTCTCATCCTCCCTCCTCTCTCTCTCAATCTCTCTACCTTCCTCCTCCCCTCCTCTGTCTCTCATTCTCTTTATCACGCTTATCTCCCTCTATCCCTCCCTCCTCCCCTTTCTACTTCTATCTCTCTCCCTCCCTCCTCCCCCCTCTCTATCTCTCCTTCCCTATATAATTCTCTATACCTCTCTCCATTTCTAACTTTCCCTCCCTCATTCCCTCTCGCTCTCCCTCTCCCTCTCTCCCTCTCTCTTAATCTCCCAGCCTTCCTCCTTCCCTTTTTGTTTCTCTCTCACACACACTCTCTCCCTCCCCCATATCTCTCCCTCTTGGTTTAGGCTTTATGGTTTAGGCTTTAGGATTTAGGCTTTAGGCTTAAGGCTTTAGGCTTATGGTTTATGGATTAGGCTTTAGGTCCAACCCCCTCTCTCTCCTCCTCTCTCTTAGGTCTATCCCTCCTTCTATCCCTCCCACCCCTCTCTCTCTCTCTTAGGTATATCTCTCACTCCCTCTATCTCTCTCTCTTAGGTTTCTCCCTCTTAGGTCCCCTCTCCCTCTCTCAAGTCTCTCCCTCCCACCCCCTTCCCCTCTTCTCAAGTATCTCCCTCCCACCCTAACTAGAGAACACACTCTCTCTCTTTGTCTCTCTCTAAGGTCTCTCCCTCACCCTCCTCTCTCTCTCTCTCCCTCCTCCCCACTCCCTCTCTCCTAGTTCTCTCCCTGCCACCCCCTCTCCCTCTCTCAAGTCTCTCCCTCCCACCCTAACTAGAGAACTCTCTCTCTCAAGTATCTCCCTCCCACCAGAACTAGAGAACTCTCTCTCTTAGGTCTATCTCTCTCTCTTTCTTAAGACTCTCCCTCCTATCTCCCTCTTTGCCTCTCCCTCTCTCTCCCTCTCTCCCTCCTATCTCCCTCTCTACCTCTCCCTCTCTCTCCCTCTCTTTCAGGTCTATCCCTTCAACCCCATCCCTCTCTCTCAATTCTATCCCTCCCAACCCCTCCCCTTCTCTCAAGTCTCTCCCTCCTACCCCACCTCTCTCTCAATTCTCTCCCTCCCACCCCCTCCCCCTCTCTCAAGTCTCTCTCCCCATGCTAACTAGAGAACTCTCTCTCTCTCTCTCTCTCTCTCTAGTTTCTCCCTCACACCCCCTCAGTCTCTCTCCATCTCTATCTCTCTATATCTCTCTCTCTATCTATCTCCCACTCCCTATTTCTCCCTCTCCCTCTCTCTCCTCCACCCCATCTCCATATCTCGGGTCTCTCCCTCCCACCTAACTAGAACTCTCTCTCTCCCTATCTCTCAGTCTCTCCCACCCCTCCCTCCACCTAACTAGAGACGCTCTCTCTCTCTCTCTCTCTCTCTCTCTCTCTCTCTCTCTCTCTCTCTCTCTCTCTCTCTCTCTCTCTCTCTCTCTCTCTCTCTAGGCTTTGGTCTCCTCTCCACCCCTCTCCCTCTCTTAAGTCTCTCCTCCCCAACCTAGCTACAAACTCTCTCTCTCCCCTCTCTCTCCATCTCTACCTCTCTTTCAACTCTATCCCTCCCACCTCCTCCCCCTCTCTCAAGTCTCTCCCTCCGACCCTAAGTAGATAAAAATATCTCTCTCTCACTCACTCCCTCTATCTCTCTCCCCTCTATCTCTCTCCCCTCTACCTGTAATCTTCTACCCTAAACCCTTAACCCTTAAACCCTAAACCCTCTACTCTTAACCCTCTACCCTCTATCTCTCTCAATTATCTCCCTCCTGCCCCCTCTCCCTCTCTCAAGTCTCTCCCTAACTGACTCCTTCTATCTCTCTCCCCTCTAACCCTAACCCTTGACCCTCTACCCTTTAACCCTCTACCCTAGCTTGCCAATTCAGTGAAATTGGGAATGCAGTTTCAGGGTATAGGCTGAAGGATTAGGGTTGAAGGTTCAGGGTTCAGGGTTCAAGGATTAGGATAGAAATTTTACTTGAGTTCAATGGTTTAAGGTTTGAGGGTATAGGGTTGATGGTAGAGGGTATTGGGTTGAGGGTAGACGGTAAAGGGTTTAAGGGTTTAGGGTTTAAGGGTAAAGGGCTAAGGGTTTAGGGTTGAGTGTTTAAGTTTTTAAGGTTTGAGGGTATAGGGTTAAGGGATTAGGGAAGAGAGGGAGGGATGGAGGAATGGAGATATGGAGGGAGAAGTGAGAAAGAGAGAAGTAGAGAAGAGGGGGGAGGGATAGAGATAGATGAGGGTTCAAGATCCAATGTATAAGGTAGAGGGTTAAGGGTAGTGGGGAGAGAGATAGAGGGAGTGAGTGAGAGAGAGAGATACCTGAGAGAGGGAGAGAGGGAAGGAGGGAAAGACTTGAGAGAGGGAGGGAGGGAGTGGGAGAGAGATAGATGGAGGGGGGGTTAATGGTAGAGGGTAGAGGGTAGAGGGTAGAGGGTAGAGGGTAGAGGGTTTAAGGGTTAAGGGTTTAGGGTTTATGGTTAAGGGTAGAGGGGAGAGAGATAGAGGGAGTGACTGAGAGAGAGAAACCTAAGAGAGGGAGAGGAGGTACAACTGATAGGGTTGAGAGAGAGATTGAGAGAGTGGGAGAGAGATAGAGGGAGGGAGGGTTAAGGGTAGAGGGTAGAGGGTAGAGAGTTTAAAGGTTAAGGGTAGAGGGTTAAGGGTTTAAGAGTTAAGGTTATAGGGTAGATGGTTTAGAGTAGAGGGGAGAGAGATAGAGGGAGTGAATGAGAGAGATACTTGAGAGAGAGAGAGGAGGTAGGGGGAGAGACTTGAGAGAGAGAGAGAGAGGAAGGGAGTGGGAGAGAGGTAGAGGGAGGTAGGGTTAAGGGTAGAGGGTAGAGGGTTTAAGGGTTTAGGGTTTAGGCTTAAGGGTATGATGGGACTTTTCAAATTCAATGGGGGAAAGCTAGGGTTTCAAGGTTTTATATTACCCATGGTAATATAAATTATCATCAAGAAAACCCTTACGTTATATTTCAAAGGTGACTTGCTACCAAGGGTAACCGGTCACTTAAGTGATCCAGTTGAGACTTTCCTTCGTGCCCTTACCAACCCCTTTCACCCAGCCTATCGGTATTTTACTACCACCTGGGCTCAAACATTTATACCACCGAAGGTTGTACTAGTTGGTCCCACCTGAATATTCTACATGTCATACATGCAGTTTGGCTAACCGTCCAATCACGGGTTTTAATCTGGACCATTTCTCACAAACCTCACAGGTTTTCCTACTGATGTCACTAAATTAGTGTGAGGTTTGTCAAATACCTCCATCTGGCATGTACGAAGGAGCAGGGTCTTCTCCTGAGGCGCCTGCAGTGACATGTGGCCATCTTTTCACTGGCGAAGGAATTTAATGACGGGGTTAATAATAATTGTCCCTCTTAAACCTCGCACGATCAAAGTAAATATTCTCAAAGTTCTATGAGGTCTATGAGGGGGTGACACATGGTTTTGTTCTTGAAGCGACAGGGCTAAGTGGGACCTACTATCTATTTGTGACCTCCTATTTTCATGGGTTATGATTGGTTGTGTTCTTTCTTGGGCCCTGATGTGGATTGTCAACACTCATTGACTTGATCTAAGTCATCTGATTCGCTAGATCTGTTCTGCATCAGTGGTTGAAATTAAAAGAGGGGTGTTGTTCATCTGTGTGGTGAGTTTTTTCACTCTATTACTTGTTTCATTAATGGCACGGGTTATTCCAAAGGATCTTCTCCTGATTTTCTCTAGTGTGCAAATGATGCCCTCATGATAGAAAAAATGATGGGTTGTATGTCGTTTCTTCATAAGCTTGCAATACACTTATGGTGGCTACGTCAGCTGCTAATCGCTCAAATTCTTGTATTGCATTCAAGCAATTAATATCCCTCGCACCAATTCACTCTATAAATGCTTGTTAAGTTACCTAGTGTTATCATTGCATTTTTGAGTTGTTTTGCTTGCAGGTGGTGGCCATTATCCTATATTATGTGAAGCTATTTCCTTAATGGAAAAATCTATAGGGCGCAGGAGTGCCAAAGTACAGGCCACGAGGTCACTAGTTGAGAAAGAGAAACCTGCTCCAAGAACACCCAAAGTTGCTACTCAAAGTGATGGCAAAAGGCCTTAGCGTTGTGCATCCCCTATTTTGATTTCATCAGATTCTTATGGCAACGGGTCCGAAACATACTCGGATTACCGATGTTACCTGGCTTCCTTGACCGAGCTCATGGGAATAAATGAAGAGGTCTTTGTAGTCAAACCAATAACTACAATGGCACCGTGCCAAGTTGTTGGGTGTTGTGTTAATGTGGCTGGAGCGAAGGAGGTGTTTCCCCTACTTACTGAGGTGAGAACTCGAAGCCATCGCTTGTACCGAGGCCGTAGGTCTACTTAATGTTTGTTGGTGTTGGGTTTGTTGGTCACGGGCGGTGTTTTTTCCTAGTGTTTCATCTTGTTGATGTGGACGTGCGCGTGCCTGGCACGCTTTTTTGTTTTTTCTCCGATTGGTTACTGTGTAACCATTTTTTGATTCCTCGGATCATGCACTTTGCTATCCAATGATGAGGAATGTGAATTCAAATTTCATTCTAAATTCAATTCAATTTTTAAATTAACAATGTAGCCTAATGCTTTGTTGCTCTCATGTCCTATAAAGGAGATTCCATGGCTCATTGTTAGGGTCAGATTTTAGATCCATGAAGTTCTGAATATGTATAGTCAGTTCATTTACTGTAGTTTTCTTGGAGGTTTTAGTTAATGTTTTTTCTCGTCAGGTTTTCTATGAAGCAAGCAAGCTATGCTAATGTAATTACAGTTAGTAAAGTAATAAAGGATAATCATTTTAGAGCAATTTCTCTCCTAATTGTGTGTCATAAGCTATGAATGAACCTATTAATGATATTTGCATTCACTTTCAATGGTATATTTGAATGTGTTCTTCATTTCCCTGCTTTAGCTCTATGAGTTAATGAAATTGCTTGAAAATGAGTTACAGATTTATGATTATACATTCAGGATCGCTAAGGAGTGTTGTTTTAAAAATTAAAATTTGCATGATGTAAAGCATTATGGGGATATGTCCATAATATCTGGATTACGCTTTGTATGACTCCTACCCAATGGATGAGGCATTGGTTATTTTCTTCAAGATTACTACGGGATTGTAATTCTAAACATGGTTGTCTAAGATTTGAACATAACAAAATATTAAACCCTATCTCTCTACGAGAGGAAAATCTTACATTGAAGTCTTCAATCCCATTGCTCTAGGATTCTTGTTATTACTCTTTGGTCTGCCAATACCAAAGGTAATCACTATATCATTGCATGTATAGGGATTGAAATCTGTAGGAAGAAGTGTTCTTACCAATCATATAACATTCTGATGAAAACATGTAGGTTTACCCACCTTGGTTTCATAGATCCAAAACTAACTATAGGAGATGTCAATCTCTGACTGAATCTCGTTAGTTGGCCACTAGCCTTTGTGGTTCTTTATAATGGAGGTTGGCTACCTCTTAGAGAATTGAAAATCCTATGTGGGATGAAACACCAAAAACTGATGGGACATTTCAAATTCAATGGGGGAAGGCTAAGGTTTCAAGGTTTTATATTAGCCATGGTATAATAAATTATCATCAGGAAAACCCTTACGTTATATTTCAACAGTGACTTGCTACCAAGGGTAACTGATCACTTAAGTGATCTGGTTGAGCCTTTCCTCCATGCCCTTACTGACCCCTTTCACCCAGCCTATCGATCTTTTTCTGCCACCTGGGCTTAAAAATTTATACTGTCGAAGGTTGTACTGGTCGGTCCCACCTGAATATTCTACATGTCCTACATACAGTTTGGCTAAACATCCAACCATGGGTTTTGATCTGGACCATTTCTCACAAACCTCATAGGTTTTCCTACTGATGTCACTAAAGTAGTGCGAGGTCTATGAGATGCTACCATCGCGCATGTACGAAGGAGCGAGGTCTTCTCCGGAGGTGTTTGCAGTGACATGTGGCCATCTTTTCACCAGCGAAGGAATTTAATGATGGGGTTAATAATAATTGTCCCTCGCAGACCTCACATGGTCAAAGTAAATATTCATAAAATACTGCGAGGTCTATGAGGGGGTGACACATGGTTTTTTTCTTGAAGCGACAGGGCTAAGTGGGACCTACTATCTTGTTGCGACCTCTTGTTTTCATGGGTTATGATTGGTTGTGTTCTTTCCCAAGCACTGATGTGGATTTTCAACACTCATTTACTCAATCTGAGTCATCCAATTTGCCAGATCTGTTCCACATCAGTGGTTCAAATTCAAAGAGTGGTGTTTTTCATCTCTGTGGTGAATTTTTGTGCTTTGTTACTTATTTCATTAATGGCGCAGGTTATTCCAGAGGATCTTCTCTTGATTTTCTCTAGCGTGTGAATGATTCCCTCCCAATAGAAACAATGATGGGTTGTATGTCATTTCTTCATAAGCCTGGAAAACTCTTATGGTGGCTACGTCAGCCGCTAATCGTTCAAATGCTTGTATTGCATTCAAGTAATTAATATCCCTCACACCAATTCACTCTATAAATGCTTGCTAAGTTACACAGTGTTATCATTGCATTTTTTAGTTATTTTTCTTGTAGGTGGTGGCCATTCTCTTGTATTCTATGAAGTTATTTCTTCAATCGATAAATCTATAGGGCGTGGGAGTGCCAGAGTACAAGCCAAGAGGTCGTTAGTTCAGAAGGAGACCCCTCCTCCCAGAACAACCGAAGTTGCTACTCAAACTGTTGGCAAAATGCCTAAGTGTTGCACATCCCCAATTCTGATTTCATCAGATTCTGATGGCAATGGGTCTGAAACAGACTCAGATTACTAATGTTACCTAGTAGCCTTGACCGAGCTCATGGGCGTAAACGAAGAGGTCCTTGTAGTCAAATCAATAACTGCAATGGCATTGTGCCAAGTTGTTGGGTGTTGTGTTGATGTGGTTGGAGGGAAGAAGGTGTTACCATTGCTTACTGAGGCAATAACTCGAAGCAGTCACCTGTACCAGGGCTGTAGGTCTACTTAGTGTTTCTTGGTGTTGGGTATGTTGTTCGTGGGTGGTGTTTTTTCTTGGTGTTTCATTTTTTGATGTGGATGTGCATGCCCCTAGCACGCTTTTTTATTTTTTCTCCAGCTGGTTACTCTGTAACCATTTTTTGATTCCTCAGATCATGCACTTTTCTATCCAATGATGAGCAATGTGAATTTGAATTTCATTCTAAACAAAATTCAATTTTGAAATTAACAATGTATCCTAATGATTTGTTGCTCTCCTGTCCTATAAAGGAGATTCCACGGCTCATTTTTAGGGTCATATTTTGGATCCATGAAGTTCCGAATATGTATGGTCAGTTCATTTACTGTAGTTTTCTTCGAGGTTTTAGTTAAATTTTTTTTTGGTTAGGTTTTCTATGAAGCAAGAAAGTTATGCTAATTTAATTACAGATAGTAAAGCAATAAAGGATAATCATTTTGGAACAATTTCTCTCCTAATTATGTGTCATAAGTTGTGAATGAACCTATTAACGATATTTGCATTCACTTTCAATGGTATATTTGAATGTGTTCTTCATTTCCCTGCTTTAGCTCTATGATTTAATGAAATTGCTTGAAATTGAGTTATAGATTTATGATTATACATTCAAGATCACTAAGGAGTGTTATTTTAATAATTAAAATTTGCATGATGTAAAGCATTATGGGGATATGTCCATAATATCTAGATTACGCTTTGTATGAATCCTGCCCAACGAATGAGACACTGGTTATTTTCTTCAAGATTATTATGAGACTGTAATTCTAAACATTGTGGTCTAAGAGTTGAACACAACAAAATATTAAACCCTATCTCTCTACGAGAGGAAAATCTTACATTGAAGTCTTCAATCCTGTTGCTCTAAGATTCATGTTATTATTCTTTGGTCTTCCAATACCAAAGGTAATCACTATCTCATTATGTGTATAGGGATTGTAATTTTTAGGAAGAAGTGTTCTTACCAGTCTTAGAAAATTCTTATGAAGACATGTAGGTTTACCCACCTTGGTTTCACAGAGCCAAAAGTGTAGGAGATGTCAATCTTTGACTGAATCACATTAGTTGGCCACTAGCCCTTGTGGTTCGTTATAATGGAGGTTGGCTACCTCTTAGAGAATTGTAAATCCTATATGGGATGAAACACCAACGAAATGGTGACTCCATTGGGGAAGTTCTGAATCACCAGTTGCAGATGGTTATAGAGTCATATAAAAAGATTTGTTGTTCTGAATTTACACAGTGAATCTTTTCAACCCTAGAAGGAAGAGGTTGTTGAAAATGAACTTGAAACTCTTATGATCTATGGTATCCTATTGGCAAAGGATTCGGGATTTCTAGAGTTATTAGTTGAATGGTAGTTTTATTGGGAGAACTTCTAAGAATTTTTTTTAAAAAAGAGGAGGAGAAACCATAGGGGTTGAAGGAGGCTATCCAAAATATTTGGTTCAAGTGAAGTTGAATTTTAAATTTCGATGGTAAAGGATTGTGGTTTTGAAAGAGATTGGTAGTGGCATGGTGTGACTTTGTTGTGGGTAAGAACCCAGAATCTAATGAGATTTGAAATGGAATTTCATATTTCTTTTAATACAATCCTCTATTGAAGAGGTGGCGACTCTATCTGAAGAACTAGTTGATGAATGAAGGAGCAGTCCCAGATCTGTGATATTTACAGTCAGGGAGAAGAGATTAATACATGTTGCCAAAAATTACCAGGTATTTCATCAAAACTAAACAGTTCACTATTTCTAATGGTGATGGGTGTTTGTAATTAAGGATGAAAATGGTTCCAAACTAGATGTCTAGCATCAAGAAAGGAACAACGATTAGTTTTTCATACTTCTAGTAATGCAATATGTAAAAGGACTTATGAAACAATATTTATGTTGCGTCATATTTTTGAAAGCAAGGAATACTATTTTCAGTCACTAATGGAATCATGGTTGAGATGGTAAATGATATGTTTGATAAATATGTATTTTTGATGAAATTTTAAATAGGTAGATGTAATGGGGATTATGAAATCAGTCATGAGGATGTTTTCATGAAGCTTTTTGTGCAATCCTTGAAGGGTAATGTCAAAGATTGGTTTTAATATTTACCTTCCTATTCTATTAACTCATGGAATCAGTTGGTGATAGTTTTTATGAAATAATTTGGTGAAAGAATCAATCCCAACATATTAAGAAAAGGTTTTATGGGAATTCACATAAATCAAGAGGAGCTAATCCCATATTTTAATCTCAAGTTTTCAAGAGCTTTGAGGGAAATCCCTAAAGAAATAAAACTGATTGAGGTTGAATACTTAGTTGTATATCTTGGTGCTTTTGACAAGAGGAGGGGTTATTTATTAAGGGATAAAGAGCCTACAACCTTGCACCAAGCATATCAAATGGCTATGGAAATTGAAAACAATATGAAATACTCAATGATGAAGGGGTATCTGGCTGCAAGTATTGATTACCCTAGCCTAACTAGTACTAGTAAAATATTAGAGTGGGCTACTTAGAACACTAATTATGATAAGAGTGTTTTCAAAACTATTATATCTTCACCATTGCAGTGTGATGATAATGATATCTAAGTTGAAAGCTAGTCTAGTTTGAATGATGATGATCAAACGTATCTTATACTAGAATTGTATGATATGAAGAGGTAAGAGAAAGAATCACCATATGAGTTTTTCTTCATATTTTTAGAAGCCTTAATACAAATCCCAAGATATCATAGACCTAATGATTATGAATGCATTGATTTATTTTGTGAACTTTATGAACTGGGGCTAGGTGCTTTACCAAAAGAATGAAGCCTACTAATTTGGCCCAAGTCATTAAGTGGATAGAGATTGCAGAATCAACTAAGAAGGTATCTACACAAAATGAATATAATGCTTGCTCTTTTGAAGAAAGTTTTATAATTGCAAAGGAATTTGAAGGGAAACATGAGGAAGGATTGTGTGAGACACCCATTGTGTTTCCTAATCCTGATTGTAATGCTCATATCACTGAGATTTTGTTACAGGCCAATGATTGTGATTTTAGAAGTAGTGATTGCAGTATTGAGGATGGAATTGAGTTTTTCTTTTTATTGGAGTCATATGGAAATGTAGAACCTCATGTTCTTACTTGTTTCCAAGTGAAGGAACAACTTTGAAATGATAAATTTTTAGAGTATACTCCAAGTATACTGGCAATGGAACAAGCTTATTGTATAAATGTTGAGGAATTTGAGGACAATGAAGTGTGTGATCAAAAGAATAGTACTGGAGACAACCAATATATGGATGAATATATTGGTACTATGAATTTTCTTGACTGCTTATGTGAAGTTGATATGGATGTGTTGTTACCTTCTAACATTGATATTGTTGGTGAAAAGTTTTCAGATCATAATGAAGGTGACATTGATATTTTTGGTGAAAAGTTTTCAGCTTATAATGAAGGTGACATTGATATTGCTCATGAAAAGTTTTCATCTTATAATGGAGGTGACATTGATATTGTCAGTGAAAAATTTTCAGCTTATAATGAAGGTGACATTGATATTGCCGATGAAAATTTTTCAGCTTGTGCCGAAATTTTCATTTATAAATAACACATACAACAGGTGGTGTTGAGTACAAGGAGGCCAGTGCATAATGCTCTTTCTCTTTTGACCAGGATGAAATTGATGTATTTGACTCTATCTTTGAGGGTTTTTATTTGAGAATAAATGAAGAAATACATGAAAAGATGTATATTGAGAGGCCTGAAATGAATGTGTTTACACATTCCCTAGAGAATGATGTAGCTAGTACTGTAGACATTTGTAATGCAAGAATTTATTCCAAATTGACAGAATTCAAGTGTTGGCGACCAAACTTATGTGGGAAATTCTAGGGTGGGAGTTCCCCGAGTTATGAATCATCTTTGTTGAGCAATGAAAGTATGAATAACATGCACACAATTTTATATGAAAATTTCCAGTTTGATGTACATACTGATGATGATGCTAGAATGTGTGATGTTGTAAACCAGATAAGTTATGAATGTTTCCACTTCTCAACTCAATTAAGCCAGCATTCTATGAAATATGACTAGGGGTAGAGTAAGGTGAAATATTATCATGGTCATATGTTGCTTTTAAATTTTTGGAATAGGGAATTAACTATATTGGTGCAGGGGAGTGTAAGTAAACATTATGATACTTCCAGGCATATTAATTATCCCATTATTTTTGACACATCAAAAATTAAATGCTCCAAACTTTCTTTACTTCAGGTAACAGAGAATTTTGTTTTTGATAGAGGTAAACTTTGATTTCTCTTGTCTGGTGGACTAGGGCCACCAAATTTGTATGCATAAGTCCAATTGACAAAACATTGTGAAATATCCATCAAGGCAGTTTTATTAATTCAATAATCTAGTCTACGAAACTAGAGATTCTGGATTCTTGCTATGCCCACAAGGGGAATACATCCCTAGTCAGAGCCACTGATCAGACTTTTCAAATTCAATGGGGGAAGGCTAGGGTTTCAAGGTTTTATTTTATCCATGGTGATATAAATTATCATCAGGAAAACCCTTACGTTATATTTCAATGGTGACTTTCTACCAAGAGTAACCGATCACTTAAGTAATCCGATTGAGCCTTTCCTTTGCGCCCTTACCGACCCCTTTCACCCAGCTTGTCAGTCTTTTTTCGCCACCTGGGCTTAAAAATTCATACCGTCGAAGGTTGTACTGGTCGGTCCCACCTGAATATTCTACATGTCTTACATGCAGTTTGGCTAATCGTCAGATCACGGGTTTTGATCTGGACCGTTTCTCGCAAACCTCGCAGGTTTTCCTGTTGATGTCACTGAAGTAGTGTGAGGTCTACAAGATGCCACCATCTAGAATGTACAGAGGAGCGAGGTCTTCTCCTGAGGTTCCTACAGTGACATGTGGCCATCTTTTCACCGAAGAAGGATTTTAATGACAGGGTTAATAATAATTGTCCCTCGTAGACCTCGCACAGTTAGAGTAAATATTCCTAAATAACTGCGAGGTCTGCAAGGGGGCAACATGTGGTTTTATTCTTGAAGTGACAAGGCTAAGTGGGACCTACTATCTGGTTGCAACCTCCTATTTTCATGGGTTATGATTGGTTGACATTCTTTCCCAGGTGTTGATGTGGATTGTCAACACTCATTGACTCGATCTGAGTCATCTGATTCACCAGATCTATTCCGCATCAGTGGTTCAAATTCAAAGAGAGGTGTTGTTCATATGTGTGTCAATTTTTTGCGCTCTTTTACTTGTTTCATTAATGGCATGAGTTATTCTAGAGGATCTTCTCCTGATTTTCTCCGGTGTGTGAATGATGCCCTCCTGATAGAAACAATGATGGTTTGTATGTTGTTTCTTCATAAGCCTAGAATACTCTTATGGTGGCTACGTCAGCCACTAATCACTCAAATTCTTGTATTGCATTCAAGAAATAATATTCCTCGCACCAATTCACTCTATAAATGATTGCTAGGTTACCCAGTGTTATCATTGCATTTTTGAGTTGTTTTGTTTGCAGGTGGTGGCCATTCTCCTATATTATGTGAAGCTATTTCTTCAATGGAAAAATCTATAGGGTGCAGGATTGTTAGAGTATAGGCCAGAAGGTCACTGGTTGAGAAGGAGCAACCTACTCCAAGAACACCCGAAGTTTCTACTCAAAGTGAGTGTTGCGCATCCCCTGTTCTGATTTCATTAGATTCTGATGGCAATAGGTCCAAAATAGACTCGGATTACCGATGTTACCTGGTAGCCTTAACCGAGCTCATGGGCATAAATGAAGAGATCCTTGTAGTTGAACCGATAACTACAGTGGCACCGTGTCAAGCTATTGCATGTTGTGTTGATGTGGCTAGAGGGAAGAAGGGGTTTTCGTTGCTTCTTGAGGTGAGAACTCGAAGCGATCGCCTGTACCGGGTCTATAGGTCTACTTAATTTTTTCTGGTGTTGGGTCTATTGGTCATGGGCGGTGTTTTTTCCTGGTGTTTCATCTTGTTGATGTGGACGTGCACACGCCTGGCACGCTTTTTTATTTTTTCTCCAACTGGTTACTATGTAACTATTTTTTGATTCCTCAAATCATGCACTTTGCTATCCACTGATGAGGAATGTGAATTTGAATTTCATTCTAAATAAAATTCAATTTTTAAATTAACAATGTAGCTGTATGATTTGTTGCTCTCTTGTCCTATAAAGGAGATTTCACGGCTCATTATTAGGGTCAAATTTTGGATCCATGAAGTTCTGAATATGTACAGTCAGTTCATTTACTGTAGTTTTCTTCAAGGTTTTAGTTAAAAAAAAATTTGGTCAGGTTTTCTATGAAGCAAGCAAGCTATGCTAATGTAATTACAGATAGTAAAGCAATAAAGGATAATCATTTTGGAACAATTTCCCTCCTAATTGTGTGTCATAAGTTGTGAATGAACTTATTAATGATATTTTCATTAACTTTCAATGGTGTATTTGAATGTGTTCTTCATTTTCCTACTTTAGCTCTATGAGTTAATGAAATTTCTTGAAAATGAGTTATAGATTTATGATTATACATTCAGGATCTCTAAGGAGTTTTATTTTAAAAATTAAAATTTGCATGATGTAAAGCATTATGGGGATATGTCCATAATATCTGGATTATGCTTTGTATGACTCCTACCCAATGGATGAGGCACTAGTTATTTTCTTCATGATTACTACGGGACTGTAATTCTAAACATGGTGGTCTAAGAGCTGAACACAACAAAATATTAAACCCTATCTCTCTACGAGAGGAAAATCTTACATTGAAGTCTTCAATCACGTTATTCTAGGATTCCTATTATTATTCTTTGGTCTGCCAATACCAAAGGTAATCACTATCTCATTGTGTGTATAGGGATTGTAATCTATAGGAAGAAGTGTTCTTACCAGTCATAGAACATTTTTATGAAGACATGTAGGTTTACCCACCTTGTTTTCACAGAGCCAAAAGTGTAGGAGATGTCCATCTTTGACTCAATCTCGTTAGTTGGCCACTAGCCTTTGTGGTTCTTTATAATGGAGGTTGGCTACCTCTTAGAGAATTGCAAATCCTATGTGGGATGAAACACCAACAAGGTAGAGGGGAGAGAGATAGAGAGAGTGACTTAGAGAGAGAGAGAGACCTGAGAGAGGGAGAGAAGTTAGGAGGGAGAAAGTTGAGAGAGAGAGAGAAGGAGGGAGGGAGTGGGAGAGAGATAGAGGGAGTGAGTGAGAGAGAGAGACTTGAGAGAGGGAGAGGGGGTAAGAGGGAGAGACTTGATAGAGAGAGAGGGGGAGGAAGTGGGAGAGAGATAGAGGGAGGGAGGGTTAAGGGTTTAGTGTTTAAGGGTTAAGGGTTTATGGTTAAGGTTAGAGGGGAGAGATATAGATGGATTGACTAAGAGAGAGAGAGACCTAAGAGAGGGAGAGGGGGTATGAGGGAGATATTTATGTGAGAGATAGAGAGAGAGGGAGTGTGAGAGAGATAGAGCGTAAAGGGTAGAGGGCTTAAGGGTTGAGGGTTGAGGGTAGAGGGGAGAGAGATAGGATTGAGAGAGGGAGAGGGGGTAGGAGGGAGAGAATTGAGAGAGAGATAGAGATAGATATGGATGGAGTGGGAGAGACATAGAGGGTAGAGGGTTTAAGGGTTTAGGGTTTAGGGTTAAGGGTAGAGAAGAGAGATAGAGAGAGTGAGTGAGAGAGAGGGAGGGAGTGGGAGAGAGATAGAGGGTAGAGAGTTAAGGGTAGAGGGGAGAGAGATAAAAGGAGTGAGTGAGTGGGAAACAAATAGAGGGTAGATGGTAGAGGGTTTAAGGGTGTAGGTTAAAAGGGATAAGGTTTTTTGGTTTAAGGTTAAGGGTAGAGGGGAGAGAGATAGAGGGATTGAGTGAGTGAGAAGGAATGAAAGGGTGATGGGTTAGGAAGGAGAGTCTTGAGAGAGATAGAGTGGGAATAATACACCATTTACATGACAAAGGGAGAGAGGTTAGGAGGGAGAGACTTGACAAAGAGATAGGGAGTGAGTGAGTGGGAGACAAATAGAGGGTAGAGGGTTTAAGGGTGTAGTTTTAAAGGGATAAGGTTTTATGGTTTAAGGTTAAGGGTAGAGGGGAGAGATATAGAGGGAGTGAGTGAGTGAGAGAGGCCTGAGAGGGTTATGGGGTAGGAGGGAGAGTCCTAAGAGAGATAGGAGGTATGAGGGAGAGTCTCTATATCTCCCCTCCCTCTCTCTCTCAAGGATCTCCCTCCTACCCCCTCTCCCTTTCTCAAGTCTCTCTCTTTCACTCACTCCTATCTCTCTCCCCTCTACCCTTAACCCTTAAACCCTTAAACCCTCTACCCTCTACCATTAACCCTCTACCCTCTATATCTCTCCTACTCCCTCTATCTCTCTCTCACTCACTCACTCTTTCTATCTCTCTCCCCTCTACTCTTAACCCTCTACCCTCTACTATTAACCCTTAAACCCTTAAACCCTCTACCCTAGCTTTCCAATTCGGTGAAATTGGGAATGTAGTGGCCTACTTGAAAAATGGGTACAAGAAATGGGGTCTCTTAGTGATTTACATCACCAATAGACCCCATTTCACGGACCCATTTTTTCAAACAGGCAAGTTAGGTTGCTAATTTCACCGAATTGTCAAGCTAGTGGGCCAACTAGCTTTCCAATTCAGTGAAATTGGCAATGTAGTGGCCTGTTTGAAAAAATGGGTCCAAGAAATGGGGTCTCCAATGATTTACATCACCGAAGACCCTATTTTTTCAAACAACACAATTTAGGTTGTCAATTTCACCAAATTAGCAAGTCATTGGGCCCACTGGGTTGCCAATTCAGTGAAATTGGAAATGTAGTGGCCCATTTTTTCAAATAGGCAAGTTAGGTTGCCAATTTCACTGAATTACCAAACTAGTGGGCCCACTGGCTTGCCAATTCAATGAAATTGGCAATGTAGTGGCCTATTTGAAAAAATGGGTCCATGAAATGGGGTCTCTCAATGATGTAAATCACCGAGAGACCCAATTTCTTGGACCCATTTTTTCAAACAAGACAAGTTAGGTTGCCAATTTAGTGAAATTGGAAATGTAGTGGCCTGTTTGAAAAAATGGGATGTTGATTTACATCACCGAGAGACCCCATTACTTGGACCCATTTTTTTAAACAAGAAAGGTTGCCAAATTAAATAATTGCCAAGCTAGTGGGCCCATTGGCTTGCCAACTCAGTGAAATTGGCAATGTAGTGGTCTGTTTAAACAAAAATGGGTTTAAGAAATGGGGTCTCCTGGTGATGTAAATCATTGTGAGACCCCATTCCTTGGACCCATTTTTTCAAATAGGACAAGTTAGGTTGCTAATTTCACCAAATTGGCAAGCCAGTGGGCCCACTGGCTTGGCAATTCAATGAAATTGGCAATTTAGTGGCCTGTTTGAAAAAATGGGTCCAAGAGACCCCATTTATTGGACCCATTTTTTTGAATAGGCAAGTTAGGTTGCCAATTTCACTAAATTGCAAAGCTAGTGGGCCCATTGGCTTGCCAATTCGATGAAATTGGTAATGTAGTGACCTGTTTTTAAAAAATGGGTCCAAGAAATGGGGTCTCACAATGATGTAAATCACCAAGAGACCCCATTTCTTGGACCCATTACTTCAAACAGGGCAAGTTAGGTTACCAATTTGACCAAATTGCCAAGCTAATGGGCCCATTGGCTTGCCAATTTAGTGAAATTGGTAATGTAGTGGCCTATTTTGAAAAATGGGTCCAAGAAATGGGGTCTCCCGGTGATAATCACCAGGAGACCCCATTTCTTGGATGCATTTTTTTAAACAGGACAAGTTAAGTTGCAAATTTCACCAAATTGGCAAGCCAGTGGGCCCACTAGCTTGCTAATTTGGTGAAATTGGCAATATAGTTGCCAATTTCACCCTCTCTTAGGTCTCTCTCTCTCCCCTAAACCCTAATCCCTATACCCTATAAACGTAACCTTAAACCTTCAACCCAATACCATCAACCCTATACCTAATATCCTAAACCCTAATCCCTATACCCTTTAAACTTAACCTTATACCTTCAACCCTATACCTTAAACCATAAACCCTACACCCTTAATTCTCATCCCTATACCCTATAACCTAAACCCTAAACATTATCCCTTAACCCTTAACCCTATAATTAAACACTAAATCCTACATTAAACCTTGTACCCTAAACCTTGAACCCTAAACCCTAAACCCTATACCCAATAACCTCAACCCTATACCCAATATTCTAAACCCTAATCCCTATACCCTATACAGTTAACCCTACACCCCCAATCTTGAACACTATACCTCAACCCTACACCTTCAACCCTCATCCTTATACACTATACCGTCAACCTTATAACCTAAGCCATGAACATCATCCCCCAACCCTATACTTAAACCCTAAACCCTACATTCAACCTTGTACATTAAACCCTAAACCCTAAACCTCAATCCTAAACCCAATACCCTCAACCATATACCCATTATTCTAAATCCTAATCCCTATACCCTATACACTTAGTGCTATACCCTCAACCCTATACCCATTATTCTAAACCCTAATCCCTATACCCTATACAGTTAGCCCTATAACCTCAACCTTGAACACTATCCCTCAACCCTCAACCCTATACATTAAACCCTAAACCCTACACCCTCAATCCTCATGTCTTTACACTACACCCTCAAACTTATACCCTAAACCATAAACATTATCCCTCAACCCTATACTTAAACAGAAAACCCTACACTCTCAAGCCTTAACCCTATACCTTATACCCTTAACCCTACACCCTAAACCCTAGTCCCTATACCCTATACACTTAACCTCATACCCTCAACCCTAAACATTGTACCTCAACCCTCAACCATTAAACTTGTACATAAATCCTAAAACCTAAACCATCAACCCTAAACCTAATATCCTCAACCCAATACCCTCAACTATATACCCAATATCCTAAACCATAATCCATATACCCTAATGAGGTAAAAATAAGCTCATCATAATAAAATTTGGAAAGCTTACTTTTGCTAACTCAATCCTAAGCTTGTGCCAATTTATTAAACTTTAGGAGAAGTAATTGCTTATTTTTAAAAAAATTATGCTTACTTTCTTTCTTTTGATCAATTGAGGAAATTTACCAAAGCAGGTTTAATGGGTTGACTTGAGCATTTTTGTAGGGAATAATAGGTCATTATGCGGTTGTTGCAGAATTTTAACCAGCATGTGCCTTAAGAGTAATGTTGTGAACCACTCCTAGATGCCTAGATGATGCACCGAAGATTTAGTTTATGTTCTTTAAATCTTGTTGTTAAAAACTTTTATGGCTCTTCTCGAGCCTTCTATATGTTTATGAGCTTTAAAGACATCAAGTTAGTTTTAAGTTGAGGAAGACTTTTTCAATGGCTATCCATGCCATCTTCAATTTAGGATTTAGTTATAAATTTATCTATAAAAATGTAATTTTAGAAGTGATGAATAAGACAGAGAGGAAGTATCGTTATGTTGTTCACATGGTTTTCCTAATACTGTTGAAATGAGTTATCTGATTTCTATCTATTGATAATCTATTGAATTATGAGTGATGATGACTGTTCGTAATGGGTAGACTCTAGAACTATTAGCTTATGTTATTTTAAGATGAGGTGTTAACCCATGAGTTGGCCACTTGAGGGAAGTATTTTAGATAGATAAGTATTTTTTTTTTGTTGTTTCATTTGTCAAAACTAGATTATTGTTTAGTAGGAAGTAATTAAGTTTGTTAACAGTGGAGTCTAAAGTTCCAGAGCACTATTGTTTTTCATTGGTATGAGTTATCTTTCGTAGTTGATAAAATCTTTTATTGTTAAAAATAGTTCATTTTTTGTTCACTTACTTTTCCGCTTCCGTAGTATATCAGTTGTTTAGTTTTCTTGTTTCTATGCTTTCTAGTTTAGTTGCATTGCTTTCTAAATTATTTGTCTTATGCTTTTTGACTTAGTATTTCTTGTTTTTCTTAGAATAAGATTATTTTCTATTTAAATAGGAATGGCCTTAGATTAAAATTGACTCCGATAGTTGATAAAACAGAAAATATAAAATGCGTTATCCAAATCATCTTCTTCTGCAAATTTCCTTGGACACTGCTCGGTCAACTAATTGACATTCAATTATTCTAAAGTATTAGGACCTAATGATAGCCTATCACTTTTTGGCACCATTTTCAGGGACTCTTAAAAATCCTTTGTGCTTAAGTGTTATTAGGAGACGATTTAAATACAAAGTTTTATGCCAAAAATTTCTTAGTCGGCTTCATTTTTTGCATGGTCTAGAAAAGAGGCCCTCACAGATGTTTTATACCAAAGACCCCCCCAAAATACATACCAATCATATCTAGGGAAGCCCAAGGCTCAAAAGACCACACTTTTGAAGAATTATTTCAGCCTACTCCACCCGAGGCTTTCAATTATTTACCTATTGAGCAACTGGTAGAACAACCAGTTATAGAGAAAATTGTTTTTGAGGAACATACTCTTCTGAACATCATGGGAGATCGTAGAGCTGAACCTAACCATAATGAACCTCAGCCTCCTAGAACGTTTACCTATCATATTACGTTGGATGTTGATGATGATACTGTCATGAAGAACATTTCCCCAACCTTCCTTCCAACCTTATGTGGTTTACCCTCAGAAGACCCAGACCAATTTCTCTTTGAGTTTAAAGTCCTATGTTAGACTTATGATTACAATAATGACAACCAAAATTTGAACCTCTTTCCGTCGACTTTAAAGGACTCAACAATGTGTTGTTTTATGGGATTGGGTTCTGGTAGTATAACATCTTGGGGGGAAATGGAGACTGTCTTCTTGCAAAAATACTAGAGTTACTGTAGGGTAAGTGATCGTAAGGAGGGGTTGTTTAAACTAAGACAAAATGAGGATGAAAGTTTGGAGGATTATCTCGATAGGCTCCTCTTCCTCTCCAAAAGATGTGGAGAAGCGGCTATTAGCTTTGAGATCCTGAAAATATTTTTTCTTAAAGGTCTTGATGATGACGCTCGAAGAAATCTTGATTGAATGGGAAAAAGGTGACGTATCTCAAGTAACTCTTGAAGAAATATGCGAGTTATGTCAGAATTTCTCCCATACTCAAGGACGAATCTGCAAAATTAATCTTTTTAAAGGGTCTGACGAGATAGGTAAGCTCCACGAAGAAATAGAAAATCTAAAAATAGACATTCTCATTCAGTTGAATACCACATTAGATGGTATACAAGCTAAAACTTGCAACCCTAAGACCTTTTCAATTTATTGTCCAAGGTGTCGAAATAAACACCTATTGTGTGAGTGTCCTTTGGATAAAGTCAATATTTGTCAACTGTGTGAAAAAACCATCCTAAAATTTAGTGTGAACTTCTATTGGATATCAAGAATACTAAGAAAAAAACCATTCAGGTTGAAGAAGAGATAAATTCCTTAAACCAACATCAAGGAGGTAATTTCCCTTATGGACATAATTCTAATCCTACATGGAGACCAAAAAATAACTGGGCTCATAATCAATGGACTCCATCTTGGAATCAATCACCTCCACCTCAACCTAATTAGGGAACTCCTTATTGGGGATCCTCTGAATGGACAAACCACACATGGGGAAATCAGCAGTGGTCAAACCAACCCCAACAATAGTGGTACCAACAACATGTTGCCCCCTAATGGAATCAGGCACAAAATCAATTTTTATATTGAACCTAGGAGGAATCAACAACAAAATCTATTACCTCTAGTTGAAAACCCTCCTCAGAATGAGAAGGTAAAAAAACCTCACCTTCCAACGCAACTGCTTCCCAATCCTAAGAATAATCGCTAGAATACTCTAGTCTATTCTATCGAACATGAAAATATTACAAGGCTTAATGCAATACACTTTGAAAATGTGCAGTTGCATTCTGGTCGAACTCATCAACCTCCGACCATTGAAGAAATAGTGGAGGAATCTGAGCCTAAAATTCCAATAATAAACATGTCGTCCAATCAGGATACCACTCCTAAAGACAAAGATCCTTTTTCAATGGCAGGGGCTGCTGACTTGTCTCAAGGGGAGGAAGGTTAGTCCTTAATTCTGTAGACACCTAAAAATGACTTAGGCCTATGACCACTATTTTACCACCTTTCATGATGACATGATTATAACCCTGTAATTATGTTTCTAACCTACATTCAACTATTAATTAAATAATTTATAATTATTTAATTAATTTATGATCTCTCATTCTTCATGATTATTAAATAAATAAATCTTATTTCTTTAGTTAATATGTCACTAATTATCAAAGTCTTCTTACAATTAAATAAAGTCTTATTTATTTAATTAATCCTTATCATAAATGTCCTCCTGATTATTAAATAAAAGTATATTTTAATATATTTATTTAATATGTTACTAATTCCTAAATCCTCTTAATTAAATAGATTTGATAATTTATTTAGTTAATTGACTACTTCTTCTAAATTAAATAATTATTTTTAATTATTTAATTTTTGCATGTGACACTTCTATATTTTTAAATAAAACAAATCATTTAAAAATGTCTCACATGGTTAACTAATTCTTCATTTAGTAATTAATTTCAAAAATCAATTACTTCTTATCTCACAAAATCTCTATTTTGAATTAATTTAATACAAAATGGAAATATTCTTCTACAAATCAAGTAATTGCTAAAATTATTGATTTCCTAAAATCTCATCCCCTTATCTTCTAATTTTTACTAATTTCATCTCAAGGTCATGTTTATTATCCACCATTGATTTAATTTCTTAAATTAAATCTTGTCCACTCATTTGGGGATTTTACCCTAACCCTAATTGAGAGTTGCCATTTTGAATCTTAGCCATTTATTCCAGGGCTTTTTTCAATATCTCATCGCATTCATCCGTTCAAGATTGCATTTTCTATAAAATGACAATCTTGATCTCATTTTCGAGATCATCGCTTAATCTATTTTTATTTCGGCATTCTCATATCTTAGGCTTATATTAATATTTGCATAATAGAAGTAAAATTCTAGTTTGCATAATAGAGTTATTTCAATAAATCCTTCAAAGGCTTTGCTAGGGCTAGACACATAGAATTTTCTCACAAATCTGAGGGCATTCCATTATCACAACAAGCTTGAGTAGGTGCAATGGAAGTCAGCCATGGAGCATAGGAATGGGTGAGATCTTTCTAGTTCTTTCATTTCTTCATTATTTCTCCTTTGCATTCTATTGTGTGATGTTTTATTGACTTCCAGGTATTACTAATCCACTTTTAAGTCTTGCAAGAAATTATCCATCATTACAAATTCAACATAAGGAGGATCCTTTTCCAAAGGAGAAAAGGATGGCACCATATCCGGAACGTTTAAATTCCATAACTCCGGAAGTATCCTTGGCTATAGAAACTGTGTTAATTTGGGAGATTAAGCAGTTGCAAATTGAAGTTCCTTTATTGCAGGAAATAAAGGAAATTCCTGAATTAAACCAGTTAATCAAATAGCTATGCATCAAAACACCAGGGAGGAAACCAAAAAATATAAATATCATTCATATTGATGGTTATTTAGCTGATTTTCTATTTGGAAAGACTATCACTCTGAAATACGATGATCTTGGGAGTCCACTTATAATCATTACAATCAATGAGGTATAAATACCTAATGCACTAGTGGATCTAGGGGCAACTATTAACGTGATGACTGTAGATGTAATGGAAAAATTAGGTTTAACTAATTTACGTCCTACAACCACAGTCTTACAAATTGAAAATCAGTCTATAGCCATCCCAAAGGGCGTCATTAAAAGCATCCTTGTCAAAGTTGATGGATGGGAATATCCAGTCGACTTCTAGGTAATCCAGTCACTTACACCTAAGGATGGCTATCATATAATTCTTGGAAGACCTTGGTTGGCCACAGTTGTTGCTAATATTGATTGAAGGGAAGAGGGAATGATCATTTCACATGGTCAAGATAGTAAATGTTTGTTCTTATATCCCCCTGCTAAGCCTACTTAGCATAAAAAAATCTGGGTTGATGAACCTAAGGAAACCAATGGTTTAGAGAGTACCTCAGGTTCAAAGATTTTAGCCTCCCTAGCCATGGTAGTAATTAAACAACATGAGGAAGAACTAGAAGAAGATTTAGTAAGCGACATTGCACGACATGCTATAACCCCTAACAAGGAATAAATGATGGATGCACCAAGGATTTTTGGGCAACCAATTGATATAAGTGGAGTGGAGCACAGTTATGCTACAATGGGAATGTTGTGTCCCTTAGCAAATATGATTCCCAGAACAAGTTATTTCTTTAAAAATGCCATGAGCTTTCATCAGCTTATACCTCATAGTTTTCCTCTCAACAAATTGTTGAGACCTATGTATACTATCACCTCGGTCCATCCTCGAACAAAATTGATAATTCTATTACCAAGAAAAACTTTGAATATCAATAGTTGGTTGATAGAAACTCAAGAGGATAAGTTGTTTAATGTGTAGGTACAAAGGTCTAAATATTTTTCTTGGGATTATATAGACATGAGGGGAATTCACCCAAGTGTTTGTACTCATCACATTTACACTGACATTAGTATAAGGCTTGTTCGCCAGCCGCAAAGGAAACTCAATCCTGCATTAAAGGATTTGGTCAAAATTGAGATTGAGAAACTCCTTTGTGCTGGATTTATTTATCCAATCTCTGATAGTAAGTGGGTATCACCTATGGTGGTAGTTCCAAAGAAAAATGGGAAGTGGAGAATCTGTGTACATTATCAAGAACTCAATAAAGCCACTTATAAAGATTATTTTCCCTTACCATTTCTCGATCAGGTTTTGGACAACTTGGCTGGGAGGAAATATTTCTCCTTTCTTGATCAATTTAGTGGTTACAATTAGATACAGGTTACTCCAGAAGACCAGGACAAAACCACGTTTACCTATCCATGGGGCACGTTTGCATATAGAGTGCTTCCTTTTGGACAGTTAAACACTCCAGCGACCTTCCAGAGAGTCGTTCTTTCCATATTTGCCGCTCTCATTAATGACTATGTCGAGATCTACTTGGATGATTTTACAGTCTATGGGTCAATATATGATGAAGCTCTTCAAAACCTAGATCAAGTTCTACAATTTTGTGAGGAAAATAGACTATCCCTTAGCCATTAGAAATGCTTAATAATGGTGGAACAAGGAATAGTCTTGGGTCATCATATTTCCTCTAAGGGAATAATGGTCGACCCTAAGAAAATTGAAGTCATCCAATAGTTGACTATCCCTCAAACTCAAACAGATGTAAGAAGTTTTCTTGGACATGCTGGTTACTTTAGAAGGTTCATTGAAGGCTTTAGTAAAATTGCAGCTCCTATGTTTTCTCTTCTACAAAAAGAGGTAGAATTTGTTTGGACACCAGAGTGTCAGCTATCATTTGAAACCATAAAATAAAATCTTGTCTCTACTCCCATTCTGCGAGGACCAAATTGGAGTATTCCCTTACATATCTATGTAGATGCTTCTAATGATGCTATTGGTGCAGTTATGGGACAAGAAGATGAGAAATGGGGAAAGTATGCTATATATTTCATCAAAAAAATCTTACTCCTGCATAAAGTAACTATACAACAACAGAAAAGGAATTTTTCATTGTTGTTCATGCCATAAAAAAAAAATTCCACTACATTACAGGGTATAAGGTTACATTTTATATGGACCACATAGCTATGAAGTACCTAGTGAACAAACTTGTAGTTAATGGTCAAATTATGAGATGGTTATTTCTCCTTCAGGAGTTTAATGCAACGATTCTTGATAAACCAGGGAAATATAATGTGGTAGCAGATTTTCTGTCACGAATCAAACATGAAGAAGATGATAGTACTCTTGTACAGGATGATTTCCTAGATGAATATTTGTTTGCAATTTTTGTAATATCACCTTGGTTTGCATATATCGCTAACTATTTAGCTTCTTTGGAGATACCTCATGGATTCACGACTAAGAAAAAGAAGCGTCTAATCAGGGAAAGTGCCACGTTCAAGTGGATTAATGACATTTTATTTCATTGTGGGCCTGATATGATCCTAAGAAGATGTGTGAGATTGACCGAAACCTACATCATTCTAAGGGCCTGTCATGATGATCCTTTGGGAGGGCATTACTCTGCAAATAGAAATTCCCATAAAGTCTTAGGTGTCATATACTATTGGCCCTCAATGCATAAAGACATTAAGAACTATATTCATTAGTGTGATGAATGTTAGAGGGTAGGAAGACCAACTGCTTCTTTGGAAATGTCATTACTCCCACAGGTAGTGCTCGAACCATTCAAGAAATGGGGTTCAAATTTTATCAGACCCATATATCCTTCCTCTCAAGGGAAAGAGTACATATCAGTTTGCACTGACTATCTAAAAAAATGGGCTGAAGTTCAAGCCTTATGTGTATCTAGGGAAGAAAAAGTCACGGAATTCCTCTATAATAGAATCTTCCTTAGATTTGGATCCCCTCAAACTATCGTCACTGATCAAGGACCCTAATTTATGTCCAAAGTGCTCTTAACGTTTACCAACCATTTTCAGGTAAGCCATAGGAATTCATCCCCTTATCACCCTCAATCGAATGGCCAGGTAGAAGTAACTAATAGAGAGCTTCAAAAAAATTCAACGAAAACAATTTCTTTTGGAAGAAAATACTGGGCCAGGAAACTCCCTGAAGCCATATAACACAACCTGGAAATCTACGGCTGGACTCAGCCCCTATGAGCTCATTTTTGGGAAGAAGCCTCTTCTTCCCATTGAGTTTTAAATTCAAACTCTATGAACGGCTATGGAACTAGGTTCGGATTTAAAACGAGGCCAAGTTGAACAAATTTTGCAACTAAGTGAATTGGATGAGCTTCATTTAGATTTCATCCATCAAATTGAACTAACTCAACATCAACGGAAAGTGTGGCAGGACAAACATATTAAGGAGGAGTTTCATAATGGGGACTGGGCCCTATTATTTGATTCAAGATACAATGATCATAAGGGAAAGCTCAAGACTCACTAGCTAGGACCTTATGAAATTGATGAAATCTTTTAGAATGAAACTGTTCGGTTGAAACCAATGGATGGTGACATGCAAACTCTTTTGGTTAATGGTCATCGCTTACGTGTCTACCATAAGCCAGTCAATAGGGAAGAATTTACAAGGATGGTGGAAATGCAGGGCAAGGTCCAATGTGTTGACTCTCCCAAGGTAGAGTCTATCTAGTAACAATGTTAAAAAATAAAAATAATAATAATTATATATCTAATTCAAAAATGTGCAATAAAAGGACATGTATGCCAAGATATTTTCCTTCATTAAATCTTTCTTCGCTTTTGGACTTAGCTAATTTTTCATTCCATTTTGCAGGACTTCTCAAAAAGCAGAGAATAATTTTTGGAGCACCGTCCAAAGATGCTCTAGAACGTTATGATGTTGGTGCCTGATGCTCTGAAACTTGATGATTTTTCAAGCCCAATGCTCTGGAACTTGTAAAAATTTCATCATGTCAAAGAGGCATTTTGCACTAAGGTCCAAAGCTTGGGAAATCCAAATATTCTTCTCCATGGCACTCCACTTTCATTCTGTTGCTGCTTCGACTACATATTTTAATGATGCTCTAGAACCTTTTATTTCGTTGTTCCTTCAGCTGCATCTTTTAGCGATGCTCTAGAACATTTCATTCTATTGTTGCTCCGAATGCATCTTTCAGCGATTCTCTGAAACTTTTCATTTCATTGTTGCTCTGGCTGCATCTTTTGGCAATGCTCTGGAAACTCCATTTCATTTTTGTTTCGGTCACACCTCACACCCGTGCTCTGGAACCTCCATTTCATTTTTGTTTCATTCGCACCTCACACTGATTCTCTGGAACTTATGCACTCGTTTCAAGCGTGATGTCAACTTGCATGCTTTGGAACTTGTTCGTTCATTTTTTGCCACCTTTTTCAAAAAAAATAATTTTCACGATTCTTCCACCAAAATATCCCATACATTTGTCTTTCTATTTTTGTTTTAATCATAAATAAGCCACCCAATTTCGTACCCCTCATTGATAGCTCCATCACCCATAGAATTATGCACCCATATCATAATAATTTCTTCGTCACCTCAGCCAATGCCTTCACATCATCCTATCAAATCTATAAGGTATAAGATCTTTGAATGATCACAGAACGCAAGTAAGTATTAATTTTTGCTTTAAGTAAGTAGTTATTTTTGAATAAAGAATAATTAATTGGCATGAACTTCACTCCCAATTTAGCAATTTTTACCACTCGGCTATCAACTAATTGTACGAAAAATCCTTTCGCATACCTCCATGTAGATTGGAAATTATTGTAGAGTAAGCTGCAAATAAGTGATTTATGAGGCAATATTTTCAAAAACTTGCGTGAAAGCTTTGTGCTGGAATTGAAATCTTTTGCAGAGTGATAAATAAGGAAATTGGGGTGGTAAAAGAAAGGCAGAGCCGGATTTAGCAAAAAAATTATTGGGATTGATTAATATCTCCAGGTTGTTCGAGGAAGCAGGGTGGTTAAACTTCATCAAAAAATTTGAAGGCTATAATGAAAAGCTAGTAAGATCTTTTGTTGAGAACTACACTAATGGCGAGGTGGTACTTCATGGGAAGCATTTGAAGGTAAGTTCCAAAATTATTTCCTGCTTATCTGGATTAGAGAATGCAGGCATAAATATAAAAGAAACCTCTTACCAGAAATTATCTGAATTATTTGTTAGAGAGGGAGACTCACACCCAACGGTAGTAATAAGTACTAGGGGACAAAATAAAGGGTTCTAGATAACCTACATATTAGAACCCTGGGGAACTGTCGTTGCATGGATTATAAAGTTTTTCACTTGTGAGGGTCAGCTAACTATAGTTGTAGGGCCTGCCTTTCGTATGTTGACCCATTTATGTCACAGGAAGGAGGACCCAACTCTTAGGGTTAACATGCCTGAATTCTTGTGTGATTCCGTAAACACTTCCATAGAAAGGTATAAAATAGGGAGTTGGCCATTGAAACATCATAGGTTAATTTAGCTAATCTGCAAGTACCACTTCCATAAGAAACTTGAGGGAAAATGGGAGAAGTTTTTAGAGAAAATGGAGAAGCCTGCAATTGCAAGAACCATAGAATCAGGGGAACCATTTCACCAAGCTATTCCACCATCCAGAGCAATTTCCCCTAAGGGCCCTCTAGCTCTAGAAGCTCTTAATCCCACCACTCCTGGTGAGGATTTTCCAGACTTCTTCGAGGATGAATTCAAAACCCCCAACCTGCCAAAATAGGTTGATATTATTTATTCTGACACAAGTAAACCCAGAAAGAAGAAAAAGGGGAAAAATAGAACACCCATCATTTTCCAAGAATTGCCTCCATTTAGAAGGAGTAAGCAGTTAGCTTCTGAATTATTTGAAACCCCAATATAGGGTAAGGAGGGAAGTTCACAAAAGAAAAAGCCTAAGCGGCCACCTGAGCCCATAGAAATTTCAGAGCTTGCTAATGAAGAGGAGGTACCCTTAAATAAAGAATATTTAGGTGAATAATTTACTTTCCACTCTTCACATGTGGAGTAAATATTCAATGATGAAATTTAGGGAAGAGAACCTGAGGGGGATGGCGGTGTACCAAAAAATTTGTCACCCATTGTAAATAAAATTGTTAGAACAACTGAAACAAGTAGTGCCATTGTTGATTTAGAAAAGTGTAAAGTAGAAATTGATGATTTACAAAGGCAATCAAGTCTAAAAGTAATGAACTTATAGAATTTCATAAAGAACAATCGGTTGTGCAAATTGCTAATAAATAAAAGAGATCGATAAATAAAGGGCTTGAAGCTTCAATTGCAAGAAAAGCACTCAAAAATCTATAAGTTACAAGAGAAAATGCAAGAACAGAATCAAAAGCATAAAACTTATAGTGTTGACATTGAAAACAAAGATGCAGAAATGGAAAGAATAAAATTAAATTCTGTGCTCATGCTCACAGCTTTCGAGAATGACAAGAAAATAAAAACTGAAGAGTTGAACGCTTCCATCAGCAGGGTAGTTGAACTAGAACAGGACTTGAATGAATGCACTGTAAAACCTCAAATGGAGTCCAAAGAAATTTAGACTGAGCTAGTAGTAACTGATTGGTTCCAAGTTCGCATTCCACCTCTGCTAATGAAATGGATGGAAAAGTATTACTTCCTCAAGAATGTCCAAGCTGAAAATTACAGGCTAAAGAAGGAACTGGTGCTCCTGAAGGAGTCATTTCATAGGGCCTACAGAGGGAAGCAAGATGCATGTCAAGTTGTGGACTATTTGTTGAATTATAGAAGACCATCAAGCATTTACTCAATGTTTTTGAATCAACAATGGCTAAGATGGAAACTGTTTAGGATCTATAATTATCAACCCTATGAGCCAAATGATAAAGAGTGTTAAAATATTTGTAGAGTCGACTCCTGAAATCCAATATTTAATTTGTGAATTCTTTCTGCATGACTTGTTGTTAGAAAATCATACAGATTTCTTTATCAATTTGTTTGTTGGAGAGGTAGAATTGAGGGCATTTCTCTCCACCATGAGGAATCAAATTCATTGGTAGGATCAGACAAAGGAGTTTGCACAGGTAGAGAGAATAATGGGTCTCCAAATAAGGTCCCCAAATTCAAGGCCTGAGGGGTTCAAAGCTACATTTTTGTCTCTCCTTGTTAATGATAAGATGAAGGTATGACAACAACCTTAAGCTGTGTTATGAAAATTTCATGGAAAATGGACATAAATTGATTGGAAAACCATGGCATGCTTGTGAAGAAAGATTCACCCCTCTACCAACTTACTTAAAGAAAAGAGAGGTTATTTCCCCTCTAAATATCAGGTGGTCATTTAGAAGGGCAGATGCCTTAGTTAAAATCTTGAAGACTCTAGGAACAAAATGGATAGGAATGTTATACAGACCTCCCTTGCTACTCAATCCACCCCCGGCCTTCAATATCTCCACAGATCAGAATGAAAGACTTTTCAATGAATGGAGGGAGAGTGTGATGTTTCACAGAGGATTCATTCATAACCCTGAAGCTTTCGATGCATCAGCCAGGGAGATACATGATCTCAGTACTCTTTATGAGGAATGGAATAGGACTCAGGGGTTTAACTATGGAGCAGGAGGACCTACTATAAATTAGGTAGGGGAGGAAATGATGAGGTAAAAATAACCTCATCATAATAAAATCTATAAATCTTACTTTTTCTAACTCAATCCTAAGCCTATGCCAATTTATTAAACTTTAGGAGAAGTAATTTCTTATTTTAAGGAAAATTATGCTTACTTTCATTCTTTTGATCAATTGAGGAAATTTACCAAAGTACGTTTAATGGGTTGACTTGAGCGGAGCGTTTTTGTAGGGAATAACAGGTCATCATGCGGTTGTTGCAGAAGTTTAACCAACATGTGCCTTAAGAGTAATGGTGCGAGCCCACTCCTAGATGCTTGGATAATGCACCGAATATTTTTTTTTTATTCTTTAAATTATGTTGTTAAAAAATTTATGGCTCTTCTCGAGCCTTCTATATGTTTATGAGCTTTAAAGACATCAAGTTAGTTTTAAGTTGAGGAAGAATTTTTCAATGGCTATCCATGCCATCTTAAATTTAGGATTTATTTATAAAGTTATCTATAAAAATGTAATTTTAGAAGTGATGAATAAGACAGAGAGGAAGTATCGTTATGTTGTTCACATGGTTTTCCAAATACTATTGAAATGAGTTATCTGATTTCTATCTATTGATAATTTGGTGAATTATGAGTGATGATGATTGTTCATAATGGGTAGACTCTAGAACTAGTAGCTTATGTGATTTTAAGATGAGGTGTTAACCCGCAAGCTGGCCACTCGAGGGAAGTAGTTTAGGTAGATAATTATTTTTCTGTTTTGTTGTTTCATTTGTTAAAACTAGATATTTGTTCAGTAGGAAGTAATTAAGTTTGTTAAGAGTGGAGTTTGAAGTTCCAGAGGACTATTTTTTTTCATTGGTATGAGTTATCTTTCGTAGTTGATAATATCCTCTATTGTTCAAAATGTTTCATTGTTTTTTCACTTACTTTTCTGCTTTTGTAGTATATCAGTTGTTTAGTTTTCTTGTTTCTATTCTTTCTAGTTTAGTTGTGTTGCTTTCTAAATTAGTTGTCTTATTCTATTTAACTCAGTATTTCCTATTTTTCTTAGAATAATATTTTTTTCTAGTTAAAAAGGAATGGCCTTAGATTAAAATTGACTCTGATAGTTGAAGATAAAATAGAATATATAAAATGAGTTATCCAAATCATCTTCTTCAACAAATATCCTTGGACACTGCCCGGTCGACTAATTGACATTCAATTATTCTAAAGTAGTAGGACCTAATGACAGCCTATCATACCCTATACAGTTAACCTTATACCCTCAACCCTAAACACTATCCCTCAACCCTCAACCCTATACCTTAAACCCTAAACCCTCATCCCTCATCCCTATACCCTATACCCTCAACTTTATACCTAATATCCAAAACCCTAAACCCTATTCCCTATACACTTAACCCTATAACCTCAACCCTCATAGGGGGAGAGAGAAAGAGGGGGATGGAGGGATTGGGGAGGGAGGGATTGGGAAGAGAGAGGGAGGTTGGGAGGGAAAGAGGAGATAAAGATAAGTAGAGAGGGAAGGAGAGGTAGAGAGACATGAGAGATAAACAGTAGATAAAGAAGGATAGATGGAGGGAGAGGTACGGAGGGAGAGAGAGGGAGGTGAGAGAGAGAGAAATAAAGAGCGTGGTAGGGATTGATAGAGGGATATCCAGGTAGAGAGGGATAAGTAAGATAGAGAGAAGTAGAGAGAGATATATATAGAGGGAAGGATGGAGGGGAGGAAGAGAGAGGTAAAGAGGGATATGTGAGATAAATATAAGTAGATAGAGAATGGTGACATATAGAGAAGGAGTTATATAGAGGGAGACAAATAATGGTGAGATAGAGAGAAGAGAGTGAGAGAGAAAGAGGGTGAGGGAGGAGTGAGAGAGAGTGAGAGAGAGAGAGAGGTAGAGGGAGGGAGAGGAGAGATAGATAGGGGGAAAATTTAGGGAGAGAGATATCTAGTGAGAGAGAGAGAGGGCTAGGGGAGATAAAGATAATTAGAGAAAGATAGAGAGGTAGAGGGAAGTAGAGAGAGAGAGTAAGGGGGGGATATAATCGATATAGAGTGGTATAGAGAGAGTGGTAGTGAGTGATGGATGGAGAGGTAGGTAGAGAGGGATTAGGGAGATAGAGATTAGAGAGGGAAGTAGAGAGAGAGGTATGGAGGGGGAGAGAGGGAGGTGAGAGAGAGGTGAGATAGAGAGCAATAGAGACAGTGCGGTAGGGAGTGATGGAGGGATATGTAGGTAGAGAGGGATAGGTGAGACAGAGAGAAGTAGAGAGAGATAGAGATAGAGGGAAGGAGGGAGAGTGGGTGAGAGAGGGGAGGAAGGGAGAGGTAAAGAGGGATAGGTGAGATAAATATATGTAGAGAGAATGGTGACATATAGAGAAGTAGAGAGTTACAAAGAGGGAAAGAGAGAATGGTGAGATAAAGAGGAGAGAGTGAGAGAGAAAGAGGGTAAGGGAGGAGTGAGAGAGTGTGAGAGAGAGAGAGGGAGAGGTAGAGGAAGGGAGAGGAGAGATAGAGAGTATATAGGGGAAAAGGTAAGGAGGGAGACATATAGTGAGAGAGAGATAGAGGGATAGGGGAGATAAAGATAATTAGAGAGGGAAGGAGAGGTAGAGAGAGTAGAGAGAGAATGAGGGAGGGAGGGAGAGAAACAAGCTAGAGAGGTGTAGAGAGAGTGTTAGGGAGTGATGGATGGAGAAGTAGGTAGAGAAGGATTAGGGAGGTAGAGAGTAGAGAGGGAAGGAGAGGGAGAGGTATGGATGGAGAGAGTGGGAGGTGAGAT
>CM021104.1:97742327-97954496 GCA_007115665.2 Sequoiadendron giganteum
AAATGGGTCTAAGAAATGGGATCTCCCAGTGATTTACATCACCAAGACCCCATCTTTTTCAAACAAGGTAAAGAGCTATTAATTTCACCAAATTGGCAAGCTAATGGGCCCACTAGCTTGTTAATTCGGTGAAATTGGCAATGTAGTGGCCTGTTTGAAAAAATGGGTCCAAGGTCCAAGAAATGGGGTCTCCTGGTGATGTAAATCACTGGGAAACCCCATTTTTTCAAACAAGAAAGTTAGGTTTCCAATTTCACCGAATTGCCAAGCTAGTGGGCCCACTAGCTTGCCAATTTGGTGAAACTGGCAATGTAGTGGCCTTTTTTGAAAAAATGGGTCCAAGAAATAGGGTCTCTTGGTGGTGTAAATCACCGGGAGACCCCATTTCTTGGACCCATTTTTTCAAATAAGGCAAGTTAGGTTGGCAGTTTCATTGAATTTCCAAGCTAGTGGGCCCACTGGCTTGCCAATTTGGTGAAATTGGCAATGTAGTGGCCTTTTTTGACATCACTAGGAGACCCCATTTCTTGGACCCATTTTTTCAAATAGGGCAAGTTAGGTTGTCAATTTCACCAAATTGGCAAGCTACTGGACCCATTGGCTTTCCAATTCGGTGAAATTGGCAATGTAGTGGCCTATTTGAAAAAATGGGTCCAAGAAATGGGGTCTCCTAGTGATGTAAATCACCAGGAGACCCCATTTCTCGGACCCATTTTTTCAAATAGACCAATTGATGGAGAGGCAATGGGAGGGAGATAGAGAGAGATAGATAGAGGGAGTGAGAGAGAATGGTAGGGATTGATTAAGAAAGAGGGAGAGGGTAGATAGAGACAATTAGAGAGGGTAGGAGAGAGGGAGGGAGAGAGAGGTGAGATGTATAGATAGAGAGAAAGGGTTATGGTTTTAGGGTATAGGGTTGAGGGATTAGGGTGGACCTATAGGGATGATGATTAAGAGTATTGGGTTGAGGGTATAGGGTTGAGGGATTAGGGTTGAGGGTTGAGGGTTGAGAGTTGAAGGTAAAGGGTAGAGGGTTGAGGAATTAAGGGTTTAGGGTTGAGGGTTGAGGGTTGAGGGTTTAGTGTTTAGGGTATAGGTTTGAGGGTATATGGTTGAGGGATTAGGGTTGAGGGTCCAATGTATAGGGTAGAGGGTATAGGGGTTGAGGGTTAAGGTTTTAAGGGTTGAGGGTTGAGGGATTAAGGGATGAGGGTTGAGAATTGAGGGTTGAGGGTTTAATGTATAGGGTAGAGGGTTTAAGGGTTTATGGTTTAAGGGTTGATGGTTGAGGGTTGAGGGTTTAAGGTTGAGGGTTGAGGGTTGAGGGTATAGGGTTGAGGGATTAGGGTTGACAGTCCATTGTATAGGGTTGAGGGTTGAGAATTGAGGGTTGATGGTTTAATGTATAGGTTAGAGTGTATAGGGTTTAAGGGTTGAGGGTTGAGGGTTTAAGGTAGACGGTATAAGATTGAGGGTATAGGGTTGAGGGATTAAGGTTGAGGGTCCAATGTATAGGGTAGAGGGTATAGGATTGAATTGGAAAGCTAGTGGACCCATTGGCTTGCCAATTCAGTGAAATTGACAATGTAGTGGCCTATTTGAAAAAATGGGTCCAAGAAATGGGGGTCATCTCTCTCTCTCTCTCTTGGGTCTCTCCCTCCCACTCTCTCAATTCTTTCCCTCCCACCCTAACTATAGAATGCTCTCTCTCTCTCTCTCTCTCTCTCCTCTCTCTCTCTCTCTCTCTCTCTCTCTCTCTTTGCTAAACCCTAATCCCTATACCGTATAAAGTTAACCTTAAACCTTTAATCCAATACCCTCAATCCTATACCTAATATCCTAAACCCTAATCCCCATACCCTATAAAATTAACCTTATACCTTCAACCATATACCTTAAACAATAAACCCTACACCCTCAACCCTCATCACTATACCCTATACCCTAAACCATAAACATTATCCCTTAACCCTTAACCCAATAATTAAATGCTAAATCCTACATTAAACCTTGTACCCTAAACCTTGAACCCTCAACCCTCAACCCTAAACCCAATACCCTCAACCCTATACCCAATATCCTAAACCCTAATCCCTATACCCTATACACTTAACCCTACACCCCCAACCTTGAACACTATACCTCAACCCTCAACCCTATATCTTAAACCCTAAGCCCTACACCTTCAACCCTCATCCCTATACCCTATACCCTCAACCTTATAACCTAAGCCCTAAACATCATCCCCCAACCCTATACTTAAACCCTAAACCCAATACCATCAACCCTATACCCATTATTCTAAACCCTAATCCCTATACCCTATACACTTAGCCCTATACTCTCAACCTTGAACACTATCCCTCAACCCTCAACCCTATACCTTAAACCCTAAACCCTACACCCTCAAGCCTCCTCTCTACACCCTACACCCTCAACCTTATACCCTAAACCATAAACATTATCCCTCATCCCTATACTTAAACGACAAACCCTTCAAGCCTTAACCCTATACCTTATACCCTTAACCCTACACTCTAAACCCTAATCCCTATACCCTATACACCTAACCTCATACCCTCAACCCTAAACATTACACCTCAACCCTCAACCCTCAAAATTTTACATAAATCCTAATATCCTCAACCCAATACCCTCAACTATATACCCAATATCCTAAACCATAATCCATATACCCTACACACTTAACCTTATACCCTCAACCCTAAACACTATCCCTCAACCCTCAACCCTATACCTTAAACCCTCATCCCTCATCCCTATACCCTCAACTTTATACCTAATATCCTAAACCCTAAACCCTATTCCCTATACACTTAACCCTATAACCTCAACCCTATACCTTAAACACTAAAACCTCAACCCTATACCTTAAACACTAAACCTTACACCCTCAACCCTCATAGGGGGAGAGAGAAAGAGGGGGAGGGAGGGATTTGGGAGAGAGATAGAGAGGTTGGGAGGGAAAGAGGAGATAGAGATAAGTAGAGAGGGAAGGAGAGGTAGAGAGACATGAGAGATAAAGAATAGATAAGGAGGGACAGATGGAGGGAGAGGTATGGAGGGAGAGAGAGGGAGGTGAGAGAGAGGTGAGATAGAGATAAATAAAGAGAGTGTGGTAGGGAGTGATAGAGGGATATGCAGGTAGATAGGGTTAGGTGAGATAGAGAGAAGTAGAGAGAGATAGAGATAGAGGTAAGGAGGGAGGGTGGGTGAGAGAGGGAAGGAAGGGAGAGGTAAAGAGGGATATGCGAGATAAATATAAGTAGAGAGAGAAAGGTGACATATAGAGAAGGAGAGAGTTACAAAGAGGGAAAGAGAGAATGGTGAGATAGAGAGGAGAGAGTGAGAGAGAAAGAGGGTGAGAGAGGAGTGAGAGAGAGTGAGAGAGAGGTAGAGGGAGGGAGAGGAGAGATAGAGAGTAGATAGGGGAAAAGGTAGGGAGGGAGACATCTAGTGAAAGAGAGAGAGAGGGATAGGGGAGATAAAGATAATTAGAGAAAGAAGGAGAGGTAGAGAGAATAAGGGAGGGAGAGAAGCGAGATAGAAAGGTGTAGAGAGAGTGGTAGGGAGTGATGGATGGAGAGTTAGGCAGAGAGGGATTAGGAAAATAGAGAGTAGAGAGGTATGGAGGGGGAGAGAGGGAGGTGAGAGAGAGGTGAGATAGAGAGAAATAGAGAGAGTGTGGTAGGGAGTGATGGAGGGATATGCAGGTAGAGAGGGATAGGTGAGATAGAGAGTAGAGAGAGATAGAGATAGAGGGAAGGAGGGAGGGTGGGTGAGAGAGGGGAGGAAGGGAGAGGTAAAGAGGGATAGGTGAGATAAAGATATGTAGAGAGAGAATGGTGACATATAGAGAAGTAGAGAGTTACAAAGAGGGAAAGAGAGAATGGTGAGATAAAGAGGAGAGAGTGAGAGAGAAAGAGGGTAAGGGAGGAGTGAGAGAGAGAGGTAGAGGGAGGGAGAGGAGATATAGAGAGTAGATAGGGGAAAAGGTAGGGAGGGAGACATCTAGTGAGAGAGAGAGAGAGGGATAGGGGAGATAAAGATAATTAGAGAGGGAAGGAGAGGTAGAGAGAGAGAGTAGAGAGGGAATGAGGGAGGGAGGGAGAGAAGTGAGATAGAGAGGTGTAGAGAGAGTGTTAGGGAGTGATGGATGGAGAAGTAGGTAGAGAAGGATTAGGGAGGTAGAGAGTAGAGAGGGAAGGAGAGGGAGAGGTATGGATGGAGAGAGTGGGAGGTGAGATAGAGAGTAATGGAGAGAGAGTGGTAGGTTGTGATGGATGGAAAGCTAGGTAGAGAGGGAGAAGGGAGATATAGATAAGTAGAGAGGGAGGGAGAGAGATGTAGTGAGGTAGAGAGAGGTGAGACAGAGAGAAATAAAGAGTGGTTGAAGGAGAGGTAGGTAGAGAGAGGGAGAGAGGAGATAAAGATAAGTAGAGATGGAAGGAGAGGTAGAGAGAGGTGAGATAGAGATAAGTAGAGAGGGAATGAGGGATGGAGGGAGAGAGGTGTAGAGAGAGGTAAGGTTTGATGGATGTAGAGGTAGGTAGAGAGTGATTGGGAGATAGAGAGTAGATAAGGAAGAAGAGAGGGAGAGAGAAGTATGGAGGGAGAGAGAGGTTAGCTAGAGAGAAATAGAGAGAGTGGTAGGGCATGATGGAGGGAGAGGTAGGTAGGTACATAGAGAGAGCAAGAGAGATAGAGATAAGTAGAGAGGGGAGGTGGGAGAGAGGGAGAGAGAAGTGAGGTAGAGAGAATTAGAGGGAAAAGGAGAGAGAGACAAAGAGAGAGATTTCTTGAGATCAAGGGAGAGAGAGTCATAAAAAGGGATAGAGATAGTGAGAGAGAGGTCTAGAGTGTAAGGGATAAAAATTAGTGAGATAGAGAGAGAAATAATACAATTTTCTAATTACTGAAATTTGACCTCCTAATTATTGAAATTTGACTAAGTTTGTAATTTGTGAGATCTTCCAAAAACTAGAAGAGAGAGAGGGGAGAGAGGGAGGAAGGGAGAGAGAGAGAGGGAGTGGAGAGATAGAGAGTAGAGAGAAGGAGAGAGTGAGAGAGAAAGATGATAGAACTTGCTGACTACTAAAATTTGACCTCCTGATTACTGAAATTTGACTAAGTCTAAAAATTTTAAGATCTTCTAGAAACTAGAATTTGCATTATAAATCCTAGAGATCTGAAACCACTCTCAAACATCTTGCCTATATACATGAAATATAACTTAAAGTATAAGAAATTAAATGTCCATATGTAAATTTCAACTTATACTTAAATGTTTATTTCATGTATATAGTTTCCTTGAAAGATAACAAGAGGAAAGAGATAAGAAAACGAGAAGAAAAAAATTCAATGTACACCATAATGCGCTCGCGTTTTGTCAATGCATTCACAAAACATGTCAAAACTGAGATATAACGCAAGCGTGTTATAACGTGAGTGTGTTATATCTTTCTTTGGGAATCCCCAAGCCTTATGATTGGTATTTTCTTTGGAATACCAACCCAAAGGCTTGCAAGGAATTCTCAACGACTAGAGACGTGTTTTTGCAAATTCTACAATTTTTCACATAATCGGGTTCATGCTCACTGTCAGGATTGCATGCGGTTCAATATCGAAAAAATAGAACACATGGGTAATGTTGGGTTCTCTCTTAGCTATCCAACAATGTAATTTTTTTCACTTTCTGGCAATGTTAAGCCTTTCATCCATAATTTATTTTGTTTTTATGTCTCTTTTTTTCCAAAAAGTAATGTTTGGTTTTTTTTTCATTATAAATTAACCATTTATCAAATTTTCAAATAAATTAAATTTTTAGAAACTAGAATCCATTCTATAAATTGAAAAAAAAAAAATCAATTAGTTTTCAAATTTTGTAGGGGTAGCACAGCCAAAATTCTATTTTTCAGGAAGTGTCCACTTCGAAAATTGGTAAAAATTAAAATATTAATTAAAAAATTATCAGAAATTTTTTGCATCAACTACATACTATTAGCTAACTTCTGACCATAGCGATTTTTAAAATACTCAAAAAAAAATCATCATACGAGGGTCGTACAAGAGTTTCTATGTTATGTTTTTTTGACAAAAACAACACCAATTTGTGTACGTCCCTCGTTTGAACCCCTTAATCTCAACCATTTTCAAAATAAATTAGTAGTTTAGAAAGTAAACTCAGAGCACTTGAATCCTTCTTTTTGTTCCAACTCAAAATTTTGAGTGTAAGTATCCTCAATTTCACGTCCAAGGTCAGTATTTCCTGATTTCAAACAAAAATTGTCCACTTAAGTCCCCTTTTTGGGAACCATCTTGGTGCACTTACCCATCCATGAATATACACAATTTGGTGTTATGTTCATATATATAAATACACCAATTTTCATGTATTGGAGGAGACCAATCAAATAGTTATAAAATCATTAGATGTAAACACATTAAAAAATAAATATTTGTATGTGCATTTAAGTTCTAAAAATAAACTAAGGAATGTGTCATAATTTATCATATAATTTCCTAACATAATTGGATATATATTAGGCTATCTAGAAATGATAATAATAACTGAAACTATAATAAAAATAACTATGATGGATGATGTAGGGCTAAGGAATAGTTTTCTACTCATAAAAAAAAAAAAAAATTCCCAACAAGATCAAATCGATTCTTCTTTACCATTATCAATGGATTAATTATAAAATAAGGCCTTAGATATGCAAACTATATTAAAACACAATTCATAAAACTTAATAATATCATTTTTAATTTATAATTGCAATTGAAGTCTTGAAATATTGTGTATCATGCTCTAAACATTTGTCACCTTTCTGCATATAATGACACATTCATCAAAAAAAAAATAGAATTAGTTTTAGGTTTTATCCTACTCATCTCAAGCTTTTCAAAAACCTTTAAATTTATAAATTTTATTTGGAAATGAGAAAGTTATGAGAATTGTACTCAAACTGATTTATATTTCATATGGGTCTCCTTATTCTAATGCTCAATACAAAATTTTCTTTTATACATGTCAAAAGGAAGATGATTTTATCCCAAGATAGACTCATCCAAATCTTCTTTTATTTAGAAAAATCAGAACCACTCCTAAAATGACTTGAGCCTCCTTGATACAATCTAAAAACAAATAGGTTTAGTTTTATTCATTGGCTCATTACAGCTATTATTAAAAGGTTAATTTGAAAAAATCAAAAGCACTCATGAACTAGCTCTAACCTCCTAGATACAAGCTAAAACCAAATATTTTTAGTTTTATTCATTTTCTCATTACAAATATTATTAAAAAATTCATTTAGAAAAATGAAAATCACTCTTAAATTGACTCTAACCTCCTAAATACAAGTTTAAAACAAATAGGTTTAGTTTTATTCATTGGCTCATTACAATTATTATTAAAAGGTTATAACAACCAAATTCCTACTTATGTGTATGAGCCTAGAAATGTCTAGAAACTATGATAATACATAAAATTATACATATATAAATGATTCAGCTGCATCAGACTAGACTAAGGAACAAAAGAGTTGTTCATGGTCTCTTAGCGATGAGTTCTTCAATGTTGTTACCATACTTTGATATATCTGAAGTTGTCATCCGCATAGCATCTTCAAGTGGATGATCTTTCCACTTGACCAAATATTGAAGATACATTTTGCCCCGAGTTTTCTTCACTACCTTTTTATATATGATTGATTCAATTTTCTTTGGATTTGTTTTAGGTAGTTGTTTCTTCCATTATGATTTAATCATTATCAATTTTAGGTGAATTTATTAAATCTTCTACCCCCTACAAGGATACAAATTTGAAACATTGAATATAGAGGATATTCCAATGTCATTTAGAAGCCTTATTTCATAGGCATTTGAGAGAAATTTCCTCAATATTTTACAAGGACCAATATTTTTCAATTTTAGCTTGTTCCATTCCTTCTTGGGAAATATTTTATTTCTTAAGCACATGGAAGAAAAAATTCCCAAACTCAAAATTTACCTATTTCTTCCTCTTTTCTTGTACTTGTCTATGTTCTCTTGAAGTTGTTTGATTTTCTCATTCAATTCTTGCATGGTTGTTACAAATTATTCTCCATTAACACTCCTTGTCTCTTGCTCACCCATGTTTCTTAACTCATATGCACCTTTTGGATGCATGACATACATAATCTAAAATGGACTAAAACTTATGCTTATGTTTGGTGAATCAATGTAGGAAAACTCTACTTGAGCAAGTGCTTGATCCCATTGTTTGGGATGTTCATTTATTATGCTTCTTAGAATATTACCAAGGATTTTTTTGATCACTTCAATTTTTCCATATGTCTAAGGAAGGTAAGATGAACTAAAACTGAGATATGTTCTCAAATTTTTCCAAAGTTTCCTCCAAAAATAACCAACAAACTTAGTATCCCTGTCAAAAATAATACTTTTGGGAAGTTCATGCAATCTTACTACTTCCTTGAAATATAAGTTTCAAATGTTATTTGCATCACCTTTTTTAGTGTAGGCTATAAAATGTGCCATTTTGGAGAATCTATCAACTACAACAAATACGAAATTGTTACCTTTTTGAGTCTTTGGTGTCCCAAGTACAAAATCCATACTGATTGAATCCCATAGACTATTAGGGATAGAAAATGGTTGATATAATCTCATAGTTTGACTTCTTCCCTTATCATATTAACATATCTTGCATATTTCAATTTAAACCTCTTCATATTATCTTACATTTTTAGCCAAAAATATTACACTTAATTAAACATGTGTCTTATTTTCCCAAAATTTCTTGCCAAACTACCATTATGATTCTCCTTTAGTAAGTTTATAAATGTATAACTTGTTTCCCTTGAACAATAGTCCTTCTTGAAGCATGTAGTCCACCCATTGAATCCTATCTTTATTTATAAGATCTTTACAAGTGGCATAAGTCTCCCTAAAGTCTAAATATTCCTTGTACGTGTCTTTCAAGGCTTCAAGTCCCAAGATATTCACTTGGGATTCCTAAAAAATAAGATTTACCCTTCTTAATGAATTTACAAATTTTTTAGATTGTCTACTTATATGTTTGATAATAAAGGTAAAATTTTGAAAAAACTTAATCCATTTTACATGCCTTTAACTTAATTTAACTTGGTCGCTAATAAACTTTAAGGCATGGTTATCAATATACAATTAAAATTATATAGGCATCAAATAATGCCTCCATTTATTTAAAGCTTAGACAGTGGAATAGAACTCTTTATCATATGAGGAATACTTATTTTTAGCATCATTAAGTTTCTCACTTAAGTAGGTAATTGGCTTACCTTCTTGACTCAAAACAACACCTATAGCAATCCCACTACCATCGCATCCCATTTTAAAAAGTGCATCAAAATCAAGTAAGGCTAAAAAAGGGTGTTCTATGATATTTTTATTAAGTAATTAAAAGCTTCTTTCAACTGCCTTGATCCATTAGAATATTTTCTTATTTTCCTTAATTGTTTCCACAATTAGAGCACAAATTGCAATAAAATTTTGTATAAACTTTCTATAGAAGATAGCTAAACCATGGAAGCTTCTTATCTCAAATACACTTTTTGGAGTAGGTCATTCTATTATGGATTTGACTTTCTCCTTGCCTATATTCGATTTCCTTCTTCTAATATTTAATAAACCCCAATTAAATCACTTTATCTTCATTAAAGTACACTCTTAAGATTGATTAGCAATTATTTTTCTAGAGTTTATTCAAAACCAATATGAGATGTCTAAGGTGCTCCTCCTTTACATGACTATAAACTAGAATATCATCTAATTACATAATGACAAATTTACCTATGAATTCCTTTTGTACCTCATTCATCTCATGATGGTTCTTGGGTTGTTTTCCAATCCAAATGGCATAACTATACATTTATAAAGCTCATTATTTATTTTAAATATTGTAATCCATTCATCGCCTCTTTAATTATTATTTAATATCCACTTTTTAAATCTATCTTAGAAAAGTGTCTTGCACCACTTAAACAATCCATTAGGTCATCAATTTGAGGTAAAGTAAATATATACCTAAATGCAATTTTTTGATGGCTCTTGAATTTGTACACATTCTCCAACCTCTATCCATATTTGGACCAAAAATATTGTAATAGTACAAGGACTCAAAATTTCCCTTACTATCCCTTTATTTAATAATTCTTGTACTTGATTCTTTATTTCTTTATTTTCCTTTGGAGTCATCCTATAAGCTACCTTGTTTGGTAAATTGGCCGTAGGAATGAGATCCATATGATGGCTAATGCTTCTCATTGGAGGTAGTTCATTAGGTAAGTCATCCATAATAATATCAAAAAACTCACTAAACAAATATTGATTTTTTATAAGAAAAATAGTCAAGTTTGTGCTAGTAATCACTATTCTTGGTTTTCCAATTAATGCAAAACTCACCTCATAATTTTTGATTTTATGTACTAATTCTTTACCACTGACCATCAACACTTTAGGGCTGACCTCCTTAGCTACATTATCATATTTCAAAGGTATGAGTGTATGCTTCTTTCCATATTTTTCAAAGGTGTAAGTATTAATTCTCTCATCATGAATTTCTCTCCTATCAAATTTCCAAGGCCTGCCTAAGAAAACATGAAAAAAATCCATTGGCATAATATCAAATATCACCTAATCTTTGTAACTCCCTATTTAAATCGCCACTTGGCATTGTTAATTTACTAAATATTGATGTCCTTTTTGCAGCCAATAAACCTTATATAGAGTTGTATGTTGCATCTTCTTTAGGCCTAATTTATCAACCATTTCATTAGACACAAGGTTCTTAGTACCTCCACTATCAATAATAAACTTACAATATTTACCTTTATTCTTACATGTGGTTAGAATAATTTATTTCCTTGAGAAAGCTCTTGAATTTATTTGTTAGAATTTAGCAAGACTCTTTTCATGAGTAATGACTCTCCAAAATTAAGTGTGTCCTCATAAATAGGTGATATTGCATTCTCCTCTTCAGCTTCAATAATATGTGCACCCCCTTGCCTTTTTGTAGGATTCTATTGACACTCATAAGATCTATGACCATATTTATTATATTTAAAATATTTTCCTAAAAACTCTTTATTGTTGCCTCTTGACTAAGGTCTTCTACCTCGAAAAGAATCATTACCTCTTAGCAATTGATGATATTAGCTACTAACCTATTCTTTTGAAATTTTAGTTGGCCTCTATCACTTCATGTTAGATGCACAAGACAATTGAGAGGAGGGAGGGTTGAATCATTTGTACAATAAATCGTTAAATCCCTCATTAGATTTTAAACCCTTATCAAACTTTAAACCCTTAATAAGAATTGGTAAAATGTAAACATGTGAAACAACAATATAAACATGACACAAAAGAACACCAAATTTACATGGAGAACCTTAAGTAGGGAAAAATCTTGTGAGGATTAGCTCACATAAATATGAATAACAACACCAAATACAATTAGTCTCACTACCCAATAAATAAGAAAGGCTCACTATCGGGTAGCTCACTACCAAGAAGAAAGAAGAATAGAAGAAATTGTTTCAGAGAGATTCACTATCTCTGAGAAATAGGAAGAATCCACCATTGCAACTCTACACCATTTGTAAAATTTGGTTCACTACCTCCATAAACTTCAAGCACATTAAGAATGTATACACCTTCTACTCATTGCATCCAGATTCATAGGCATTAAGATCACGCTCAAATCACCACACTTGATCAAATTCACATCTCACAACAACTTGCACTCATCTCCAAAAACTCACCTTAAATTTATACCATCCATGACCTAAAAAACCTTAATTAGGTTGAACTTAATGAAATGTCATGGCACCTTCAAATTTTGCAAATTTGGAGTGCCTATGCCCTTTCAGTTTGACGACAGAGGCTAGGCTTTCATCTTGCTAAATATGCCTTGGAGGCCCTCTTTTTTTATTAATATTTTACAACTCAAAGGTAATATTGCAAATTCATATGGTAGAATGTTTCCTAGTACATATGGTAGTGTTTGTGTTCAATTTTGTGCCTCCTGGATGAGTTCTGATGGGTTAATTAATGCATTACTGACAATGACTGGGCCAAATATTGTGTTCTAGAAAGTTTAAAATTTCCCAATTCTAAGAGCATCCCATTTCTCATTTGGTCTAAAACATCTCCAATTCTGATTTCATCAAAAAAGGAGACCATTTGATACATTATTTTAATGTATTTTAGCTACGGTGAACACATCTGACAGGCCATTTTACAAAGGAGGTACATAAATTTTGATGGTTGGGCAAGATTTTATTTAAAACCCATGTAAATTAAATAAATGATTATGGTCAAGTGCAAAAACCCATTTGTGCGCAGTGAAATTTCTCTATTTGACCTACAAGCAAAATTAATGTTTTACCTAATTCTAATGTTTTTATATGTTGATATTTAAAACATTTCAAAATATTTTAAAATTATTTTAGGGAAAATATTAAACACAATTTCAAATTTTTATGATGGAAAGCAAATTTATTTTTTTCTTTTGATTAGCTGAGGCACGACAGCACGGTAACACAGACAGACGCTACTCCATCACTCGTCACTAGTTTTGAATGAAGAATGAGGAGGAAAACAACAATAGATAAGGGGAAGCGATGGTTTGTATTTACCTTTGAAATATTTATTAAAAACATTTGAAGTTTTAATAAATTTTATTAAAAACTTTAGCTCCATCGCACATCTCTTCTTTCATGGGGAATGTTGAGTTGAAATCAACAATGAGCGATGGCTTTAGTTCCCATCGCCCATCGTTGTTTGGTGACATTTCCTTCCAAGAAAATTAGTGATGGTCTTCTTGAAGTGATGGCTTTTAATTGACACATGAACAGAAAGTTTGAGTACGAAAAACATTATCAAATGTTCATTGTAAAGCAAGATTAATTCTTTCTTCTCATTGGTTGTTTTTCACAGCAACTCGCATGGTAGTTGTAGCACTCATCTCCATTTTGGATGGAGGAATCAAATAAAATCAGCAATGGCTTACTTCGAGTGATGGGTTTTGGGGCAGATATTTTAAAGTATGTGAAGCAGAAACTTTCAAAAAAAATCAGCCCATCGCTCATCTCCTCTTCATGGAGAATAGTCTAGAAACAAATCAACGATGGCCGATGAGTTTTGGGAAACTTTATTGAAGTTCATATTGAAAGGGAAACTAAAAAATTGGGCACAAATATTGGGTGTCATGGTTAATGGAAGGAGCATAAAATTAAACTCTTTCACGTTTTTTAGCTTTAGGCTGATTTTCAAATGCATCTATAGGTTGGAAATTGTTTCTTTAACCTCCATAAAGGTGTCTATAGCATTCCTCACACCCAAGAAATAATTTGGGAAAAAAATTATGCAATTTTTGGTTGCCTGAGAGCCAAAAACATCCTGCAAATGCATTTCATGACTTGCACTTGATTTACCAAGCAAGTTTCAAGGAAATGAGATTAAATGTATAACCACGGTATGTTTTATGTACAAGTAGAATGCTCAGCTAGCTAGGGTGAAATAAATCATTGTGGGAATGAGATAATAGAAGATGGAATGGATAGATAATGGATACCAGCTAATTGTTTGAAAAAAATTCAAAATGGATGTAGTGGAAAGTAAATATTTTAAAGGTTAAAATGCAACATTGAAAAGCATTTTTTAATAGTTGGGTATGTGGTTTTTTACCCAGATTCAATATATTCACTTTCAAATGAAAATGAGGCTAGTAAGTGGGTTATTACAACCAAGTAAAATATTTGCACGGGATTTTAAAGTGAAGGAAAATTGAAAAGGAGGAAAAATGAAGAGTGAAAGGCATCTTCTAAGTGCCAATTGGTTGTAGATCAAGGGAGTTGGATGTGTCATGTGTCAACAATGTATTGATTTTAGGGCTTTCCTATTATCTTCTCATTTCTCTTAAGAGAATTTGTTCTCATTGTTGTTTTTTTGAGTGACTTTGAGAAGAAAAATTGGAATATAGAGGACAAAAATACCTTTTGGTTTGAGTTTTGTCAAAATTTTGGAGTCTGGGTCTTTGAATTTTAGCATTGTATACCAATACTGTCACATTTTGAAATGAAAATGGAATACTTCTTGAGCATTTTTTCTCCAATTGCATACTCACATGAATTATGAATCAAATGGATCAAAGATCATTCTATTTGTCTTCATGGTTTTTCCATTGAATGATTATTCATTGTTGATGCTCTTGTTCATAGAACATGTTACTTTTCTTTAACATGAATGAAGATTTATGTGAGTCTATGCAGGGATAACTAAGTAATATTGGTTTGGGATTTAGGAATCATTTAGTGGCTATGTTGAAATAGGTTAAATGTTGTATAATTCTAAATGAAATATTTAGGTCTCCATGCCTTGAGATAAGGCACTAGTTCATAAGTTGTGTCTATGTCGTAATTCTCTAATCATTCATAGAAATAACATACAAAACCATTTTAAATCTTAATTTTCAGTTTGAATGTATGTTTGGAGTTGAGTTTCATCATATTCTCATGCTCTAAATGTTGAATTTTGTAAAGGAGTAACCATCTCCTTGAAATAAATTCTATTTATTGAGCAATTCCATGAGAATTCATCTATTATTTGCAATGTACAAGATTGATAACCATAGAAAATATTAAGTGTATTGTGTGGGATCACCCTCCCAAGTTTTTCAGAGCCCAAAATGCAGGAGGAAAGAATTATTGCTTTCACTCATTCATTGGTCAATCCCTTCAAGTTGTTGAGCATTGGAAATGGAAAATCCATAGGCTTCTTTGAAGATCAGTTTGGTTCTTATAAAATAACCAACAGATTGGCGACTCTAATGGGGATAGCTCAAGTATTATTTGTTTGAAAAGAGTCAATAAGTTTGTTGATCTGAAGTTTTGGTTTAGATGATCCAAGGACCTGCATACTTGAAGAAGGAAATTGTTGCAATGTTTCTGGTGTATTCTTGAAGTCTAGTGCTCTGCTAGTGGAGAGAACTCATAAATACCTTGATCTTGGAAGAATATTTCTGCTACTTGAAGATATTTTCCTCTTTCAAAGAGGTGGAGACACTACAAAATATTCCACATCATCAAAAGAGTTGGTTGTAGCACTTCTCGAGTATTTTTCTATTGTAACATTTTTGTATGAAGTTTTGTAACAAAGGTTATAGTAAATATTTTCCCTTATCTAGTACTCTAAGGTACTAGTAGAAAAGGGAAATGAGAAAGTAGGATATTCTGAAAGAGATATTGAGAAGAAACTAGTTATAGAGGGAATAAATTTTCATTTGCAAGTATGTGTAACTATTCTAGTTCTCCCTCTGCAAGCTTTAATATCATGCCTAAAACACATTCTTGTCCTCAAAGAAATATTTTCTCTAATGAAAGTTATAGCCCTCTTGATTTCAAAAACATCCAAGGTTACCTACACTCAGTCCCAAGAAAAATGAATGAATACTTGCCTATGTTTAGAGGAGGTCTCGAAGAGTTAGCATCACAACATTTACAAAGTTTCATTGATTTGATGGAGGACTATCAAATAGAAGAGGAGGATTTTATCATGAATATTTTTGTGAGAACTTTAGAAAATGTTGTTGAATATTGGTTTTCTATAACTTACCAATGTATTTCATATGTTCATGGCAAGAGCTCAGAATACTTTTCATTGATCAGTTTGAAGGAATTTCATCAAACAATGTGTGCATGCTTGAAAATAGACATCTACATATCCAAGAAGAGTTTGAAGAACAATCTGAAAATAAATTTTAACCCATGTCACCTTTTGATTTATTTTATGATATAAGAATATTTGAGGGTGAATCCTCCTATGATTTTTATAGCAGATTTATGAAATATTTATTTGTAGTGCCAGAATCATAATGAACTAATGAATCATTTTGCATAAATTTATTTTGTGAGAGTTGTGAGCCAATTTTGAGTACTATATCACATGATTTAAACCCTCCAAGTGTTAAATGTATATACCCATATCTTTCAATTTATAAATATGTCAAAATAAAATGGGGAAATTATTTTATCTCTATGATGAGTGATGGTTCTTTTACCCTTTGTGACCAAAGGAGTGAACATAATATAGCTGAAAATGATGTTGTATTTGACAAAGGGAAAGATTATTTTTCTAATCAACCCATGGAGAAGATATATGCAAATGAAAAATACATCCCTAATAGTCAAGATATAAGACATGATGAAATGAATGAAACATGTGAAGTCATGCCTTCTATTTACTTTGAAAGAATAGAAGTAGAAAGCTAACTCTCTATATCAAATGAAGGTTGCATTAATGAAAATAATGCTAAAGACATGTTCTTACTCATTAATCTGAAAAATATGTGTTATGATGAATCCATTAAGTTAGATATAGTAATATCATTTGAAAATGCATTGGAAATTGAAGATCAATTTTTAGGTCATCTTACTAATTATGTTGATTTTGAAGTTTCATGTCTTCATGATGACAATATTAGTGTTGTAGATGGAATTTTGCAACCCGATGAGGAACATTCTTGTCCAGGTGATCAAATGCATTACAATTATGTTTGCAGCCCTAGTGACCATTAGTCTTTTCAAGAGGAGGAAGTACAATTGATCTCTCTAAGTGAGAAGTTTTTCAATAAAGATGATGACAATAATTTTGAAGGCTCAAAAATGCATGGTGATGTTATGAAAGTTTGTGATGGTGTTGAAAACCCTTTGAATGATCATCCCATTTCAAATTGTGCCAATGATATTAGATTTTAAAACCTGGTATGGAAAGGTTAGATGTCAAAATCCAGGGTGAGTTGAATATCCTCTCTTCAAGCAATGAATATGATATTGTGAAGAACAATGGGACTCCAATTTCTATTAGACAAGAGCATGATGAGGGATATGAATTGAACGTACTTTTTGAGGAGGAGATATATGATCAGCATGGCTATGGTACACTTGGTCATGCCAATTCTACAAGTGTTGAATATAGCATTGATGCAAGGCTTCACGATAATGAGACAAAGGAATCTACTAATTTGTGGAATACTCTTGAAAATGGTAGTGTATCAGATGCAAATGAAAGAGTGTGAAATTACTTTAAATTGGAGAAATCATCCATGAGAAGCTTAAATGAAGAAACAAATGATGGTTTTTAGTTTGATAGTGAAGAATATGACCCTTTTGATTATTGCATCAGTATGGACAAGGAATAAGATATATGTGGAAGAAAATTATTAGATGAATCAGTTCAAGAAGTTGGTTGTGAAGATCATGCATTTGTGGGTGATGTAAGTGGTGAACAAGGAATTCCTTTCTTATTTGATCTCTTACCTTCTTCTATCCCATTTTCCAACCTTCAATCTATCAGTGATTGTTAGCATGAGGAAAATATAGATGTAGTTGTACAAGAAAGTGAAAATTTAAAGACAAATGTTGGTACAAATGAGGAATCTCTTTATATGATGAATTTACACTTGAAGGTTATGATTTTTTTATCACATAGATGCATATGAGGACCTTTTTTCTAGGTGTGCAACTCATAGTCTTACTCATGAGTAGTATGCTTTATATATCAATGTTGATGCAGCAAGAGGTGATAAGGGATTTGATGCAAAGACAAGTTTTGAATTATTTGAGCCTTCATTTGAAACTTTGCACATGGAGTTGTGTGATAACCTGAAGAGTGTGGATGACCTTCTCTTTGACCCAAAGTCGGAAAGCATTATTTATGCATGGGATGCTTATGTTTTGTCTAAATTCCATGATTTGAGTGTAGAAAATGGTATTGTGGATGTTGATAAATCTTTTTTTTAGGACATTGGGGTAGATAATAATATGAATGAGTTGTGTTGTTTATATGGAGATAATTTTTCTTGTGATGTAGTTCAGTTGAATGAGATAAATGAATGTGAACACTCTTTTTTTACTACACAATATTATTAATTCATGGTGCGTATATTGAATGTGTATTCATTGTTGATGCTCTTTTTCAAATAACATGCTAATTTTCTTTAACATGAATGAAGATATATGTTTGTGTATGCAGGGATAACTAAGTAATATTGTTTTGGGATTTCTGAGTTAGGTGGTGTAAGGAATTATTTAATGGATCTATTGTGATAGGTTGAATGCTATTGTATAATTCTAAATGAAATATTTAGGTCTTCATGCCCTAGGATAAGGTACTAGTTCATAAGTTGTGTCTATGTTTAATTCTCTAATCATTCACATGTTGCAAGTATGGATGTGTTTGGTGGTGTTGTCATTGATATCAATACAATTCAGATTGTGTACAGTTGGTATTTGTATAGTTGAGATACTGTAGAAGTGCTTAGAGTACATGGATCTATATTTATGAAGTTCTAACTGTATTTTTTCCACTTGTGCTTTTGAGAAAATTTTAGAAATAATGAAAGCAATGTTGAAGTGTGTTTTGAGTGTGCTCTGATATTGTGCTCCACATTTATTTTGTATTGATCTTATGCCTATGTGGATCTTAAAATATGTTCATAAGCTTCAATGGATCATATATCCTGATTTTTAGCTTCTGGGTTGATGGAGAGTAGAAGATGTGTGAACTGGTTTGACAGAACTATTTTTTTGTGGACTGGGAGAAATGTTTTGGCTCCGCAGTCTTTTGATATTTGGTTTTAGATCTTGCAGATCTAGGAGATGTCTCTTTCTGATGGTTTTTGTGTTCTTACAAATTCTCCTATGGTTTGGCACTCTGGAAGACCTACTCCATAGCTCCTATTTTTTTGTTGGTTGGTCTGGATGGACTGATGAAGAGTTCTTTGTGAATGAAGTTTTTTGTAATTGTTGTGGATGTACATAAGGTGTTCTCAGAGTTGGTAAAATGTATGGTGAAGCATGTTGAGTAATCCATGTGTGATTATCTTGTTAGAGATGTGTGTACTTCAAAGATCATTGGTGTTTTCATTAGGTTTGGCCAACCTTATGTATACACGTTACATTAAGTTTTTGCATCAACTTAAGAAAGTGTGTTCTTGATCCAAAATTTTGTTTGGGTCCTAAATTAAATATATCATTTGTCCTCTCTCATTCTTATCCACTGTGGGAATGTTGAGTAGCAGACCTAGTTTGAATTTGTAATTTGAAATTGTATAGCTGACCTTGGTGAATGTTTCTAGGGTTGAAGATGGTATAAAATAAAATCAAGTTGTGGTTAATTTCACATCCATCCATCCATCATCCATGAATCGAGCAAGTGAGTGAAGTGTGTGAACAAGTGTGAAAATAAAAGAGTGGAAGATCGAATTGAGGTAACAATACTTTAAGGTGCTAGATTCTTGAAAGCAGTGAATTGATTGCTTCTACAATCTTCTTATCAGGTTGTGAATGTGTGTAACCCTAGTGGTGGATCTTCATTTATCTCTTTTTATTTTATGTAGGCAATGAGCCTCCCTTTCTAGATAGTGATTCCTTTAAAAGCAGTGAGCCCTTGAATTTGGGCAATGAGCCTTCGTATTTGGGTAGTGAGCCCTCTAACAGTGAGCCTTTGTATCCGGTATTGAAATACTACTATATTGTGAGTTAATCCTCACCGTGGTTTTTCCCTCATTGGGTTTTCTACGTAAATCTGGTGTCTTTGGTGTTTACTTTCTATTATTTGCATATCATGTTTACACTTAGTAACAGATTGAAGTTAAAGTGAAAAAATTAAGTTTATAAGTAAAGTGATTTGATACAGCGGATTCACGCCCCCTCTCAGTTGTCTTATGCATTTCAACATCACAGCAACAACATACAAAACCATTTTAAATCTTCATTTTCAGTTTGAATGTATTTCTGGAGTTTAGTTTCATCATATTCTCATGCTCTAAATGTTGAATATTCTAAAGGATTAGTCAACTCCTTAAAATATTCCATTTATTGAGCAATTCCATGAGAATTCATCTGTTATTTGCAATATACAAGGTTGATAAACATAAATTATTAAGTGTAGTGTGTGGGATCACCCTCTTTAGTTTTATAGAGACCGAAGTGTAGGAGGAAAGCACTATTTATTTCACTCATTCATTAGCCAATCCCTTCAAGTTGCTAAGCAGTGGAAATGGAAATTACATAGGCTTCTTTGAAGATCAACTTGGTTCTTAAAAAATAACCAGCAAAATGTATGCACCTCAAATGTGCAATCCTTGACCAAAATAGGTCATCACCAAACACTTAAGTGATAAAAATAAGTGAAGTTAAACCATTCAATGGGTTGAATAGGACCCAAATCTATATTGAAATGCATCAACACTCTTCCACAAACAATAAATAACCTACACAATTAGCGCTAGCACACTAGGTTAGCTAAACCTAACAAGAAACCATATGCAAGCCTCTCTAGGTCTCAAAAGAATGTGTGGACCACAAAGAAACACTCCACAACATCCACACAACATCCCATAATATTATACCATCAGCATAATACATTGGAACACTACTGCAACCACCTGAAGAAAAGAATACTTTCATTCTATGCAACCAGACACACTTCTACTGAAATTCAACACATGAATCATGAATAAAGTTTGTGAAGAAAATCAATACTCAAAACTCCAAGGAAAGATAAATACAGACAATAAAAGAATGTTCCAAAATCCACAAGACAAGAAATCTCACTGTGGATAGATGTGAAGCAATCTCATTTCTCCTAGACAACATTCTTCATAGAGGAACACACTATCAAATGCAACTTTCATTGTTGCATGATTCAAAACCTGAAACTCTAGATATAATACCTCTTAACACCTCTGATCAACACATTCAAACTTCAAAAATCATATCTTCAACCATGAAGAAATTCGTAAAACAACACTAAACACACCTCTTTTACACTGTACACTCTTTTATTCAAATTTTCTCAAGAGAACTTGGAAACCAAGTGAACCAATTGCATGAACAACACCACAAAAATATCTTCAACATAACTACAATACTTGGAACACTAAAATTCTCCCCATGTACAATATCTTCTCAACACCACAATAGAGCTTGACATCAATGACAACACTAAAGACAACATAGTACAACACACTCACTACTGACATCAATGACAACACTAGAACAATCATCTTGATCATACTGGAGGTTAATATCAATGAAAAAACCTACTACATACTTGCAACAATCTCCCCCTTTTCCATTTATGGCAACACCAACTCTAAAAACCATCAACAACAAAAGTAACTCTGCATCAAGCAGCACTCCCTCTTACTAGGGCATCTCTTACACTTATTTTCTTTGTACCTTTCAAACACTATTCTCTCCCTCTTTATATTCTCCCCCCTATCGTGAGGAATTATTCAAACATCACTCTCCCACTATTCTTTCCAGATCATACTCTCTGCTTTGACATCAATGGAAAAGTACAAAATATTTCCCTTTGACAACACTTGCACACTTCTCTTTAGGAAACACTAGCTAGCAACTTCTCTCTCTCCACTACTCTTCTTCATATAATTCTCACTACTGCACTTACTACATTTCTTATTCTTCACTACTCTTACTTTTCATCTCTTTCTACCCCTTAGGGTCACAATATATGCTCCCCCTAACTATACCAAACAAGAACACTAATACCTACTCCACTTGAGAGGTAGTCTTCATCATCATTCTAGGACCAAGAAAGTATCTTGAATGCCTCGATAGATGTGCCAACTTATGCATCTAGTTGAAAGGAGGGGGAGTAACCCTTAACTTATGTTGGAGATACTCAAATGTATCTTTAGGAAGAGCCTTGGTGAAAATATTTGAAACTTGATCCTTTGTAGGAACATGCTCCATCTTCACCTCATTCTCCCTTATAAAATGATATTGGATAGATATATTTTTTATTCTTGAATGCATTATTGGGTTCTATTAAATATTAAAAGCACTTGTATTATCAAACAAGATAAAAATAGGTTCATCATATGATACTCATATATCCTTCAATATTTGTTTCATCCACAACACTTATGTGTAGCATGATGTTGTTGCAATGTACTCTACCTCTACAATAGATAATGATATTGAATCCTACTTCTTACTTAGCCAGGAAACCAACTTGAGACTCAGAGTGTCCATTTTTATGGTTGTAGTGTCAAGATGCCTCAATAGGTATCGGTGTTAGGGGATCTATTGGTGTAGGTTTTGGTGGTCCTTCTAGAGGTCCCTTTGGTCATACCTCTTTTATTGATCTAGTTCTTAATGCTCTACTACAAAACATGGGGAGCATGCAAAATTAGTTGGCAAGTTTGAAAAGTTCTTCTTCACAACCTATGTTCTATCCTTTCCATTTTTATATTCCTCTTTCCATTTCTGTTCTGAACACCCCTATCCCTAAAGAGGTGGAAATCCCTAAGTTTGAAAAGTATAATGGCTATATGGACTTGTGGATACATGTCTCATCCTTCAATGTGCTATGTACTGATTTCTTTAATAACAATGCTTTGTTGACCAAGATATTATTGTGTTCTCGCAAGGACACTACCTTGTAATGGGTTAAGTGTATGGATCTATGACACAATTTTGGCTCTTAAGATGCCACTTTCTTTTTTAAATCAACAAAATTTGATTTGCATGAGAAAATGAAGATAGTTACGCTCAAAATTTCAAGATGTAGAAAGAAAAAAAGTTGAAGTGCTCTGAGTCTAGTTTCTAAGCTTCTAATTATTTTTGAAATTAATGAAGATTAAGGTCTCAAAAAGGGGGGTCCAAAATAGGTCCTATTTTTATAAAAAAAAAAAAAATGGCATAGCACCTGAGGGCTCCCCCCTTTTTGATTAACTTTTTTTTCGAATTTTAAAAATCCCAACAATGAGAAATTAGCTAACACAATGTAGTTTATCCTCATTCTTTTAGATAATTTTTTTAATGAATAAATAATATTCTATGAATTTTGAAAGTGGACACATCTTGAAAAGTTGAAATTTGAGCGTTTCCCCCCCTAAATGTTCTGAAAACTAATCGAAAATTGAATTTTTTTCATCATGTCTAGAATGGAGTCTAGTTTCAAAAAATGTAATTTGTTTCACATTTTGATGAACGAGTAAAAATATATCCTAAAACTAGCACATATTGGTTTTTGACCAAAAACGGAAGGCGTTTACAATAGAAGCTATGGATCAAAACCTTAACTAAATCAAAATGAAAAAAAGAATTATATATTTAGATAACTAAAAGAGAGGCTAATTCCATCACGATTTTTTTATAAACTTGCATTGAAAGATGTGCAAACGTGAGCGTGAGCACAGATGAAAATATGAGTAAATTTGACAAATCCTGCCAATTAACATGTCCAAAGTAGGTCATTTGGTGAGTGCAAAATTTGGCGCTCACCAAATGACACATCACATTTGGTGAGTGCCAAATTTGGTGTGCACCAAATGTGATGTGTCATTTAACGAAAATCAAATTTGGCACTTGCCAAATGACCTACTTTGAACAAAACCTTAATTTCCCCTATCTTTGGTCGACAACTTTGATAATGCTTAGAGTGCACAGTTTATGATTGTAGATGAATAGTTGATATTTTACCTTTCATACACTCTCTAACTCATTACCCTAATTGGATAACTCTATACCTTTGAAGTCTCTCTCTCTCTCTCAAGCCTCACTCCAACCCCCTTTCTCACTCTCCCTCTCTCTCTCTCCCCCTCTAGTCTTTTTTATCTCTCTCACTCCATCTCACTCTCTTAGGTCGTTATCTTTCTCTCTATTTATCTCTCTCTCAAGTCTCTCCCTCCTACCCCCTCTCCCTCTCTTAGGTCTCACTCACTCCCTCTATCTCTCTCCCATTCCCTCTCACACTAATTGTTTATCTCTCCCACTCTCTCACTCTCCCTCAGTTATCTCCCTCCCTCCCTCTCTCTCTCTCACTCTCTCTCAGGTATCTCCATCCCCCCTCTCTCTCTCACACACACAAACTCCCTCTCTCCCACTCCCTCTCACTCTGTTTATCTCTCACTCCCTCTATCTCTCTCTCACTCTCTCCCTCACACCCCCTCTCCCTCTCTCTCTCAATAATCTCCCTCCTACCCTCTCTCTCTCTAGTCTCTCTCTCCTAGACCCTCTCCCTCTCTCTCTATCCCACTCCCTCTCTCTCATTCCCTCTATTGCTCTCCCACTTTGTCTCTCTCCCTCTCTCTCAGGTCTTTCCCTCCCACACCCTCTCCCTCTCTCTCTCTCAAGTATCTCCCTCCTACCCCCTCTCCCTCTCTCTCTTTGTCATTTCTCCCCCTCCTACCCCCTCTCTCACAATCCTCCCTCTATCTATCTCCCACCTCCCTCTCTCACCCTCCCTCTCCCTCTCCCTCTCCTCTCTATGATATCTCCCTACCACCATCCCTCTCTCTCTTAGGTCCCTCTCTCATACCCTCTATCTCTCTCCCACTCTCTCTTAAGTTCCTCCCTCCCACCCCCTCCCTCTCTTTTCTATTCTCTCTTCTATCTCTCTCCCACACCCTCTCTCTCTCACTCCCTCTCTCAGGTATCTCTCCCCAACCCTTCTCTCTCTATATATCTCTCTCACTCCCCCCATCTCTCTCCCATCCCTCTATCTCAAGCACTCCCACCCCCTCTCCCTCTCACTTCTTAGATATCTCCTATCCCTCTATCTCCCACTCCCTCTCTCTCCTACTCTCTTGGGTCTCTCTCCCTCTCTCAAGTCTCTCTCTCACTCCTTGGATATCTCCTATCCCTCTATCTCCCACACCCTCTCTCTCCTACTCTCTCGGGTCTCTCTCTCTCCCTCTCTCCCTCTCTCTTAGGAATCTCCATTCAACCCTCTCTCCCTCTCCCTCTCTCTTTCTCTAAAGTCTCTCCCTTCTACCCCCTTTCCCTCTCTCAGGTCTCTCTCTCACTGACTCCCTCTATCTCTCTCCCACTCCCTCTCTCTCTCACTCCCTCTATCTATCTCCCACTCCCTCTCTCTCTCTCTCTCCCTCTCTCTCGCCCCCTCTCTCAAGTAGGAGGGATATACTTGAGAGAGAGTGAGAGGGAGTGAGAGAGAGAAAGAGGGATGAGGACTTAGGGTTGAGTGTTTAACTTGTTGAATGTTTAAGGGTTGAGGGATTAGGTTTGAGGGTAGAGGGTATTGGGTTGAGGGTACAATTTTTAAGGGTTTAAGAGTTTAGGGTTTGAGGGTTGAGGGTTAAGGGTTGAGTATTTAAGGGTTTAAGGGTTGAGGGTATAGGGTTTATGGATTAGGGTAGAGAGGGAGGAATGAATGGAGGGAGAGATGGAGGGAGAAGTGAGATAAAGAGAAGGAGAGAAGATGGGGGAGGTATAGAGGTAGATGAGGGTTGATGATCCAATTTTTAGGTTAAAGGGTTGATAATTGAGGGCATAGGGTTGAGGGTAGACAGTTTAAGGGTTTGGAGTTTAGTGTATAGGGTTTATAGTTTAAGGGTAGAGGGTTTAAGGGTTTACGGTTTAAGGGTTAAGGGTAGAGGGTTCAGGGTTGAGGGTTTTAGGGTTTAAGGGTTGAGGGTTGAGGGTTGAGGGTTGAGGGTTGAGGGCAAAGGGTTTAGGGCTTAGGGTTTAGGGATTAAGGGTTAAGGGCAGAGGATTTAGGGTTTAGGGTTTATGGTTTAAAGGGTAGAGAGTGTAGGGTTGAGAGAGAGGGGGGGTTGAGAATAGAGGATAGAGAGTAGAGGGTTAAGGGTAGAGGGTAGAGGGTAGAGTGTATTGGGTTGAGGGTACAGTGTACAAGGTTTAAGGTTTTAGGGTTTCAGGGTTGAGGGTTAAGGGTTGAGTATTTAAGGGTTTAAGGGTTGAGGGTATAGGTTTTAGGGATTAGGGTGGAGAGGGAGGAATGGATGGAGGGAGAGATGGAGGAAGAAGTGAGATAGAGAGAAGGAGAGAAGAGGGGGGAGGTATAGAGGTAGATGAGGGTTGATGATCCAATTTTTAGGTTAGAGGGTTGATAATTGAGGGCATAGGGTTGAGGTTAGATAGTTTAAGGGTATAGGATTTATAGTTTAAGGGTAGAGGGTTTAAGGGTTAAGGGTAGAGGGTTCAGGGTTCATAGTTTTAGGGTTTAAGGGTTGGGGGTTGAGGGTAGAGGGTAAAGGGTTTAGGGTTTAGGGTTTAGGGTTTAGGGATTAAGGGATTAAGGGTTAAGGGTAGAGGATTTAGGGTTTAGGGTTTAGGGTTGAAAGAGAGGGGGGTTGAGAGTAGAGGGTAGAGGGTAGAGGGTAGAGGGTTTAAGGGTTTAGGGTTTAGGGTTTATGGGTTTAGGGTTTATGGTTTAGGGTTTATGATTTAAGGGTTTACGGTTTATGGTAGAGGGGTTGCATATGAAGATAATGTAGGACATGTTCATGTGGTGATTGCAGATGAAGACAATGAAAAGGACATTTTTATGGTTTTATAGTTTACAGTATAGGGTTTAGGGTTCATAGTTTAAGGTTAGAGGGATTAAGGGTTTAGGGTTTAAGGGTTGAGGGTAGAGGGTTGAGGGTTGAGGGTTTAAGGGTTTAAGGGTTGAGGGTTGAGGATAGAGGGTAGAGGGTTTAGGGTTTATGGTTTAGGGATTAAGGGTTAAGGGTAGAGGGTTTAAGGTTTAGGGATTAAAAATTTTAGTTCAAGGGTAGAGGGTGTAGGGTTGAGAGAGAGTGTGGGGTTGAGGGTAGAGGGTAGAGGGTAGAGGGTTAAGGGTAGAGGGTAGAGGGTTTAGGGGTTTAGGTTTTAGGGTTTAATGGTTTAGGGTTTAGGATTTAGGGTTTACGGTTTATGGTTTAAGGGTAGAGGGTTTAAGGGTTTAGGGTAGATCAGAGAGGGTTTGAGGGTTAAGGGTATAGGGTACAGGGTTTACGGTTTACGGTTTACGGTTTACGGTTTACGGTTTACGGTTTACGGTTTACGGTTTACGGTTTAAGGGTTGAGGGATGAGGGTTGAGGGTTGACGGTAGAGGGTTTAGGGTTTAAGGGTTCAGGGATTAAGGGTTGAGGGTTGAGGGATTAGGGTAGAGAATTTAGTTGGGTTTAAAAGGGTTTAAGAGTTGAGGGTAGAGGGTATTGGGTTTAAGGGTAGAGGGTAGATATTTTAAGGGTTTAGGGTTTAAGATTTTAGGGTTTAAGGTTTAAGGGTTAAGTGATTAAGGGTTGAGCATTGAGGGATTAGGGTAGAGAGTTTAGTTGGGTTTAAAAGGGTTTAAGGTTTGAGGGTAGAGGGTATTGGGTTTAAGGGTAGAGGGTAGATAGCTTAAGGTTTTAGGGTTTAAGGGTGTAGAGTTTAACCTCGTTAAGGTTTGAGGGTTGAGATTTGAGGGTTTTAGGGTTTAAGGATTGAGGGTTGAGGATAGAGGATAGAGGGTAGAGGGTTTAGGGTTTAGGGTTTAGGGTTCAGGGATTAAGGGTTAAGGGTTCAAGAATTAAGGATTAAGGGTAGAGGGTTTACGGTTTAGGGATTATGGTTTACAGTTTAAGGGTAGAAGGTGTAGAGTTGAGAGAGAGGTGGGGTTGAGGGTAGAGGGTAGAGGATAGAGGGTTAAGGGTAGAGGGTAGAGGGTAGAGGGTAGAGGGTAGAGGGTTTAGGGTTTAAGGTTTAGGAATTTAGGGTTTATGATTTAAAGGTAGAGGGGTTAAGGGTTTAGGGTAGATGGTAGAGGGTTTAAGGGTTAAGTGCATAAGGTACATGGTTTAGGGTTTATGGTTTACTGATTTAAGGGTTGAGGTTGAGGGTTGAGGGTTGAGGGTAGAGGTTTTAGGGTTTAGGGTTTAAGGGTTGAGGGTTGAGGGATTAGGGTAGAGATTTTAGTTGAGTTTAAAAGGTTTTAAGGGTTGAGGGTAGAGGTTATTGGGTTTAAGGGTAGAGGGTAGATAGTTTAAAGGTTTAGGGTTTAAGGGTTTAGGGTTTAGGGTTTAGGGTTTAACAGTTTACAGTTTAGGTTTAGGTTTTAGGGTTTAGGGTTTAGGGTTTTTTAGGGTTTGGGGTTTAGGGTTTAGGGTTGATATTTTAAGGGTAGAGGGTTTAATGGTTTAGGGTTTAACCTGGTTAAGGGTTGAGGGTTGAGGGTTGAGGTTTTTAGGGTTTAAAGTTTGAGGGTTGAGGGTAGAGGGTAGAGGGTTTAGGGTTTAGGGATTGTGGTTTACAGTTTAAGGGTAGAGTTTTTAGGGTTGAGAGACAGGGGGGTTGAAGTTAGAGGGTACAGGGTAGAGGGTTTATGGGTTTAGGTTTTAGGGTTTAGGGTTTAGGGGTTTATAGTTTACATTTTAAGGGTAGAGGGTTTAAGGGTTTAGGGTAGAGGGTAGAGGGTTTAAGGGTTAATGGTATATGGCACTTGGTTTAGGTTTTAGGGTTTATTGTTTAATGGTTAAGGATTGAGGGTAGAGGGTAGAGGGTTCAAGGTTGAGGGTAGAGAGTTTAGGGTTTAAGGGTTGAGGGATTAAGGGTTGAGGGATTAGGGTAGAGGTTTTAGGGTTTAAGGGTTGCGGGATTAAGGGTAAGGGTAGATGGATTAGGGTAGAGATTTTAGTTGGGTTTAAAAGGGATTGAGGGTTTAGGGATTAGGGATTGCAATTTACAGTTTAAGGGTAGAGGTTGTAGGGATGAGAGAGAGAGGGTTGAGGGTATATGGTAGAGGGTTTTAATTTTTAGGGCTAAGGATTTAAGGGTGGAGGATTTAGGGTTTATGGTTTAGATGTTGAGGGTAGAGGGTATTGTGTTAATGGTAGAGGGTAGAGGGTTTAAGGGTTTGGTTTTAAGAGTTTAGTGTTGATGGTTTAGTTATCCCATCCCTCTCTCAAGTTTTCCCCCCAACCTAATTGAATAACTCTCTCTCCCTCTCAAGTCTCTCTCTCGGGTCTCACTCCCTCCCACGCTACCTAGACTAATCTGTGTCACTCTAATGCCCTCTCTCACACTCCCTCTATGTCAACTCTCACTTGCCTCCCACCCTACCTAGAAAAATACATTTCACTCCAACCCCTCTCCTACACTCCCTCTCTCTCTCCCCCTTTGGTCTTTTTATATCTCTTAGGTCTCATCCCTCCCAACCCCTCTTTCGTTGTCAGGTATTTCCCCACACTATAACTAGATAAACCTTTATCCCTCGCAAGGCTCTATGCTCTTAGGTCTCAGTCACTACCATGCTACCTAGAATAATCTCTCTCGCTCCTATCACCTCTCTCTCTATCTCAAGTCTCACTCCCTTCATCTCTATGCAAGGTGAAAATTTCAAAGAAACAAATTTGGTGCTCACCAAATTTGGCAAGTGCCAAAAATTTTTTACGTTGAAATGATAAAATAGGGGTTGACCCTGTGATTCAGGCCCACATGCTTCTGCATTGTCTATTTTGGCACTTTATCCATCTCAGAAACTCCTTTTTTATGTAGTTGACTCCTTTTTGTACCAATCTATGCTTGATTCATCACCTTTTTACCACCAATCTGCATGTTAGACAATGTAGAAGAAGACATTTTGAGGTTTCTACATCATTTTACATTATCTTAGGTAATATATTCATTTTGGTAATATTGAAATGTTTATATTTAGTATATTTTTTTGTTTTTGACAATATAAACTAAATTCCTTTAATGATTTTATTAATCATAACAATTGGACATAGAACTCAATATTAAAGTAGATGGGAGTTGCATAAAAAAAGTTTGATTTTTATGAGTTTGAAGAACAAAAAATGAAAAACATGACATTTAATTTAGATGAATTCATGTTTGAACTTATATAAATGACATCAAATTAACACAAATTTTCTTATGAATTCTATTTGCATTGCTTATAGTAGTCCATTTCCTGCATGGCTAGTGGAATTCACTCTATTTCATTTTAGGTAGATGTTTATATTGAGTTTTTTTGTTTTTTTTTCACAATTTTTAGACCATTCATTTGATGATTTTATTAATCTTCATTGTTACACATAGAATTCAACATTAAATTAGATGGATGTTGCATGTAAAAGTTTAACTTTTATGAGCTTGAAGATATAAAATGGAAAACATGAAATAATAGATTCAAATTCATTATTAGTGAAAACTTTTATTTTCAACTAATTTGGAAAACCTAATAGCTTTTATCAATGTTAATTTAGGTTTCCATTAATTTTTTTGTTCCATAAAAAATTCACATTCATCACATGTGCTTAGATAAATTCAAGTGAGTTGACATAGTTGTTAATGCAAGTTTACATTCATTCATACCATTTACCTTTCTAATAAATAAAAAAGGGAAAAATTTGTGCAATTGATAATGCTTATTGTCTTTCTAAGTTACCTAATTGCCAAAGAAATAGTGAATAATTCCAAGATATAGCATCACAAACCCTTCTTTGACAATAATAATGTGATTTTGACAATAATAAACACAAGATTCTCTAGATTTCAAAGGTGGCAGCAATTTATACCCTAGGTTTGACACTTGTTTTCTCCTAAGAACTTTTCCACACTCCAAATAATCCCCTCAAACCCAAGTCTTAACATTGATCAACGCTTACACGAAGCATTTTTTGTACAAATCATTCAAAGTACTAGGTTTTACATAGTGTAGTTGCAAAAAGAAACAAACAATCCTCAAAAACTCACACAAAATGATGATTTAGCAACCATAATTTTTTCAGCACATGCATATAGGCATATAGAAAATTAGTACCAAGTTTCATATATTTTAACCAGATGCATCAAAATTTATGGGTTTTTTGAAGCTCGAGCTATAAACCGTAGGTTGGGGACAACAATGTTTGATAAGATATGTAATCTTTGATAACTCACATTAGTTATGAAATGTAAAATAATGATTTGAGTTTTAAAGATATGCAATGCAATGTAATCAGTGATATTAATATGTTTCAGAAAATGTTTGTCGTGTTTCATAAAATGCAATGTAATCAGTGATACGGATATGTTTGAAAATTTATGTATTACTCACTTTTCTTGTGGTATGGAGGTAGATGTATGTATGAAAAATGTTCTAGCATAATGTTTGATAATTCCAAACAGCTCACTACCTTCTTTCATAAAATTCTTTGGTTTGTTCATATATAATGCAATGTAATCAGTGATATCAATATGTTCATAAAATGCATTACTTACTTTTGTTTTGTGTGTTTGTGAACATGTAGAATTCAACATCATGTCGAGGAAATGACTGAAGGCTCTAACACTGGAAGAACATGCAGTTAAAAATGCAAGGAGAACAGAATAAAAAATGTAGCTCATGAAGCAAAGGACTTGCAGCCCATACAACCAGAAATTCCCGTCCAATCTAAGAGAGATGTTTGATTGGAAAAAAAAAGGGCACGAATGAGGAATTTTTTTGGAAGGACAAAAATGGATACTGAAGTTGGGGGCACATCATCAACCATAGGTGAAGCTCAATGCACATCTCCAGTTGAAGACACACTGACAAGAACATGTGGTTTTCCAAGTACATCAGAAATCACATCTCCAAATGAAGACACTCCATCAACAACATTTTGTTTCAAAATTACATCATTAAGCACATCTCTATTTGAAGGCACTCCACAAATGGCATCTCAAGTTGGAGGTACAACATCATTTACATGTCAATCTCAAGGTATTTCATCAATTTCACCTCCAATTGAAAGTACGTGATCTATCCCTGATTTTGTTGACCTTCCTAATGTTGACACAAATTTACATTTGAGAACTCCTCCTAGAGTTTTGCATAGAAAACCTACATTTTTTATTGATATTGATTCCAATTTTTTGAAATGGATGCATAATAAGATTCCAAAATGTTTGTGTCAAAGATATGCACAAAGGATATGGAGTTTATTTTTTGTGAAGCTAAGTGAGGGTGGAAGATGCCAACTATTTGGTGAAATGATTAGGCAAATAAAATTTAGGTTGAACATGAAGTCTCTTGGGCTAAGAGTCTCAAATGAATCAAGTGAAAACTCCATTGTAAAGAACTTGTTGAGTGCATACAAGAGTGTGGGTTCTACTTCACGCACGAAGGATAGTTGTGCCACACAATGTGTGATGACAACAACACTATTAAGTAATCAAAAAAGGAACAAGGTGAACCTTACAAAGACAACTCTTTGAAAATAATTATATCATCTCTAATGAGATCCAAAGGAAGGTGTGAAAGAGTGGAGGATCCAAATATCAATGAGTTATGGGCATTCTCAGGTAGAATGCCAAGGAAAGATAAGAGAATTACTCAAGGCTTGAGATATTTAATAGTGATTTATTGGAAGGATAACAAAAGGACCTCTCCTAATCAAAGAGCTATTGTAAGAAGGAGAATTGGTAGTAAAATCTGTGAGCCACATCCAAAGAATTATTTGGATACCACTCAAACCCAATTTTTTGTTGATTTTGTACAGAAGTTTCCTAAAATTAAAATATGTCAAAGGTATTTTGAAATGCTAAAGCCTTTTTATGTCAAAATAAATCACACATGAAGTACTCGTTGTTTTAGATTTCATATTGAGTTTTCTAACCATTATGATGTTTATCGATGTATATGTTTAGATATGGATACTGACAATGTTTTGTAGGAATGTAACATAAGGCCTCCACCTAAATCCTCAAGGGGATTCTTATCTTCCATTTTATGTGAAAGAGAGGATGGTCAAATTTTTTTACAAGTAATGTTTGGATGGCACATATGATCATTGTTGTGGCATGCAACATTTTCCAATTTACCAACACATGGCTACTACACACACAATTGGAAATAGAATTGTGGAATTTGGAAAATACAAGATAGTGCCCTATAGTCTAAAAGATGGGAAAGAAGCAAATAAGTGTGAATTGGTCAGTGATAATATTCTCGTGTATCAGTTTATGGAAATTTTTCGTGATCACGTGGTCTATGAGTATGCAAGGCATACATACAGAGCTCAATGGTTGGACTCACAGTTAAATTTATGCAAGGACATGTTTCCATTTCATAGCATCATTTCAGTTGTCGACTTTGTGGAGAACTACGCACTACAACCATAGAATGAGTTGCAATCATAGTACTACAACTCCACGTAGGTTTCTATATTTGTGCATATAGCATTCATTCATGCAAATGATAGTACATATCCTAAAAATAAGAAAGTATTGAGGGAGTAACACTTTTACATTAGTAATGATCAAATGCATTCTACAGGTTTGTGCAAGGTTGCTTTTAGATATTTTATGTTGATCTAGATAGCAAGGGCATATCATTCAGTCGGCATATCATATGGTTAGATAACTTTACATCATAATTCAATAATGCCAAAATGTTTTACTGGTTGAGCAGGATGCATAGGATCAGTGGTTTTCAGCATATGTGGAACTTCTCAGAGGTTGAGCATGGAAAGGGGGAGCATGATGGAGCAGGTGTATGTATCAAAAGAGCCCTAGCACGAGAAGAGTTAAAGTACAAAGATAGTGTAAAGTTGACATATGCAAGATCAATTGTCCAGTGATCCAATCATGCAATGGGTCTAGGTAGTGAAGGTAATTCTTTAGTTCACAATTTTTTTCATTTAGTAGATGATACTAACATTGAAAAATATGAGAATTGTTTTACACTAACAGGATCAAGTGAGCTACACTCTTTTAGAAGCTCCAATGTAGGCACATGGACTATCCATATGCAAAAGATGGCATGCTTTTTTTCTATAGATACACTTCAAGCATGGAATGATTATCATTCAATATAGTGGTTTGATGAATGGTTTGTAAGAATTCTAACCCCACTTGACACTTATCAACTCCCGACGACTCTACAAATCACATAGATGCAATCATCTATTGACTTTGATCATGTATTAGACATACTAGAACCAGATAATATATCTTACTTACAATTTTCATTGTGATATTCAGTAAATACATCTAAGAAGATGAACATATCAATGTAGGGCACGCTTATGTGATGATTGCAGATGAAGATAATGAAGAGGGTACAAATTATTACCTGTGTCATTGTATCAAGGCCAAAAATAAATTGCAGGCCCTAGTTATAGATGAAGAAAACATAGAATATCTTATAGGTTCAATGATTGTTATTGGAACATGGCTTAGAAGGTACCCAGTTAAGAATGTTGCAATTTAGTTGTTTGAGTACTTTGACATGCATCAAAATATTCTTCACTACTCGAACCTTTTCGTTGCATCCAATGTTCATTTGATCAAATATAAGGGCAGACCTACGAACAATAACTTGTGGAAAGTGTGTGAGTCTAACTACAAGGCAATACTTGAAACAATAAAGAGCAGAGTAGACCCAGATGGTTCCCTAGATTGATTTATAAGTATGCATATTGAATTTGTAAATATTGATCATTTCTTTCTTTCAAGCGTTTAAGTTTGATTGTAAAAGGGTTTGAAAAATTGCATTATTGTAGATATGTAAAATGATTGTTATATGATGCTCTCTATTAACCACCATTAAGTTGGTATTCTCTATTGGTGTTTGATGTCATAAGAATTTACAAATTTCATTGATCTATTTGTGACTGTAGGTAATACTTAAGTTTGTCAAAGTTTAAGAAAAGAACAACATCAATTGTTGGTGCAAGTGTTGAGTGGTATGAGAAACATCGGTTGTTGGTGCATTTTTTGGTTCTCAATCTTCTCTTTATTTTCTGTCTCGTAGATTTCTCAGATTCTTGTATACTACATGTTTTATGTTAATTATGTCAGTGATATATTTGAAATTTATATGTATGATCATCGAGAGATGAGAAAGTAGTGAAATCTGGACCACATCACCATTGTAGACCTTCAATTGATCTACTTATAGCATGCATGAAGGTTATAATAGATCTCATCAAGTGTATTCTAACATTATTCATTTATTTCTCTTTTAATTATTTTTATGTGAATCCATGTCTGAGATTGATAGGCTTTTGTATTTTTTTGTGGACCAAATTTCAGTGAGAGTAGATAACCACGGAGAGGCTACTACCCATGTGTTTTCAAGGGATCAGGGGATGTACATCTTTTGAAGCATTTTGGAATGCAAATAACTGGGCCGCCTGAGGTGGATTGGAGAAAAGAAACTGGGTAGCAACTCCTTTTATTTCTTCTCAAGTACAATATATTTCATGATCTGGCCTACAAATGGGGGGATTATTTCCCTGCATGTATTGACATATAGGAAGATTTTCAAGATGTTCTTCCATCCTTATAGTAATATTTGCTATTGACTTAGTGTATTTTTTTATATACAAAAATTATGAGAAATTAATACATACAAATGTATATATTCCTTAATATATGCCTCAATTAAATGTGTATATTAAATTTAAAATTAGTTGTAATGCTTCATGGTTTACATTTAAAGTTTTCTTCAAGGAAAAACATGTGGATTTATGAAAAAATCTGAAACAATGTCTTATATTGTACAAAGGCATGTATTTTTTTGCCCCTACCTTGTCAATCCTACCGAATTGGCAAGCCAGTGAGCTTGGCAAGCTAGTGAGCTCACTAGCTTGCCAATTTAGTAGGGTTGACAAGTTAGGGGTAGCGTATGCCTCATAGAAATGGAGTGTCACGATGATTTTTTGATATGGATTTAATAGATGGTTAGATAGATATGTGATAGTGTCTTAATTCATTGTAATGTTTTGTGATTCTCTTCTCATTTTTTTCATGTGGATGGTTGAAGTTATATTAGGATTATTAAAGAATGTCATCATAGTCAAAGTAAACTATGAGAGACTTGTCTCATAACTCCTATATTCCCTCCAACATCATAATAAGGATAAACTCCTAATAAATTTTTCCTTATGATCTTTGTGAGTATTGTGAGAAGTGGCTTCTTCTCCCACCTTTCACTCCACCTTGTCAACGTAGGAGGAACATATTCCTAGTTTAGCTCCCTCATCCCAACTAATGCAGAGTAGGGAGGATTTTTTCAAATCAATCACAATCCAATCAGTCTTGAACAAATTTTTCACTTGGAAGACCCTTACTTGGTGCTCACTCAATTTTCTCAATTTTGCATGTGGCACATCAAACAATGATATTTGGGCATATCTTTTAGACAGGGCCTCAAACCTATGAATTAGGATACCCTTTATGCTCTTCTTGAACATACCAAATTTTTACATAGGCTTTTTTCAAAACACTCTCTCCTAAAATGGACTGCTACGCTTCCCCTTAAGCCCAATTAGGCCTCTTTTACAAAGCTTGTGATATTCTTTCCCCAAATCACCAATTTTCATTTCCAAACCTTGGATAGATCACATGGGGTCTAAAACAATATATTTTCTCACTTGAAACACCCACCAACTCATCTAACAATAAAATCCTACCTCTACCTATTAAAACTAACCTAACACATTGAAATATTAGGCTAGGGCTTGCACAAACACGGACCTAACTCCATCCCCTACATCTACAATCCTACTAAACATGAAAAACACCATATCTAGTGCCATTCCACTGATTTTTAGCAATTTCCACTGATGGAATGGTTCAATGTGCCATTTTTCTCTCAAACCCTCTCAACTTGGGGTTTTTAGACCACTTCCAGAAAATTGCTTATAAAAACCTTCAAACTTTATGAAAATAGCTCAAACCAGCACCAAAATAAAGCTATTTCATGCATCCATCAGATTCAATTCACCTTATGTCTTTTAGAGATTGTACAGAATTGTACCAATGCTTGTAGCAGCAGATTTACACAAAAAATTACAGAAAATGAAGTTATTATTATTGCTTTCACTTTAAAATCAACTTCAGAACCTTCCCTCAAAGTTTTTGACGCCTATTTAAACTTATACCACAAGAAACCAATGGTTCCAACCAACATTTGAACTATGTGACCGTTCAACTTCCAAATATGACAAAATTGCAAAGTTGAAAGAAACTTTTGAAAACATTTGCAAAACTTAACAAACCTTAAGAACTCTATCTAATACCAACCACACATGACTTATTACATGTCACAAGACCAATTCTCCAACCGTTGATATTTTTCCACATTCATGTATAGTTGCTTAGCCTATAAAAGGAAGCTGATCACCTCCATTTTTAACACGCACAAGAGCTATCATACTTACATGTTTCTTAAATGATGTAGATAAGGGAGGAAAACCTTCCAAAAATCATAATTTTATCAAACTCAATCAATCTTTCTACCCTCAAAACCCCAACTTAGCAACTTTTCATAATTCCTTCACAAACTCCTTGTAGCTTTGCAAATAGAGGTTTTTGTCCATATCTTTCAAAATACAATGAAGACCCACAAACAAAACATCATTCTAGATACCCATTATGGTATTCTTCAACATATCTCAATTGTGAATACACTTTCTTTAGACCATCACCTCTTAAAATTGACTGGTACGCTACCCATTAAGCCAATTAGGCCACTTTTCCAAAGAAAATTCAAGGGATCCTTCACTAAGATTTCCAAAATCTATTCCAACACTTTAAAAAGGTTTCAAAACCTCAAAATAAACTATTTTCATCAGGTCAAACAATCACAAATTCACCAAAGCATCAAACCCTTGTTCTAGGCCATTTCAAGCTTGTACAATGAGGGTTTATTGAAACTATGTTATCCAAACCCTATTTCAACCTCCCAACACCTCAAAAACATCAAATTGAGCCTTCCCAAGATTATTCCATAAACTCCCAACCTTTAACATTGTCTTTTCACCAAACTTCAACTCTTACCCACCATTTTGAAGCCAAAATTTATGAAAATACACCTAGGTTAGCAATCAAAATCCACCAAAACACCTTCCCTTCTCTTAACACCTATACTTACATCTAAACCTACCCTATTGCACCCATTCCCTTAAGTTACAAGAAAATTTAGTGGTGGAATTGGCATTTAATTCATTTTAAGTGCCTTCAAACCCTCAAAACAAGGCTCTTAACCCATTCTCAAAAAAAGATCACAAAATCCTTAAAATTCAATGAAAAAACACCAAATCTGTAACTCGTCTAACCAAACGGACTATTCCAACATTTCCAGGTGAGTAATTTTATGCTAGGAATGGTCCTCTTTCGCACCCAAACACGTAGAATCATTCTAAGCTACATTCAACTGGTAGAAACCCTTAAGAGTCCAAAGTGCAAAACGGTTGTAAACTTAATCTTGTTAGTATTCAGACACCATCATGCTTAAAACCTTCTTGTCTAATCCCATGGGATCATGTTGGACCCCTCTACAATAATTTCTCTCATTTTTCTATATCGAAGGCCTTTTCCTGTGGTGGTGAATTTTCACTTGGGGAAAAAGTTGTCAAATGCAAGTAGTTAAAAGTTACAGAGTGGTGCAACTTTCATTATGAAACTCATGTGACCAAACAAACTATTTTGATGCATCTGAGTAAGTAAATTTACACTAGGCATGTTCCTCTTTTGTACCCAAACACACAGAATCGCTCTGAGCTACATCCAACCGATAGAATCCCTTAAAAGTCCAAAGTGTAAAATAGCTACAAACTTCAGCATGTTGTTACTTGGACATTGTGGCACTTATAAACTTCTCACCTGAGTCTATGGGATCACTTTGAGCCTCTCTACAATAAACTCTCTTTGTTTTCACTATCTTAGAGGCATTTTTCGATGGTAGTGAATTTTTGCTTGAGGAAAAAGTTGTCAAATACAAGTAGTTGAAAGTTGCAAAGTAGTACAACTTTTATTGTGCAACTCGTCTGACCAAAAAATTTATTCAAGCACATCTGGGTGGGTACATTTACACTAGTTATGGTCCTCTTTCACACCCAAACATGCGGAATCGCTCTGAGCTATGTTCAACCAGAAAAATATCTTAAGAGTCCAAAGTGCTAAATGGTTGTAAACTTTAGCATGTTGTTACTCAGAAACCATGATGCTTAGAAACTTCTCCTATGATCCTATAGGATCACATTAAACCCCTCTATAATAACCTCTCTATTTTTTTTCTTTCTCAAAGGACTTTTACCGTGGTGGTGAATTTTTAATGCTTGGGGAAAAAGTTGTCAAATTCAAGTAGTTGAAAGTTGCAAAGTTGTGTAATTTTCATTCTACAACTTGTGTGACCAAACAAACTATTCTAACACATCTAGGTGGGTATTTTTGTGCTAGGAATGGCTCTCTTTTTCACCCAAATTCATGGAATCACTTCGAGCTACATTCAACTGGAAGAATCCCTTAAGAGTCCAAAGTACAAAATGGCTGCAAACTTCAACATGTTGTTACTCAGACACCATGACACTTAGAAACTTATTGTTTGATCCTATGGGATCGTATTGGGCCCATCTACAATAACCTATCTCATTTTTCTCTATCTTAGAGACCTTTTCCCATGGTGGTGAATTTTTGTTTGGGGAAAAAGTTGTCAAATGCAAGTAGTTGAAAGTTGCAAAGTAGTGCAACTTTCATTCTTCAACTAATGTGACCACAAAAATTATTCTGATGTATCTGGGTGGGTACGTTTGCACTAGGCATGGTCCTCTTTCACACCCAAATACATGAAATTGTTTTGAACTACATTCAATCGACAGAATCCCTTAAGAGTTTAAAGTGAAAAATGGTTGCAAACTTCGTCATGGTGTTACTTGGACACTGTGATGCTTAGAAACTTCTCATCTAAGCCTATGGGATCACATTGGGACCCTCTATAATAACCTCTCTTATTTTTATATATATCGGAGGCCTTTTCTTGTGGTGGCAATTTTTTGCTTGGGGAAAAGTTGTCAAATGCAAGTAATTGAAAGTTGCAAAGTAGTGCAACTCGTGTGACCAAAAAGATAATTATGATGCGTCTGGGTGGTTACATTTACACTAGGCATGGTCCTTTTTTGCATGGAAAACACATAGAATCGCTCTGAGCTATGTTCAATCGGTTGAATCCCTCAAGAGTTTGAATTGCAATTGTTGTCACCGAATAGTGCACCCTTGCTAAGATGAAAAACTCAGCCTACTAGTGAAACATTGGATCAGAATATTCAATATCCATAATGTATGGTTTGATTTCCTATGCCGATTTTTGCATGAAGAAAAACCATGAGACCGTAGCTTGTTTCTTACTAGTATGCTGATTTTCAAGTAAAGAAAAACCATGAGACCATAGACAAGGCAATGAATTGTTTGAAAAAATGCCTCAAAGAAATGTGGTCTCATGGTGATGGAATGGCATGATGAACGCCAAGACAAGAAAATTGCTATGGATTTTCATGGCATTCCATCACCATGAGACCACATTTCTTTGAGGCGATGTTTCAACCAACTCACTACCTTGTCTATGTTATTGCTTACTATTATGCTTTGATAGATTTTTTCCAAGCATCCATAGCTTGTTCAAAATCACTTTTTTTAGGCTTTTAGCTATAGCAGCAAAGAAGTAAACTATTTTAAAATTCTATACATGTATTAAAAATGTGGTAGCATAGACAAGGTAGTGAACTTTTGAAAAAAAGCCTCAAAGAAATGTGGTCTCATGGTGTGATGGAATGCCATGACAAGCGAATTGCTATGGATTGTCATGGAATTCCATCACCATGAGACCAAATTTATTTGAGGAATTTTTCCAACCAATTCACTACCTTGTCTATGCTATTGCTTACTATTAAGCTTTGATAGATTTTTCCCAAGCATCCATCACTTTTTTGAAATCACTTGTTGTAGGCTCTTAGCCATTGTAGCAAGACAATGAACTGTTCGATAAAATGATTTGATAGACATGTATGAAAAATGTGGTAGCATAGAAAAGGTAGTAAAATATTTGAAAAAATTACTCAATAAATTTTGTCTCATGGTGATGGAATTCCATGAGAATCCAAGGAATTTTCTTCTCATGGCATTCCATCACCATGAGACCACATTTCTTTGAGGCATTTTCTCAAATAGTTCAATGCCTTGTCTAGATAAGGTCTAATGTTTAATTTTGGTGTGTTGAGTCTTTTTTAAATCAAATAAGGTCATAATAGACCATTTTTAATGTAACTTGATTCACTTGGTCAATTGGGAGTTCATTTTTCAAATTTTGTCAAAAGTTTTCAAAAATGCAAAAATTACAAGATTGGGGAATACCAACGGTCAAGTAACTTAAAGGTTGGTTTTGAGTCAAATTTTTGGTTGATTATTGGTTTCTAGAGGTTAAATACAATTTATTGGGTCGAAGAGAGGGGTTTTTGAAGATTTGATGTACATTTGGTGAAGAAAAGCAATAAGAAACCCTCATTTTTCTATGTGTTTTCTGCAAATTTTACTATTTCAGATCTTTATACGGTTCCATACTGATTGTAATTGAGCCCAAATGCATTGAATCTTGTGGAAATAAAATTAAAATTTCTTTTGGTGTTGATTTGGATTGATTTCATTAAGATTTGTGAAATTTATAACCATTTTACTAAAGGCGGGTCTCAAACCCTGTTTTGAAGTTTTGTAGTTGTATAAAATGGACTAATGGCCCATTCCACTGATTGTATCTCTTTTAGCTTGGTTTAATGGGTCTATTATTGTATGGATAGATGTTATAGTAGGGATTTTGAGTAGGGAGTAGGATATGATGGAGTTTTGATGCTGCCCTAGGGGTATTTGTGTGAATTTTGGCTTGAAAATAGTGGTTTAGAATGGGAGTTTGGTGAAATAGCAATGGTAGAGGATAGGAGTTGATTTTATTAGCATGGAAAAACATATTTGACTGTGTCTAATGAGTTGGAAAAGTGGCTAGAGGCATGGAACGTTGATTTTCAATAAACCCTCCTTGTTTTCAAGCATAGAAAGGCATAAATCAAGGGTTTAGTGTTTAGATGCATTAGAGAGGGTTTCAATGACTAAAATTTGTTGAATATAAATTTTTTTAGGCTAGTGAAGGTTTTTCCAAAGAATTTTGAGATGGAAAAATTGTTTGAAGGTATGATGCTTTGTAAAAGTGGCCTAATTGGCCTATTGGGGCAGCATAGCAACACTGTTTTGGTGATGTTGGTCCAAAGTGACCTAATGTGTTTTTGGGATATGTTTTTGAAGTCCTTAATAGGTGTCTGAAAAGGTCAAGGGTTTGTAGGTTTGAGTTGTCTTTGAGAAGACATGAAAATTTTTCTCTATTGTGAATGCTATAAGGAAGTGAAGGTGAATTAGTGAGTTGAGCATTGAATTAAGGTTTTTGAGATTGAAGATTGTTTGAAACTAGTCTAATTTTGTTTGTTGAAGTTTTTTCCTCCCTTCTCTACATCATCTATGCTATTTCTTACTATTACGCTTTGATAGATTTTTTCCAAGCATCCATAGCTTGTTCGAAAGCACCTATTTTAGACTTTTAGCCATAGCAGCAAGATGGTGAATTGATTGATAAAATGCTTTGGTAGACATGTATGAAAAAATTTGTAGCATAGACAAGGTAGTGAACTATTTGAAAAAAGTTCCTCAAATGAATGTCGTCCCATGGTGATGGAATGCCATGACAAGCACATTGAGACCGCATTTCTTTGAGGCATTTTTTTGAACAATTCACTACCTTGTCTATTCTATTGCTTATTATTATGCTTTGATAGATTTTTTCCAAGCATCCATAGCTTATTTGGAAGCACATATTTTAGGCTTTTAGCCATAGCAGCAAGGTAGTGAACTATTTGATAAAATGCTATGGTAAACATGTACGAAAAATGTGGTAGCATAGACAAAGCAGTGAATTGTTTGTAAAAATGTCTCAAAGAAACGTGGTATCATGGTGATGGAATTCCATGAAAATCCATAGAAAGTTTCTTTTCTTGGCATTCCATCACCATGAGACAATGTTTCTTTGAAGCATTTTTTTCAAGCAGTTCATTGCCTTGTCTATGCTATTGCTTGCTATTATGCTTTGCTAAAAACCTTCCAAGTATCCATATTTTGTTCAAAAGCACATGTTCTAGGTTTTTATCCAGAGCAGCAAGGAAATGAACTATTTGATGCAATGCTTTGATAGGCATGTATGAAAATTTTGGTAGCATAGAAAAGGCAGCGAACTCTTTGAAAAAATAACTCAAAAAAATGGGGGTGCATGATGATGGAATTCCATGACAATCAAAAGAAATTTGATTGTCATGGAATTTCATCACCATGATACCACATTTCTTTGAGGGATATTTTCAAATATTTCATTTCCTTGTCTATGGATTTTCATGGCACTCCATCACCACATTTATTTGATACATTTTTTCAAACAGTTCACTACCTTGTCTATGCTATTGCTTCCTATTATGTTTTGATATATTTTTTCCAAGCATCCATAGCTTGTTCGAAAGCACTTGTTTTAGGATTTTAGCCATAGAAAAAATGCAGTGAACTACTTGACAAGATTCTTTGATAGACATGTATGAAAAATGTGGTAACATAGACAAGGCACCAAACTATTTGAAAAAATACCTCAAAGAAATCTAGTCACGTAGAATGTCATGATAAGAAAATGCAATTGGTAGCTACTCCTAGTTATTAGTTATGCAATGTGAAGTAATTGCATAAATACTTAGGTTGACTTTGTAAAAACTATATTGTAATTGAAAAAATTTCATCTATCAGCATCTTGTTATTAGTTATGCAATGTGAAGTAATGCTTTGACTTTGAAAGATGTGCAATGCAGTATAATCAACGATATGAATATAAACTACAAAAATATATTTCTTACAATTCATTAGTTAAAATATTAATTTTATTTGATCTCTATATGCTATGGAAATACCTTTCAATTTCAAAAAAATATATTTTTTATCTCTTGTTCTACAATTTTTTACGTTTGTTTTAAATATGATTTTTTCCCGATTTTTTCAAAAACTCTTATACTTTTGGTTTGCTGATTTTTTCCCCAAAAGATTTTTGCTGCTATGTATAGGAAGCATGAAGCATACACTTGAATACATGCAATATACGTGAAGTATACATGTGAATAAGTGAATCATACATGTGAATAAGTGAGGCACAAGTAATTGAAGCATTGCAAAGGATACAAACCACTAGGAATGGAGCTTATTTACACAATACTCTTTAGCTGAGACTTATTGAGAAATCAACAGTAAATAATTAAGCATTAGATGTAAACAAAATCCATGCCTACAACATTCAAGCATAAAATTTACACAATACGCATGTGATAACATCATTCGAGAATGGAAGTAGAAAAATAATATTTTCTTTAATCAAAAGGTCGTAAGGCTATACAATGATATATTGATAATATTATATACAATATATCCAAAAAATCCATGTAGGCTTAGTACAAAGGAGCCATATGGACATAAAATTTCATGTATATATCAATATTATAAAACATATGTTCCAAAATGTCACATAGGCATACAACAAATGACCCTAATACATAGTCATTTCCCTCTAGGGGAAGGAAATAGATCTCATGTTGCCTTTGAAATTCAGCTAGATGGAGTGATTGTTGGTTCTCTTATCTTTTGAACACACTCGCTATTCCTCCTCTCTTCACTCTAGACCTTCAACTGATAGAATAAAAAGTAAAAATGTTAATACATAGAAATTGAATTATGGAATTTCATAACAAAATATAATCACTTACCACATACATATAGTCATCATGCACATTTACAAGATTACCACATCCACAATCTAGAGTGACAACCACCTATAGCAACCATCAAGATAGAAATTAAACTACATAGTGTATCATGAAAATTTTCTATAATAGACCATAAAAGATAAAATATAATGTCAAATCAACTAATTTGTTGCATACATCTTTCAATGGATCAGAACTAGCTATTAGTGTAGCAACTCTATGGTCCAGCATGCCACCAACATCACCAGGGTTGTCTAATGTCAACGACTGCAAATGAAACAACATATCTAACAGTAATATAAAGAATTTCATGTAGTCCCTTTATAACTGTCATAACTAAAAGTGTAAATGGTTGGCCTCAATTGAGACTACAATATAGTGCTTATAGATCACATAATGGTGAAAGTACTAAGTCCACTAGGATAGTCCAAACTCTTCCAAATTCCAAAGATCAGTGCTCATTGAGATTCGTATTGCATATGTTGATGAACTAATGTTAATGAGGGCATGTTGTCAACATAGTGATAATGCCACAATGGATTTCACATGAATGAAGTGAGGATTACAATGCTAGTAGAAACTTTCAAAGGGATAATGGAACATACGATGAATTAGGATGTGTCTAGGGTTTTACTATAGCACATTGAGTTGGTTGTTGAGGTGTGCAGCAGTAATGGAGAAGACAAATTTTGTCAATACTGAGTGGAAGGAAATTTAATTCTTCTAACGGTGTATAGGATAAAATTTGGATGAAGGTGTTATAGAATATACGAGATAAAGAGACAAGACCAACAAGGGATAATGGAACATATGGTGAAATAATAGAGGGTAAAATGGGATGGGAGTCAAATGCAATAATGGAATATGGTATGGACTAGAATAGATTAATGGGATGGGCTAGGATGGGATAGCAAAATATAGCATGAACTATTAGAGGTTAATGGGATGGGATTAGGAGGGAATAAAGGAACATAGGGTGAATTAGGAAAAGATAGTGGGACAAGATCAAGAGGGGATAATGGAACATAAGGTGAAATAAGAGAGGGTAATGGGATGGAAATAGAAGGGGTTAGTTGAACATAGGATGGACTAGTACAGATTGATGGGATGGGCTAGGATAGGATAACAAAATATAGGGTGAAAAATTAGAGATTAATGGGATGTGATTAGTAGGGAATAATGCAACATAGGGTGAATTAGGAGGTGTCTAGGGTTTGACTATAGTACATGAAGTTCAAACTTGACCTATGTGTAGTAATAATAAAGAAGATTTATCTAGGATGAAACATGGATAAAGATGGTATAACATAGAATGGATAAAGGAACATAGGGTAGAACATAGGGGATCATGGAACATCTAGGGTGAAATAATAATGGGTACAATAAGATGGGAGTAGAAGGGCATAATGACACATAGCATGGACTAGAAGATATTTGTGGGATAGGCTAGGAGGGGATCATGGAAAATAGGGTGAACTATTAAATGATAATGGAAGGGGATTAGGAAGGAATAAAGGAACAAAAAGTGAATTAGGAGAAGATAGTGTGACATGATCAACGAATACAAATGCAATTTTTGAGTTTCTCATCAATATTTTATATTTGTATATGTAAAATTATGAAAACTAGCTAACATTGTTTTACAACACCATTAATGAATAGAGGATACCTGAGTGTAAGTTGTTTGAGGAAATGAATTGTGAGGTGTGGAGGTCAAAGGTCCACTAGGAAACTGTTTGAAATCCAAACCATGTTATGAGACAAACATTACAAAATAACATTCAACTATTCATATGCAATAATAGTATCTTTAATACTAGTTGCATACCTATGGAATCAACATTGAGAATGAATAAGGGTTTGTAGGAATGGTTCACGTCTCATGAACAGTCCAACCTTGAAATTTCATCATATCAAAATTCTACTAATTTAGTTATTCTTAAATTTCAAAATATAATTTAATAAACAACATTAAATGAACTTGTTGAATTTTACCTGAGTGTTAATGTCGAATGTATCATTTAGGAAATCATCTATGAAATCCATCGCCTCTACAACTGATGTAGTTTGTGTAGATGCATCTCAAGCACTCTAATAATCGTACATGCAAATAGCACCACAAGCACCACAATGGTGGGTGGAGCTCAGGTCCTACACGTCTCCTCCACATCAAACTCTACTAGAGGCCTCGCACACTGTAAAATGGTCTAGGTGAGTGATCCAATCGACTCCAACGTGTCCACCTCTACACTATCCTTAACAATGGAAGGAATGACAACATGCTCCACCATGGGTTTAGCCAAGGTTTTTGGTGCCAATTATGGATTACATCATGCAGCAGGTCTATCATGTGTGGAGCCCCCACCTCTACCTTGAAATTCTAAGATGTTAAAATAATTTGGCATCTTATTAAGGACAAACTCACTATAGAGTTTCCTCAAAAATTATTGTGGTACCTCATGGTTATTTCATACAGTTTGGTCAAATACCATAATACACCACCACTTCCAAACTTTATTTTTAATTAACTCATGGTGGTACCAATGGATGGGGAACCTCTTACATGCATAAGACATAGGTGCATTGGTTCTCGGGTCTGTAAATAGAGAACACAAGTCAGCTTTACTAATTTTTTGTTTTTTCACATCTGCATATGACAAACCACTAGAATAAAATTATATCATCTCATGCCTCTTATTTGACCAAAAAAATATTTTTTCGCTCATTTCTCCTACATGAGACACAATTGACTTCAATGATTTGGCAATCCATCTCCTATAAGGGTGGGTTTTGGCATGCTCGGTTAATCTTCCAATTAATTGTTCAATGTCTCTTTTATTGTTTTCAATTTGATTTAGAATATTTTCTTGTGTTCCTTGAGGATGCCTATGAATTGATGGAGGGGTTTCAAGTTGTTCTTGTATAGGAGGCTCTTTGTGGGGGGGTGATTGTGAATTCTCAATGTTTCGAGGTGGAGATTCACTCCCTTAGAATTAGAACAAAGTTTTATTATTAAAAATTATTTCAATCTGCATTCTAAATTGAATTTGAAATAAATAGAATAAAAATACATACCTCTTTGCAATCTTCTACCTCTTTGATGTGTTGGTGGCATCCTCGTGAAAAATCGCAAGCTAAGAGTGCAAAAAATTAATGAGATTTGGCGAGCACAAGTTGTAGAGCTCAAATCCTCCAAGCCAAGCCACAAGTTGAAATGAAAATATAGGTTTCAAATGTGTTTTTTTTCTTTTGAATTAACTTTACATTTGGTGCACACCAAATTTGGCACACACCAAATGCTCAATTTTGACCTTTTTTGGTGAATTTTTCCAGTTTGGCATCAAAATTGTGTCACAGATTGGTGCACTTACCCAATGGTATTGTTCTTTACTTGATAATTCTATTCTCTTTTGACCATCTATTCAACCAATTTCTCCAATAGTTCCATACCAACATCAGGTTGAAGATCACCTTCAACGATCTCTCATTTGATGTAAGCAAGAAACCCACGAGAACTTTACTGACCTTATAGCTTGGTATAAGGTTATTTTTTCTCTAAATTTCCTATCCTTTACCTAGCTCTGATATACAGAAGGTTCTTATTGGCAACTTGTAGCCTACACTACAAGAGAAGTTAATTTGAATGAAGTATTCTTTCACGCATCTATGTGTTGCTTTGGGAGAATACCATAAAGTGGCTATTTAGTATGGGGAATTATCCTCGCACTCCTATCAAGATGGCCAATCGATTGTGTCAGTCTCAAGCAAGAACAAGGCCATGGATGATGTGGTATTTTTCTATCTGATAACAATAATATATAATGTAACAAAAATTTCACTAAATCATCATAATGATACACTAGTGTCTTGCAAAAATTATTAAAAGATAAAGTTATAGCATTTCCTGATATTTGAAAATTTTCTAAGCCATATCCTTAGTGCTACAACTCCCAAAAGTTCTATCAATTCCATCGATTTGTTGGATATGATACCAAAAGATGTGTGCTCTTACGTCACATGATTCAAGACCGTATTGATAATGAGACCATCTGCCTCAATGGTAGAAAGAATAGTTCTAAAATATCTATAGCCAAGCATAACATCCAACTACATATATAAACAGATCCATTCCCATCACACTCTATGAAATTGGTCACTCCTTCATTTGATTTTTATCAGGCACCCCATTTGAATATGTGAATGTGGTCTCATTCACTCATATTCCTCTTTTAGAATGTGTGAATGATTTTCCTGATATTACATTCACCTCACATGATTTTCCCTTGAACAAGGAGCCCTCTCCACTATATTTTCCTACTTGAATCAACAATAACATCATAACTAGTGATATGGTTGACCCGTCAAGCCAAGTAAATGTTATCACGAAGGAAGTCTTGTTTATCAAAAAAATTCATAAGGAGAAATATGATGAATCACAAGTCGCCCTTTGCACTCATCATGGGTCTTCTATTTCTCCTATGGGCTTTATTTCTTTATTGGTTTTAGTTGGTCTTAATTATGTGGATGTTCCATTTGTTGTCATCTTAAAGTCAGACTTATTCAAAGAAAGGTTGGAAATCCCTTGGCTAGCCCTTATGAATGCATTCACTTCTATGATCCACAAATGCCTAAAGTATCCCCATGAGGGTACCATGCATGTTTCCCAAGACACTAGATATAAGCCACCGGTAGCACATGGGGACTTCTCCTTTGACCATTTTTTTCCTGCACCATTCGGACCCCTCCCTTCTAGGGGAGATCTCTTGTATCAAGATTATTCCAAGTACAATACTAGGGTCTCAATGTCGAAATTTGGTTTTCCTATGTTTCCCTATGTTGTGTCTTTAAAGGCTTGTTTGTGTGCACAACATCAGCCTTCATCATCAACCCCTCCAAAGGGGAATAACAAGCTTGTTATTTCCCTCAAGCCTTCGCCTTCTAGTTCATCTATTTCATCTTTTGCACCTCCTAATTTTTCTTCTTATCCCTTGGTGCATCCTCTATTCCTACCCTTGTGCATAGAAAAGGAAAAGGAAAGGCACCCATACTACAAAAGTCGAAGCCCCATGTTTTCTAGCTTCTTGTCTTACCCACGGTGCCTCGACCCACCCTGTATGACAAAGGGAAGTATTTTCGTGGGGCTATTCATGCATGTCATCCTTTGTGGCCTCTATATGTTCTTCCACCTACCTCTAGGGTGAGGCATGGGAAGATGTCTGGTACTAATATGCCTCTTTCTATTTATGTGTCTATGTCTCTTTCTCCTCTTGCTCCTCCTAAGGAGTCTCCCCTTCCACCGGTAGCAATTGTGAAGCTTTCTCCTATGGTAGAGCAAGATCCTCCCGCCTCTTCTCAGGTCCTTCCTTCTAGTACCCATAGCCAATGTAACTAACTTACGCATGAGAATAAGTACCGATGAAAGGATCTAGGTAAGGAGCACATAGCTTTATATAAGAGTGGTAGGAGCCTCTTGTTTCTATTTTTTATTTTTCTTCTTTTATGGTTGCTTCTGCTCCTTTTTCTTCTTTTTCTCTAGTTCCCATCACCTATATGCTTCTTCCAACTTCATCAATAGATCTTGATGAATATCACCCCAAAAGGGTGTAGGCATTCATCACTCCTTAGATGGAGCCTCCCCTTCTTACCTCTCCTCCCAACATTCCTCCATTCTCGTAGCTCGTTGAAAAGCCTCATACAAATGTGGTGTCCTTTGTGGCTCTATCTCCTTCTTCTTCTACTTTCACTTCTTTTGTGGGGATTCGACATCCTCCATTGAATTTCAATCTTGAGGATGACCTTTCTTTGTGTGAGGGTGATAATAAATCCTTGTCTATTGTGAAGTATGGTTTTACTTTGGCTTGTGTCATCCTTGTGATGGAGGTAGCCCCTACATCTCTAGAGTTATTCATCGGTCCTCTTCTTGAGGTTATTCATGACTCCCACATGTCATATCCTTCCCCTGCTCAGTTGACACATGGCACTCTTTTCAAGTACATATTCAACTCGTTGGAGGATATCCTAACTCTATCATCGATCTTTGAGAGATTGGTGATTCTAGTCTCACAAGAGCTTGATGAAGAGGACCTCGATGCGCCCTCTTCCTTGGCCCTTATTAAAAGTGATTCAACTAACACATCCCTTCCTATTCCTCCCCTTCAGGATCATCCTCCCTCCCCCTATAATGATCTATATTGGGAGCAGGATGACCTGTTGGTGGACTTGGATTAGAGTGGTGCATCTTCTACATCTATAGATTAGATTTGTGTGTTTATTTTTGTTCCCTTGTAATTTTTTGTATATATTTTTTTCTCTTTCCTAGATGACCCTTGCTACCCTTGGAGGTTCTTGGATGCACGCATGAGAATTTATTGTAACTTTCTTGTAATTATTTCATCATTCTTCTATGTGTTGTAAATATTTATTTTCATGTCAAGGATGATACAAAGCATTCAAAGCATTTAAGCCTTCTTCCATGTTTATCTAATTTTTATGTTGCATTTTTCTTCATGTTCTAATACATTTGGGGGTTGATGGAATTTCATACATATATTATATTATATCTATCTATATTTGAGAGCAATTATAACCCTAAATTATCATATCCCATGTCTCTTGATTTATTTGTCTTTTCTTGTCTTTTTCTTGATGTTGTGGATTTTATGTGTTGTACTTTTCATGTGTGAAAACATTCCACAAATACATCTCACCATGTATTTGGTGCCATGACATCTCTAGTATTTCTTCTCTCCTTAGAATGATGTGTTCTCCTCTACATATCACACAAGGGGGCTTTCATATCTACTTAATTTTCAATAGGGAGTATTCTTTCAAAAGGATTCCTTGGTGAAATTTCATTCAAAAATATCCCTTGTTAAAAACTCCATTTTCACAAAATGAGTATTCTTTTGAAAGGATTCCTTGATGAAAGATCTTTCAAAAGGAGCATCTAGCTTGGAGGCAACCTAACTAGGCCTATCTTTTTTGTGACTATCTTACAATGCATTTTGTAGCAGCCACAAGCCTACATGCTTGATGTATGGACTCTAGTCATGCTAGCCATACCTATTAGAATTATCTTATGTCTTATTAGATTGTATTATGATTGATTCTTATTTTTTTCTTTTTCACCTTGTAGACATGGAAAATATACTGACACACTTGATCCTAATTACTAACATTGTATAATCCTAAATCACCTTCTCAGCTTATCATCACCTTTCATCCCTTAATTGAATAAATCATTATTTATCTAATTAAGTCATTCTTCCATGTTGATTGAATTAATCAATTTAATTTAATTAACCCTATGTCTCTATTTAATTAAATAATCAACTTTATTTAATTGAATCTCTAAAGTCATCCTATTAAATTGAATAAATTAAACCTTATTTAATTTAATCTAACATCATACCCCTTTAGTTAAATAAATCAAAATCTTTATTTAATTAAAGTCTAAATCATTTTCATCTCAATCTTGATTTAAATAAATCTTAAAATCTAAGTCAAAATTGTCAAATCACTTAATCTCTCACTAAATTGATCAAATCTTGATTAATGTAATCTCAATCACTAAAATCCTCTACATTTTGCAACTTGCACCAATAAATTAATTTAATTGATTTATTAATTCATCTATTTTCCCTCAATTGGCATCAAAAGGGAATATTTTTCAAATTTTAAAAATCCCTCCAAAAGGGGATGGGTACTTCCAACAAGGCATTTAATGTCTCTTACATGTCCTTGGCCTTGAGCCAAGTGACATTAACTCCATTCCTCTCTCCCTCCAACTTGCCAACTTTCAAATTCAAAATTTGAATCTAATATCATTTATTGGCTGATTCATCAAAATGTGCACAACCTTCCCCCATTCACATCTTGACAAGTGGCACTTGGTCATTGGATGTTCAATGATCCCATATTGCTCAATCTTGCTCATTCTTCCAATTCTAAAATCTATAAATGAGATAATTTTCCTCTCATTCTTCATCCATAATCCAAGTAATTCTACTATACTTCATTTCATCCACAATTTGAGTAAACTTATTATACTCAATTTCATCTTCAACCATAGCCATTTTCATCTCTCTTTATCAAGTTCTTAGTTAGGTTATGTAGGAATCCAACCAAAGTGGATCAATCATCATCAAGCTTACAAAGGAGTTGGGAAAGGGCCAATTTCTACACATAATTGGCACCAACTCCCCCATGGGATCAAGTGTTTGCATTGCTTAGTTAGGATTTCATTTATCTTTTATGTTTTGTCCTTCATTTTCCTATTATTGAGCATTATAGATGGATTTCATGGGGAATCTTGATTCAGTTGCATTTGATCTAATAATTTGTTTTTTTTTGTTATGTTTCTACAAGTCTAGGATTGGGGTTCACATTTTGACTCTAGAAGGAGGGCAAGTCTGAAGTATTTCATCACGTGTTTTGAAAAATTTTGTGTTTTTTGTGTTTTTTTTGCAGCTCACAAGAAACTCCATCGCTCACAATCCAGCGACGCCAAGCTGCACCACTACCAGTCCAATGATGTTATATTGCACTACTCCAAACTCCAAAATCCACCATTGGAGTCTTCCCACCCACAAAATTCAAATTTCCAAACTCAGTCGTTGGTTTCTTAAATTCCAAACTATGTCACTGGGTCAAATATCGTTGCAATCGCAATCTCTATCCCGTTGCAGAGCGCCACTCTCAATCATCAATGACACTATATTGTCTTGCTCTCAATCATCATTGACACTATATTGCGTTGTTGGCCTTCTCAAATTGCGTCACACCCATGGATTGTGCTGCTGCAGTTTGGTAAAAACCAGATTTCTGATTATTTTTAATATTTTTTTGTGATGCGGGAACTTCCGAAGGTCATAACTTTCGACTCAGATGTGGGTTTTGGCTGAAATTTTATAGGCGATTTCGTTATGAGGTGGCATGTGGATTACTTTGATATCCTTAGGAGGGTTGGTGGCCATTTTGGCACATTTTTGGGGCTTGAAACTTTCATCTTGGCCCTCAAAATGGTAATTTAGTGTTTTTTTCTAGTTTTTTAAAAGTCATTTTTGTTAATAACTCAAAGTTCATGTTTCAAATTTAGGATGTTAGTTGGCAATTCATCCTATCTTAGTTTTAGAAAGTTTTTGAGAAAAAATAGGACTCTCAAAGTCATGCATGCAAAATTACCAAAAATGGAAAAATCTGACAATTGTTAAAATCTGCCAAAAAAGGAAATTTTTTGATCAAAAGTGAAGGAAGAAAAACAAAGGCCAAGGGTTCTTTATGATTTTATCATCTCATTGTATTAAATGTTTTTAAACACTTTTGGGAGAACTTATAATCCTTTTTCTAAGGATTTGGTTACCTCCATGCTTTTAGGAAACACTAAATTTATTTTAGGCTCTAAAAAGAACACTACAAATTTTCTTTCAATATTGCAAACAAATGGCTTAAAAATAACTTTAGAAAAAATTACTAGATTTTGTTTAAGAATTAAAAATTTAACAAGGAAAATCCCACATTTGATTTGATGCTATAAAAAGAATTCACTTTTGCTTTGTGGACTTAAAATGAACAAGTGTTATTTTTATTTTGTAATTGCTTACTAAAAGTCATACCATCGAAACGAGGTATGCTCTTCTCTCGCACCTCACGAAGATCTTGAGAATCAAAATTCCTTTTGGTTATCTTAAGTTGAGTAAATTAATTACCTTCACATTTCATTTTGGAAATAAAATTCAACCAATCTTGTGAGTGTGAGTGTGGCATATTGCGAGTGTTTTCCCTTTGTTTTTCAACAAAGGTTGATCAAACTATGGAATATGTTTGCTCACTTTTTTTTATCCTATAGGGCCTACCTGGTGGGAAAAAATAATCACCCCAAGGAACGATCCAACGGGAACACGCTAAAGTCAAACGACTTCCAACCAGTATATAAGTGTGGATTCTTGAGGAAACTTCGAGAATCATGAGGATTGTTCTGATGAGAAGGGCAACAATGGTATCTCATCTTTTGGATGCTCCCCCATGAATGGAATTCCTGCATTAAAACCCTTGTTTAGCAAAGGCCAAAATCCTTAACTATTTTTTGGTGTGAAATGTCATGTCCTTTGAATTTGCCCCACGTATACATGCGGTTTTGTTGTAGAGATGAAAATTATGACATGGGAGATTCATGGGTACTGATGCTTGGTTGACCCGAGAAGCGAGTGCACTATAAGGGGGAGATTATTTGGTCAAGAATCTAATCATCCACACTAAATATGTGCAGCTGGATTTATCCAAGTGGGATCCCAACAAATATTGTCTCTTCATCCTAGGGTTGTACATGTTCTTGGAATCGAAAACATATTGCTTGGATGTTAAACAATTGAAAACAAAAAATTCATAAGATATTCAAAACTTCAAACCCTTTAGGGAATAAAATACTGTAAACGAATCCAGGTGCTCGTGCTTGCCCTAGGGATTTCATCCTTAGAGGCTTCTAAGTATTTGGACTTAATCACAATTTTCTCTCACTAAAGTCAACCTAGGAAACTATGCCCTTGAATCCTTGATTTTCACATAATGGACTTTGTGGAATGAAAAGGTGTCAAGACATAGACATTCAATTTGAAACATAATCAAGAAAGGTCTTGTGATAAAAATAACTGAATCTAAGGAAGATAACATACAATTGAACCACACATGTGTTTGGTCCCTTTTGGGTCATATGGTTTTTATGCAAACATTGGTCTTTTGGTTTGAAATAATCTTAGGGAAAAACATGTTCTTCATTACCTTGGTCTTGTAAACAAGTCCCTCTTAGGTTCATTTAGGATCAAAAATCAAACACTTCATGCATCCAAACATTTATCAAAATCCCATTTCACCAACAACTTTTGGAACCTTGGAAAACACCACTTATGCTAGACTTTTAGGAAAAGTCCAAATTCACCTTGTTTGGCTTAACACACCAACATAACACAACTTCCTAGGGTTTACAAGTTCATTATCACCTTGTTTGACTTAACACACTTGGTGAAACTATCCTCTTGTGTACGAGTTTAATTTAGGATAACACAACTTCCTAGAGTTTACAAGTGCATTATCACCTTGTTTGACTTAACACACTTAGTCAAACTATCCTCAATCAATATCAAATCAAAACAAGTCCTAAATTCTAGCATTGATCCAAAGTTCCTAAAATTTTAGATGTCCATATCATTCACCCCTTTCATCCTTCATCTCATCATTGGTCCTAAACCCCTCAAATGTCAACAAGGTCAAAACACAAGAGGAACATGGAATATAAACTTGATTCATCCATCATGAATAATCCAATTCAACCAAACTATCAAGGTCATACAATGCTAATTAATTTTCAAAACTTTCATTTATACAATCCATACATGGAATCATTATCTCCTACAAACCTCAATGGTACAAGAAAAGTGAGCATGCCCAATCTAAATTTTGGAACACCTTTCCCTCTGGTAGATTTAAATCAAATTCAAAACTTAAAAATCTATCAACCAAACAATCAAGGCATGAGCCTTCCCCCTTTACCAACCACCCATCAACTAAATCTGAGCAACACCCTCTTCATAAGTCAAAGCATCATAACAAATCCTCCCATTTTTCCATCGATATCGCAACAACAGATGGAAACCATCCAAGCAACCCCAATGGTCAACACAACCACCATCCCTCAAGTATCTCAAGGACCAAGCATCTCAATCACACCATTCACCACTCAAACCTTGAAAATTAGTGGGACCATTCCTCTCATCACAATGGTCAACACCATTCCCAATCCACCACCAACATCGCCAAAACTCAACATGGAAAATTCATTCTCCATCATGTTGCAAGCCGCTCGACAAACTGCCTATCAAAACTAACTCTAAAACCAAAAATTTGCACAAGTCGCATAAGCTGCACAAGCAGCATAAGCAGCCCAACAAGCATAGGATCAAGCTCAAGCCCAACACCAGGCTCGACAGGCACAAGCACAATACCAAGAACAATTATAATTAATCCATCAAAAAGTGTAACAACAAGTCCTACAAGATTTTTAGGCACAACAACAAGTAGCTCAACAGCAAGCCCAAGAACAAGCATTGTTGGCATAGCAACAATATGACCAACAACAAGCATTGTTGGCTCAGCAACAAACACAGGCATTACTCGCTCAACAAATATTACAATAGATTCCCACCACAATCATTGAAAATAATGATCAAGATCCTTTGATCAATGATCATGTTGAAAATGTCTCTACATCACCTAATGAGTTAGAGGACATATCTCAAGAATTTATTCCAAAGCATGATCAACATATTTCACCAAGGTCTAGCAATGATCCTTTCCAAAACATATGGACATCCTTTTACCTCATGAAATTTTTAAAACTTCCTATGCCTAATGAAGATATCCAAGAACCCTTTATAAGCAATCCATTCTTTGAAATTGACCCATGTCAAGAACTTGATCCAAAGCATGTCGAAAGCAATTCTGAAATCATTCGAGATCAAGAATTTGTATCTCCAGGATAAGTTACAATGATATAATGGAAACTCTCCTATCTATACAAGATGATCACATCCACATAGCACATACCCCTCCATCTACCCATGAGATGCTTCCTGTGGATGGACATGTAGATGATCTTCATTCAGAACAGGATTCCTTTACGCCTGACATTATTACACAAAAAGATCAAGACATTGTTTCCTACAGTCAAACTCAATTATCAACATCGGGATTAGATATATTCCAAATTTAGACTATGGACATCATGTATGAAGATATCCATTATTATCCACTCAAGGGAATAGGTCAGATAGAATAGGATATTCCAGATTCAGCAGAGCAACAAATTGGAATAAAATCATCTGCAGTGGTCATTTATTAGAGAATGCATTCTAAACAAGACATCTCAAAATAGGGAGAATCAAAGAACAAAGATGCTACTACCACCATAATAGGGGAAACTTCATCTCAAGAAAACATCAACATAGGGGGCATGAAGGATCCTTATGATGAAACCAATGTCAATACTAAAACCATCCATATCACGAATCTTCATCCACCCATCACCCCATCCACAAATTGGGACCAACGTCAAAAGAAATATTTGAATCAAAGCATGAAGAATGTTATCAAAGAAAAAGAAGAAGCAAAGCATGAAGGAAAAATCAAATACAAGTGGATACCAAAGAATACAAAGGAAGATTATCCCTATCAAACTCCATCAGTCAAAGAAACTATGGGGCAAAATAAAAAAGGGAAAAGTATCCATCAAAGATTTCCACAAAGGAAAAATCAGGCTTCTCAAGAAACATACAAAGTATATCAAGCAGTTGGTCCTAATTCCATACACACTTTTGTATCCACCCATTATTGTTCATCTTCCCAAGTTTGGAGAGTCAGAGGTTCCAAGTTGTCAACCAATCCATCTTTTATTACTAAACACACTCCACCATCCACGCCTCCATGCATGATATCCAATTCTCACATTGACCATGTATTGGAAAAAACCCTTCATCATAAGGATTCAGAAGGCACTCTATCACGATGTGCACACAAAGACGGAGTTAACTCTGATATCAGCAAATCAAATCAGGAATCTCAAAGGTTGCATTCAAGTGCATGTATCTTGGCAAAGAAACTTCTTGAAGTAGGATATTGATGGAGCATTATGATAGAAGCATTAACATCAGCACCAGCAGGTGGTTCAACATGAACTTAAAATCTTTTAGAAAAATCCAAAAATATCAAAAAATATCAAAATCAGAAGAAGAAAAAAAAATCAGAAAAAGGATTGAAAATAGTAAAGAAAAAAATCATCCTCTAGTGAAAACCACTTCGATGGCGCTTTGGACAGGTGCCATGATGAAGACCTGGAAAATAGGCATCATGTGTAGAATCAAGCATCTACGTGTGCCACTTCGATTGGAAGCATCTCATCACATCCATAATAAATCCAACATTCCATCCATCTTATCCATAATAAATCCATTCATCCATGAACCATTTATCCAATCCATTTTCATCCATCTGCATCCATAGTCCAAATTATCTTGATTTTGACCAAGTTTGGTGCACACTTTACACTTGCTTATGGTGGTCATCTTGATATGGGTCATTTTCATTGATCATATCCTATCCAATATTATCTGAGCCATGAAGCACTATCCAAGTAAGCATCATTTGTTTGAACACCTTATCTTGTCGCAAGATAATCCTTGGCATCCTTTGCATGCTTAGCATATCTATCCATCCACACACCTTTCCAAGAATCCACCCATGATATTCTATACATTTCTAGAGACTTGGGGTAGATATTTTCATCTTGCTTCTGGAATATATCTTGATCTATATCCTCTAGCTTATGTGGTGATCTAAACATTGGAAAACATGAAATCAAATTGGTTAGGAATTTGTGAGAAAAAAAGCCAAATCACTAGCCCGTGGCATATTTTGACAAAAATATGTTCCTTATCAATCTTTATCTTTCATCGAACATCAATCCAAAATCAGTATCAGTTGCATCTAATGTGTACATTCAGCATCACATCAAATCATTAAAATGACTTTTTTTTTGAAACCAAACTTCACAATCAAGTGATCTTGATCAATCAAATCTAATCAATCCATCATCATCTCAGGATATCCTTCCCAATCCTTGTGTTGCTTAACACTATCTTTGCATTGTTGCATATTCTCAACTATGTTATCATCATCAATCTTGATCAATCAAAATCAAATCAATCCTTGCATTGTTGTGTATCCTCAACAATGTTATCATCATGAGTTCATCATCATCCTTGTGTTTCTTAACACTATCCTTGCATTGCTGTGTATCCTCAACAACATTCTCATCATGAATTCATCATCATCCTTGTGTTTCTTAACACTATCCTTGCATTGTTGTGTATCCTCAACAATGTTATCATCATCAATCTTGAAATCCTTGTGTTGTTTAACACTATCCTTGCATTGTTGTGGATCCTACACAATGTTATCACCATCAATGCATCAATCAAATCAATCAACCTTAGCTTGGTCTCCAACAAAATCCCAAAACAGAGCACTGATACCATCATATATCCATATCTAAAAACATCCAAATCATATTAAAATCAAAAAGTGGCATCATCTTGTCGAACTAAGTCATCTTTGAGCTTGAACGTAGGAAAGGTTGATCTATGATCATCCCCCAAGACATTTTAGGTCAGCCCTTTAGGCGTCCATCGCAATAGAAATGGCTATTTTTTTGCCTATCTATCTCGTCAATAATTGAGTCTGTTGTCTTGACGAACTATGTCATCTATGAGCTTGAACGTAGGCAAGGTTGATCTATGATCATCCCCTAAGACATTTTAGGTCAATCCTTTAGGCGTCTATCACAATGGCAATCCGTTTTCCCATCTATTTCATATTTTAGGTCAATATTTTACGTGTCCCTTTCAATGTCAATCCGTTTTCCCATCTATTTCACATTTTAGATCAGTCCTTTAGGCGCTCATCACAATGACAATACGTTTTCCCATATGTATCATCATCGAATCAATTTTGTTGTTAGTCCAGCTACGTGGTCTCTGCGTATATAGCGTAGGCAAGGCTAATCTATGGATCAGCTCCTGAGGCCCATGGATAGTTCTTTAGGTTAGTCTCTTGGTCATAAATATCGAAAATCCAAAATATTGAAAAATATGAAAATTAAAACAGCCTCAAAACATTTTCAAAACATCCAAATATTTGGAAAAACTCAAAATGGTGCATTTGTCTCATCTCGCTCTCACCCGCAATAATCATCACTCATAATAAATCAATTGTCAACTTCATCCTTTGGTGAGGCAATCAAAAGCAAGTCTAACAGGTTCAAAAGTGAACACCTAATCATCAAAGTCTCAAGTCTAGGTTAATAAGCAAGCAAGTTGATCAACTCCAAGTATCAATATATTATCATCCAATCAATTTCAGCAAAACCTTTATCACAACATGTCCTAGGATGTATCCTTCCCATAATGGACATCAACATCAGGTATCCCACTATAGTTTAGTCTTGTCTAACAGTATGAAGAACATTAGCTTGTTTGTTTACTTTATTTTTTCTTTGGATTTATCTTATTGCGCTCATTCCAAGGACCTCTTAGTGATGCTTAAAAAAATAGGTTTAGAGAGAAAGGAATGCGGCAACTATCATTATCTTTTTTATCTACCGTGATTGTTGGACGTTCTTGTAAAATAACTTGGTGAATACTTGCTTTGTTATGTTCATCCTAGCAAGGTTTTTGTATGTCAAGTGTGAACAAGAATACTCCTATCTGATTATCGAGTCAAATTCCATCACACTAGGTGCAACGCCATCGAGTGGTTCTTTATACCTTGATGCGTCGTACCTATGTGTGTTATCAAACATAAAGTAATTGTCCCTTTTAAAATCCTAACTCCTGGTAAGAAAATCATCATCATCATCATTAATAATGTAGGCTTCTAGATCCTCCTTTCATCATCTTATTCTTCTTATTCTTTTATTTTAACTAAAATTTCTATCTAAAGTTGGTGTGTTGTATCAAAATATACATGAGGCTACCCATGGTCGATGAAGTTGTCTATACATCATCAAAATTGTCTATGTCAAATATATGATCTTTCTAAAGAATTGTCTTTTGTCCTCTGATCAATAGAACCACTCCTCTCGCATTTTATCGTAATCTCGATCGTAAAATCAAAAATTTCCACTCAATCTCTCAAAGGGGAAATATATCAGCATAATCCTTCTCATTGGGGAAGTAGTGGGGCATTCGGAAAATCAAAAAATAATTGAAATTTTGATCATAGTAGATTATTATTTGAACCAACGCAACAAGTGCATTGCTTCAAAGAGGGGATAAATGTAGACATGGAAAATATACTGACACACTTGATCCTAATTACTAACACCGTTTCGTCCTGAATCACCTTCTCAACTTATCATCACCTTTCATTCCTTAATTGAATAAATCATTATTTATCTGATTAAGTCATTCTTCCCTATTGGTTGAATTAATCAATTTAATTTAATTAACCCTATGTCTTTATTTAATTAAATAATCAACTTTATTTAATTAAATCTCTAAATTCATCCTATTAAATTGAATAAATTAAACCTTATTTAATTTAATGTAACATCATCCCCCTTTAGTTAAATAAATCAAAATCTTTATTTAATTAAAGTCTAAATCATTTTCCTCTCAATCTTGATTTAAATAAATCCTAAAATCTAAGTCAAAATTGTCAAATCACCTAATCTCACATTAAATTGATCAAATCTTGATTAATTTAATCTCAATCACTAAAATCCTCTAGATTTTGCAACTTGCACCAATAAATTAATTTAATTGATTTATTAATTCATCTATTTTCCCTCAACTTGGCATCAAAAGGGAATATTCTTCAAATTTTAAAAATCCCTCCAAAAGGGGATGGGTACTTTCAACAAGGCATTTAATGTCTCTTACATATCCTTGGCCTTGAGCCAAGTGACATTAACTCCATTCCTGTCTCCCTCCAACTTGCCAACTTTCAAATTCAAAATTTGAATCTAATATCATTTATTGGCTATTCATCAAAATGTGCACAACCTTCCCCCATTCACATCTTGACAAGTGGCACTTGGCCATTGGATGTTCAATGATCCCACATTGCTCAATCTTGCTCATTCTTCCAATTTTTAAATCTATAAATGAGAGACTCTTCCTCTCATTATTCATCCACAATCCAAACAAGTCTACTATACTTCATTTCATCCACAATTTGAGTAAACTTATTATACTCAATTTCATCTTCAACCATAGCCATTTTCATCTCTCTTTATCAATTTCTTAGCTAGGTTATGCAGGAATTCAACCAAAGTGGATCAATCATCATCAAGCTTACAAAGGAGTTGGGAAAGGGCCAATTTCTACACACAATTGGCACCAAATCCCCCATGGGATCAAGTGTTTGCATTGCTTAATTAGGATTTCATTTATCTTTTATGTTTTGTTCGTCATTTTCCTATTATTGAGCATTGTAGATGGATTTCATGGGGAATCTTTATTCACTTGAATTTGATCTAATAATATGTTTTTTTGGTATGTTTGTGTAGTTCTAGGATTGGGGTTCACACACCTAACATTTTTGTCTTCAGATAACATGTTTCTAGTGAGATTGTATCTAGCTTTGTAGGATCAAAGACTTGTGTCCTCTTTGTATTCTGGTAAAGCCCACTTTCACATCAAGGTATGTTATATCAAGGGACAGCTTCCTCTCCTTTTCAATGTATTCGCTTAAATATCTTTCTACTTTAGCTCACATATTCTCTAACACATATATTGCCTAAAGTGGGGGAATTTTTTTGAGGCATAAAATTACACCCTAGTGCAATTTCCCATAATATACCCTTACTTTAGCCTTATAACATTGATAATACAAAAACCCACCACCTTAAGCCCTTTGTCTTATCTGTGCTATGGAATTTTTTGTCAATGGAGGGAATTTTGACTAGGATTATTCCTCATTGTGTAGACATCTACATCTACGCACTATATAGGAATCCCTGACAAATTCTTGAGTCATTTGATGTTAAGGAATTATATTTCATAGCATATGTAAGTTGTAACGTCTACTGCAACTGGAGACCTACCCAAGAACATTCCTTTTGCCTCCAAATCTTGATTTTGAACTCACTTCTTCAATTTCTCTCTCAATCTATCACATTAAAACTTCATTCTTATAACTTCACTTCACTCTCACCATTCTTTCTACATCACTTTCTTTCAAGTTTCAAGTTGTTGTCACTATGTTCTTGCACATTTGTCTTGTACTCTCAAGGCTACCATCCTTCCTTTCAACTTCTCAAGCTTGCTAAAGGGAGGGTAATGATTTATTGTTGTCATTCCATTGTATTATCAATATTATAGGGGTATGTGCAAGATCATCATGGGAAAAAATCCCTTAAGTGGCAATAAAATTCAGAAAATCAGAGTTAGGCAACTTGACGTAGACATTTAAATAAGTTATCTATATTATTTCAAAAATATGTAAGAATAGAATCTGTAGAAAATTGAATATAGTTTCTAAACTATTAGGTTTATTTTTATTTTTTTTAAATCTATTTGGTGAAAATTTGAAATTTCAATGCAGTAGTATTTAAATTTCAGGGAAAAAATAAGAAGTAGGTGTCCGTCTAACCACCCTAATCACAATAAAATGATAATAATTTTTTGTAATATTTTAGATATAATTAGGGGACTCGTTTCCTGATGTGATGCATATTTTTTTGTAATTTTTTCTAAGTAAATAATTAACAATTTTTAATTACAAATTTTAAAAAATATAAAAACTTGTATGTCTAACCACCTTAACTTGGTCAAAACTTAATGAAATTATTATTTTTGAATCCTATAGTATGCGAAAAATAGAATGTGACGCATATTTCAGATTCAAAAAATGTGATACCATTTGAAAACTATAGATGTTTTTCAATCAACCTATCAATTAAGACTTTAGTCTTAATTCAAATAGAAAATGAATAATAATTATTTATTAAATTCAAAGTAAAACATTATTTATATTGGTGGAAAGCTGAAAATCTCCTTTAAAAATCCTTTTTGTTTCATCAATTTTGGGTAAGAAAAAATTCATCAGCCACATGGGCCATCATATCACTTAGATATTGCCACTTTTTGGCTCATCATAATCTTGCACATACCCATAGATAACATATAGATTTTCTTTACTTTCTATACATATGTCCTACTTATTTTCTTTAGCATTTTCCCTCTAGTCTGGTTTATTGGCTATTCATGGAGGTGGAAACACCAAAGCAGGGGTTTGACTAAGGAAAACTCCAAAACACAACCCCAAAATTTTCTCGTCACCATGTGTGTAGGTACTTCACTCACATGGAGGTTGTGGGAGGCTGGAAAAATTGTAAGTGGGATTTCTACTACCCTTTCTTATCATTTCATGCATAATTAATCTATCCTTAAGTTATAACATGCTTATTTTTGTAGTTAGCTAATCTATTTTACGCATTCTTAGCATTCCGTCATTTTTATTTAAACTATCAGATTAAGGTTCTTGAGTCATAAGCATGACTTGTGAGTTTTGGATTGTCATCTCAACTCTCTCTTTGTACAAGATGCTAGCACATCCCTGAGATAATAGTTTTTTGCGATATCATTTGTGTCTAGCATTGATTTCCTCTAGCTAAGAGCCAGTTGGTTGGTAGTCTAAGACCTCTATGGTTTGTTCACCTGACTCCCAAAATCCTTCATTCCTAAAAACCCAAAATACATAGATTAGTTTGTTCTTTGTTTTTCATCCTATACTTTATCCTTTTCCATTGAGGTGATTGAGGGAAATTCTCTCCCTTTAGACCCTATTTTTCTTGGTATCGGGGAGTATTGAATCCTTCCTTCACAAGGGGCCTATCACAATATTAGTGATGAAGCAAGTTTAGCCATAAAATTTTAAATAAATATAGATAACAAAATTTTAATGTGGGAGGAGTATCTCATAGTCTAATAGAGAATGCAGGTCATCCCTTCTAGTGACTTAGTCCAATTAGGAATTTTTATAAGGATAGTCAAGATTTGTTGACATAATGGTTAAGTTGGAAAAAATTAAAATAAATAAAGTCAAAGAGTGTAAGAGGAAAAGTTGAATAAGAGAAGAGAATAAACTAACAATGCAATGGCCAAGATAGAAAAAATCATTAAGGACCTCCATGTACCTTCTAGGATAATTCCTCATTTATTTATTCAATAGCCAAAATAATAAAGGAAGTCAGTAGTTCCCATCATTAGTAGGTATTTGACCAAAGTATTAATTATAGGATGATAAAGTCTAAGGCTACACTATGGAGGTTCTAGGAAGATTTGGTTTAGTTTGGAGAGTTCTAAAGTAAGATCAAGTGATAAATATTCTGTCAAAAAATGAAGCTTAAGTATCATAAGGGGTCAAATATGAATGAGTTGACTAAGGCTATCACTTCCTTCTTAGGTCATTTTCTATGCTCAAAAATGATATTTCTTTTTTTTTAGGTTATTTATATTTATTATTCTTTTAAAATGATGTAATGACTACATTCAAGTGAGTTATTAATTTCTTGAGGGCCAACTTAATATGTAACTTGTAGATTTCAAATTTTAGGCCTAAGTGTCAATTTAGGAGTAGGCCAACTAGTTATATCTTCTAAATTTTTGGTACCTAAGGTGGTTGTTTATTATCTCCTTGTGGATATTTATAAATGGTTAGAAATCCTATATACTAGAAAACTTATGCAATTTCAATATGGAATCCTTCTTCAATATTGTAATATGTAAATATTTCAAATTAATGAAGTATCATGCTTCTCAATGCTTCAACCATTATGATAATATTCCTTATTGTATCTCTCTAAATTGAATAACTTGGTGAGATCTATTTTATTATGCTCTCATAGAGTTGTGTATTAAATATTTTCATGGTATATGGTGGTTCAATTGCATTAAAATTGTAATAGTTTATGTCATATTTTCCTTAGATGTTTGCACTAAAATTGTGGATGGTTGTGAGAATACTAATCATTACAATATTGGTTTATTTGGATCTTGTCTAACCTTTAAGATATGAGATATAAAGTCTGGCTTGTCATTCTACAATAATTTATTTTAGATTCCTTTCCTCTAACCATAATCATATTTTGTTGCATGATAGTTTACAATAGATTTATATCTAGATTAGATGCTAGAGCATCTTAGGAGAACTTTATTTAGTTATAACAAAATAGGAAAATAATATAGGATCTAATATTTGGAAGATTAATCCTTCCATTCTAGCATATCTTAATCATTTAATTTTCTATTTGTGTCCAAATTGATGTATACAAGCAAAGGCCTCTTATAAAAAAATCTAGTAGGCCACTTAGTTGTTCCAAAATAGTCCATACCTGGCTAATAAGGACTCTTGGATCTAAACCTTCAACTTTTCAAGAGTAGAGTGGTTTGTTGTTCTACTTGATGTTGGTTGTGACAATACTGACATCAATAAGTACAATATATTTTCCAAGTGCATTTTTTAAACAAGATACATAGAAAAAATTATGAATCTTACTTTCCTTCAACACCTCTAGCGTATAGGAAACTTCACCAAGGGTAAGTGCACCAAGATGGTTCCCAAAAAGGGGACTTAAGTGGACAGCTTTTTCTGAAATCAAGAAATACTGACCTTGGATGTGAAATTGAGGATACTTACACTCAAAATTTTGAGATGGAACAAAAATAAGGATTCAAGTACTCTAAGTCTACTTTCTAAACTACTAATTTATTTTGAAAACGGTTGATATTAAGGGGTTCAAATGAGGGACGTACACAAATTGGTGTTGTTTTTGTCAGAAAAACATAACATAGCAACTCTTGTACGACCCTCATACGGTGAACTTTTTTTTAGTATTTTTAAAATTGCATTGGTCAAAAGTTAGCTAACAGTATGAAGTTGATGCATGATTTTTCTGATAATTTTTTAGTAAATATTTAATTTTTTACTAATTTTCGAAGTGGACATTTCCTAAAAAATATAATTTTGGCCGTGCTACCCCTAAAAATTTTGGAAACTAATTGAATTTTAGTTTTTTATTTTTTTTAAATTTGTAGAATGGAGCCTAGTTTCTAAAAATGTAATTTATTTGAAAAATTGATTAACGGTTAATTTATAACGAAAAAAATACCACACACTGCTTTTTGGCAAAAAAAAGACATACAAATAAAATAAATTATGGATGAAAGGCTTAACATTTTCAGAAAGTGAAAAAATTACATCGTTGGATAGCTAAGAGAGAACCCAACATTACCCATGTGTTCAATTTTTTTGATATTGAACCACATGCAATCCTGACGGTGAGCACGAACTCGATTATGTGAAATATGGTAGATTTTTTAAAAACACGTCTCTGGTCATTGGGAATGCCCTCCAAGCCTTTGGGTTGGTATTCCAAGGTAAATACCAAGCCTAAGGCTCGGTAATTCCCAAAGCCAGATATACCACGAGCGCGTTATATCTTAGTTTTGACATGTTTTGTGAATGCATTTTTTGCGTTTTGTGAATACATTGACAAAACGCAAGCATGTTATAACGCACTCACATTTTGGTCTACTTTGAATTTTGTTTCTTCTCTTTTTCTTATCTCTTTCCTCTTGTTATCATTCAGGGAAACTATATACATGAAATAAACATTTAAGTATAAATTGACATTTACATATGGAAATTTACTTTCTTATACTTTAAGTTATATTTCATGTATATAGGAAGGATGTTTGAGAGTGGTTTCAGATCTCTAGGAGTTATAATGCAAATTCTAGTTTCTGGAAGATCTTAAAAATTTCAAACTTAGTCAAATTTCAGTAATCAGCATGTCAAATTTCAGTAATCAGGAGGTCAGATTTTAGTAGTCAACAAGTTCTATCATCTTTCTCTCTCACTCTCTCCTTCTCTCTACTCTTTATCTCTCCACTCCCTCTCTCTCTCCCTTCCTCCCTCTCTCCCCTCTCTCTCTTCTAGTTTTTGGAAGATCTCACAAATTTCAAACTTAGTCAAATTTCAATAATCAAGAGGTCAAATTTCAATAATCAAAAAATGTATTATTTCTCTCTATCTCACTCATTTTTATCCCTTACACTCTAGACCTCTCTCTCACTATCTCTATCCCTTTTTTTTACTCTCTCCCTTGATCTCAATAAATCTCTCTCTTTGTCTCTCTCTCCTTTGCCCTTTAATTCTCTCTACCTCACTTCTCTCTCCCTCTCTCCCACCTTCCCTCTCTACTTATCTCTATCTCCCTCCCCCTCTCTCTCTCTACCTACCTACATCTCCCTCCATCACACCCTACCAGTCTCTCTATTTCTATCTAGCTAACCTCTCTCTCACCTCCCTCTCTCTCCCTCTCTTCTTCCCTATCTACTCTCTATCTCCCAATCGCTCTCTACCTACCTCTACATCCATAAAACCTTACCACTCTCTCTACACCTCTCTCCCTCCCTCCCTCATTCCCTCTCTACTTCTCTCTATCTCGCCTCTCTCTGCCTCTCCTTCCATCTCTACTTATCTTTATCTCCTCTCTCCCTCTCTCTACCTACCTCTCCTTCAACCACTCTTTATTTCTCTTTATCTCACCTCTCTCTCCATCACTTCATATCTCTCCCTCTCTCCCTCCCTCTCTACTTATCTATATATCCCCTCCCCCTCTCTACCTAGATCTCCATCCATCACAACCTACCACTCTCTCTCTCTATTACTCTCTATCTCACCTCCCACTCTCTCCATCCATACCTCTCCCTCTCCTTCCCTCTCTACTCTCTACCTCCCTAATCCTTCTCTACCTACTTATCCATCCATCAATCCCTAGCACTCTCTCTACACCTCTCTGTCTTGCTTCTCTCCCTCCCTCCGTCATTCCCTCTCTACTCTCTCTCTACCTCTCCTTCCCTCTCTAATTATCTTTATCTCCCCTATCCCTCTCTCACTATATGTCTCCCTCTCTACCTTTTCCCCTATCTACTCTCTATCTCTCCTCTCCCTCCCTCTACGTCTCTCTCTCTCACTCCTCCCTTACCCTCTTTCTCTCTCACTCTCTCCTCTTTATCTCACCATTCTCTCTTTCCCTCTTTGTAACTCTCTACTTCTCTATATGTCACCATTCTCTCTCTACATATATTTATCTCACCTATCCCTCTTTACCTCTCCCTTCCTCCCCTCTCTCACCTACCCTCCCTCCTTCCCTTTATCTCTATATCTCTCTACTTGTCTCTATCTCACTTATCCCTCTCTAGCTGCATATCCCTCCATCACTCCCTACCACACTCTCTCTATTTCTATCTATCTCACCTCTCTCTCACCTCCCTCTCTCCCCCTCCATACCTCTCCCTCTACTTCCCTCTCTACTCTCTATCTCCCTAATCCCTCTCTACCTACCTCTCCATCCATCACTCCCTACCACTCTCTCTATACCTCTCTATATCGATTCTCTCCCTCCCTTATTCCCTCTCTACTTCTCTCTACCTCTCTATCTTTCTCGAATTATCTTTATCTCCCCTAGCCCTCTCTCTCTCTCACTAGATGTCTCTCTCCCTACCTTTTCCCCTATCTACTCTCTATCTCTCCTCTCCCTCCCTCTACCTCTCTTTGTCACTCTCTGTCACTCCTCCCTCACCCTCTTTCTCTCTCACTCTCTCCTCTCTATCTCACCATTCTCTCTTTCCCTCTCTATAACTCTCTCCTTCTCTATATGTCACCATTCTCTCTCTACTTATCTTTATCTCACATATCCATCTTTACCTCTCCCTTCCTCCCCTCTCTCACCCACCCTCCCTCCTTCCCTCTATCTCTATCTCTCTCTACTCTCTATCTCACCTATCCCTCTCTACCTACATATCCCTCTATCACTCCCTACCACACTCTATTTATTTCTCTCTATCTCGCCTCCCTCTCTCTCCCTCCATACCTCTCCCTCCATTTTTCCTTCCTTATCTACTCTTTATCTCGCATGTGTCTCTACCTCTCCTTCCCTCTCTACTTATCTTTATCTCCTCTTTCCCTCCCAATCTCTCTCTCTCTCCCCAATCCCTCCCTCCCCCTCTTTCTATCTCCCCCTATGAGGGTTGAGGGTGTAAGGTTTAGTGTTTAAGGTATAGGAATGAGGTTATAGGGTTAAGTGTATAGGGAATAGGGTCTATGGTTTATGATATTAGGTATAAAGTTGAGGGTATAGGGTATAGGGTATAGGGATGAGGGATGAGGCTTTAGGGTTTAAGTTATAGGGTTGAGGGTTGAGGGATAGTGTTTAGGATTGAGGGTATAAGGTTAAGTGTATAGGGTATATGGATTATGGTTTAGGATTTTAGGTATATAGTTGAGGGTATTGGGTTGAGGATATTAGGTTTAGGGTTGAAGGTTTAGGTTTTAGGATTTATGTACAAGTTTAAGGGTTGAGGGTTGAGGTATAATGTTCAGGGTTGAGGGTATGAGCCTAAGTGTATAGGGTATAGGGATTAGGGTTTAGGGTGTAGGGTTAAGGGTATAAGGTATAGGGTTAAGACTTGAGATTATAGGTTTTTCCATTTAAGTATAGGGTTGAGGGATATTTTTTATGGTTTAGGGTATAAGGTTGAGGGTGTAGGGTAAAGAGATGAGACTTGAGGGTGTAGGGTTTAGGGTTTAGGGTTGAGGGATAGTGTTCAAGGTTGAGGGTATAGGGCTAAGTGCATAGGGTATAGGGATTAGGGTTTATAATAATGGGTATAGGATTGAGTGTATAGGGATTAGGGTTTAGAATAATGGGTATAGGATTGAGGGTATTGGGTTTCAAATTGAGGTTTAGGGTTTAGGGTTTAGTGTACAAGGTTGAATGTAGGGTTTAGGGTTTAAGTATAGGGTTGGGGGATGATGTTCAAGGCTTAGGTTATAAGGTTGAGGGTATAGGGTATAAGGATAAGGGTTGAAGGTTTAGGGTTGAGGTATATTGTTCAAGATTGGGGGTGTAGGGTTAACTATATAGAGTATAGGGATTAGGGTTTAGAATATTCGGTATATGGTTGAGGGCATTGGGTTTAGGGTACAATATTTAATGTAGGATTTAGTGTTTAACTATAGGGTTAAGGTTTCATGGATAATGTTCAAGGTATAGGATTCAAACAAGCCACTACATTGTCAATTTCACTGAATTGGCAAACTAGTGGGCCCACTAGCTTGGCATTTTAGTGAAATTGGCAACCTAACTTTCCTATTTTAAAAAATGGGTCCAAGAAATGGGGTCTCTCGATGATTAAATGGGGTCTCTCGATGATTTTACATCATCGAGAGACCCCATTTCTTGGACCCATTTTTTCAAACAGGCCATTACATTTCCAATTTCACTAAATTGGCAAGCTAGTGGGCCCACTAGCTTGCCAATTTGGTGAAAGTGGCAACCTAACTTGTCCTGTTTGAAAAATTGGGTCCAAAAAATGGGGTCTCCCGGTGATTAAATCACTGGGAGACCCCATTTCTTGGACCCATTTTTTCAAACAGGCCACTACATTGCCAATTTCACTGAATTGGCAAGCTATTGAGCCCACTAGCTTGGCAATTTGGTGAAATTGGCAACCTAATTTGCTTGTTTGAAAAAATGGGTTCAAAAAATGGGGCCAAGAGACCCAATTTTTTGAGCCCATTTTTTCAAACAGGCCACTACATTTCCAATTTCACTAAATTGGCAACCTGAGTCAGGCCCACCCCTAAGCATAATTTAGTCAAATGTAACCCTAACTTGTCTTGTTTGAAAAAATGGGTCCAAGAAATGGGGTGGAGACCCCATTTCTTGGACCCATTTTTTCAAGCAGGCCACTACATTGCAAATTTCACTGAATTGGCAAGCCAGTGGGCCCACTAGCTTGGCAATTCAGTGAAATTGGCAACCTAACTTGCCTATTTGAAGAAATGGGCCCAAAAAATGGGGTCTTTCGGTGATTTACATCATCGGGAGACCCCATTTCTTGGATCCATTTTTTTCAAACAGGCCACTACATTGCCAATTTCACTAAATTGGCAAGCTAATGGGCCCACTAGCTTAGCAATTCGGTGAAATTGGCAACTTAATTTGTCTGTTTGAAAAATGGGTCCAAGAAATGGGGTCTCTCGATGATGTATGGGGTCTCTCAGTGATGACACTCCATTTCTTCGACCCATTTTTTCAAACAAGCCACTACATTTCCAATTTCACTAAATTGGCAAGCTAGTGGGCACACTAGCTTGCCAATTTTGTGAAATTGGCAACCTAACTTGTCCTGTTTGAAAAAATTGGTCCAAGAAATGGGGTCTTCCAGTGATTTACATCACCGTGAGACGCCATTTTTTTGAAACAGGCCACTACATTGCCAATTTCATTGAATTGGCAAGCTAGTGGGCTCATTAGCTTGGCAATTTGGTGAAATTGGCAACCTAACTTGCCTATTTGAAAAAATGGGTCCAAGAAATGGGGTCTCTTGGTGATGCAAGAAATGGGGTCTCTCGGTGATACATCACCAAGAGACCCCATTTCTTGGACCCATTTTTTCAAACAGGCCAGAACATTCTCAATTTCACTAAATTGGCAACCTAACTTGTCTTGTTTGAAAAAATGGGTCCAATAAATGGGGTCTCTCCCGGTGATTTACATCACCGGGAGAGACCCCATTTATTGGACCCAATTTTTCAAATAGGCCACTATATTGCCAATTTCACTGAATTGACAAGTCAGTGGGCCCACTATCTTGGCAATTCAATGAAATTGGCAACCTAACTTGCCTATTTGAAGAAATGGGGTCTTCTAGTGATTTACATCACCGAGAGACCCCATTTTTTGGACCCATTTTTTCAAATAGGCAACTACATTTCCAATTTCACTGAATTGGCAAGCCAATGGGCCCACTAGCTTGCTAATTTGGTGAAATTGACAGCCTAACTTGTCCTATTTGAAAAAATGGGTCCAAGAAATGGGGTCTCCGATGATGTAAATCACTAGAGACCCCATTTCTTGGACCCATTTTTTCAAACAAGCCACTACATTGCCAATTTCACCGAATTAGAAAGTTAGTGGGCCCACTAGCTTGACAATTCAATGAAATTAGCAAACCTAACTTGCTTAACCCTTTACCATCTACCCTTAACCCTCTACCCTCTATTTGTCTCCCACTCACTCACTCCCTATCTCTTTGTCAAGTCTCTCCCTACTACCCCCTCTCCCTCTATCACGTCTCTCTCCCACTCACTCACTCCTTTTATTTCTCTCCCCTCTACCCTCTACCCTTAACTCTCTACCCTCTATCTCTCTCCCACTCCCTCCCTCTCTCTTACTCACTCTCTCTATCTCTCCTCTCTACCCTTAACCCATAAACCCTCTACCCTCTACCTCTCTCCCACTCCCTTGATCTCTCTTTATCTCTCTCTCAATTCTCTCCCTCCTACCCCCTCTCCCTCTCTCAAGTCTCTCTCTCTCTCACTCACTCCTATCTCTCTCCCCTCTAGCCTCAACCCTTAACCCTTAAACCCTCTACCCTCTATGCTCTATCTCTCTCACACTCCCTCTCTCTCTCACAAATATCTCCCTCATACCCCTTCTCCCTCTCTTAGGTCTCTCTCTCTTAGTCACTCCCTTTATATCTCTCCCCTCTACCCTTAACCCTAAACCCTAAACCCTTAAATCATCTACCATATACCCTTAACCCTCCCTCCCTCTATCTCTCCCCACTCCCTCCCCCTCTCTCTCTATCAAGTTTCTCCCTCTTACCCCCTCTCCCTCTCTTAAGTCTCTCTCTCTCTCTCACTCACCCCCTCTATCTCTCTCCCACTCCCTCTCTTTCTCTCAACCCTCTCCCTCCTACCTCCTCTCCCTCTCTCAGGTCCATCTCTCTCAGTCACTCTCTCTATCTCTCTCCCCTCTACCCTTAAGCATAAACCCTAAACCCTTAAAACCTTTAAACCCTAAAAATTTAAACCCTCTACCCTTAACCTTTCCTCCCTCTACCTCCCTCCCACTCCCTTCCTCTCTCTCTCAATTATCTCCCTCCTACCTCCTCTCCCTCTCTCAAGTCTCTCACTCACTCCCTCTATCTCTCTCCCCTCTACTCTAAAACATCTACCCTATACCCTTAACTCTTAAACCCTTAACCCTTTACCCTTAACCCTAAACCCTAAACCCTTAAACTCTATACCCTTTACCCTCTACCCTTAACCCTCCCTCCCTCTATCTCTCTCTCACTCTCTCACTCTCTCTCTCAACCCTATCCCTCCTACCTCCTCTCCCTCTTTTAGGTCTCTCTCTCTCAGTCATTCTATCTATCTCTCTCCCCTCTACCCTTAACCATAAACCCTAAACCCTTAACCCTTAAACCCTCTACCCTCTACCCTTAACCCCCCTCCCTTTATCTCTCTCCCACTCCCTCCATCTCTCTCTCAAATCTCTCCCTCCTACCCCCTCTCCCTCTCTCAGGTTTCTCTCTCTCACTCACTCCCTCTATCTCTCTCCCCTCTACCCTTAACCCTCTACCTTATAGATTAGATCTTCAACCATCATTTATCTCTCTCCCTCCCTCGTCTTCTCTACTTCTCTCTATCTCACTTTTCCCTCCATATATCCATTCCTCCATCCCTCCCTCTCTTCCCTACTCCCTTAACCCTATACCCTCAACCCTTAAACCCTTAAACACTCAACCCTAAACCATTAACCCTTAATCCTTAAACCCTTTACCGACTACCCTCAACCCAATACCCTCTACCCTCAACCCTATCCCCTCAACCCTATACCCTCAACCCTTAAACCCTTAAACTCAAGTAAAATTTCTACCCTAATCCCTAAACCCTCAACCCTCAACCTCTACCCTCTACCATATATATTGGACCCTCAACCCTAATCCTTCAATCTATACCCTCAAACCTATACCTCAAACTACATAACCAATTTCACCGAATTGGCAAGCTAGGGTAGAGGGTTTAAGGGTTAAGGGTAGAGGGTTGAGGGTTAGGGTTAGAGGGGAGAGAGATAGAAGGAGTGAGTGAGTGAGGGACTTGATAGATGGAGAGGGGGTAGGAGGGATAGAATTGAGAGACATAGAGGGTAGAGGGTTAAGAGTAGAGGGTTTCAGGTTTAAGGGTTAATGGTTTAGGGTAGAGGGTAGAGAGATAGAGAGAGTAATTTAGAGAGAGAGAGAAAGAGAGAGATGGAGTGAGTGGGAGAGATACTTGACAGAGGGAGAGGGGGTAGGAGGGAGAGACTTGATAGAGATATAGGGTAGAGGGTCAAGAGTAGAGGTTTTAAGGGTTTAGGGTTTAAGGGCTAAGGGTTAAGGGTTTAATTTTAAGGGTAGAGGGGAGAGAGATAGAGGGAGTGAGTGAGAGCAAGATACATGAGAGAGGGAGAGGGAGTGGGAGGTAGAGACTTGAGAGAGATGGACTGAGAGCAAGAGGGATGAGTGGGAGAGAGATAGAGAGTAGAGAGAGAGTTATTTAGTTAGGGTGGGAGGGAGACTTGAGAAGAGGGGGAGGGGTGGGAGGGAGAGACATGAGAGAGATAGATTTTTATCTACTTAGGGTGGGAGGGAGAGACTTGAGAGAGGGGGAGGGGTGGGAGGGATAGATTTGAAAGAGAGGTAGAGATGGAGAGAGAGGGGAGAGAGAGATAGTTATGTCATTAGGTTGGGAGTGAGAGACTTAAGAGAGGAAGAGGTGGTTGGAGAGGGAGAACAAAGAGAGAGAGAGAGATGGAGTTCTCTAGTTAGGGTGGGAGGGATAGACTTGGGAGAGGGAGAGGGGTGGGAGAGAGAGACCTGAGAGATAGGGGAGAGAGAGAGAGTTCTCTAGTTAGGGTGGGAGGGAGAGACTTGAGATATGGAGACGGGGTGGGAGGGAGAGAGGGGAAAATAGGGAGTGGGAGACAGATTAATATATATATATAGAGAGAGAGAGATAGATGGAGATGGAGAGAGACTAAGGGGGTGTGAGGGAGAAACAAAAGAGAGAGAGAGAGAGAGTGTGTTTGTTTGTGTGTTTTTGTTCTCTAGTTAGCGTGGGGAGAGACTTGAGAGAGGAGGGTGGGAGGGAGATACTTGAGAGAGAGGTGGGGTAGGAGGGAGATACTTGAGAGAAGGGGAGGGGTTGGGAGGGATAGAATTGAGAAAGAGGGAGGAGGTTGGAGGGATAAACCTAAGGGAGAGGGAGAGAAGGAGAGAGAGGGAGAGGCAAAGAGGGAGATAGGAGGGAGAGACTTAAGAAAGGGAGAGAGAGACTGAGAGAGAGAGAGATTTCTCTAGTTAGGGTGGGAGGGAGAGACTTTAGAGAGGGAGAGGGGTTGGGAGAGGGAGAGGGGGTGGCAAAGAGAGACTTGAGATATAGGGGCTAAGAGGAAGAGAGAGATTCTCTAGTTAGGGTGGGGGGGAGATACTTGAGAGAGGGAGAGGCAGTGGGAGGGAGAGAACTAGGAGAGGGAGAGTGGGAGAGGGAGAGAGAGAGGGGGTGAGGGAGAGACCTTAGAGAGATACATTGAGAGTGTGTGTGTTCTCTAGTTAGAGTGGGATGGAGATACTTGAGAAGAGGGGAAGGGGGTGGGAGGGAGAGACCTGAGAGAGGGAGAGGGGACCTAGGAGGGAGAGACCTAAGAGAGAGAGAGATAAAGGGAGTGAGAGATAAACCTAAGCGAGAGAGAGGGGTTGGATGGATAGAAGGAGGGATACACTTGAGAAAGAGGGGGAGAGAGAGGGGGTTGGACCTAAAGCCTAAACCCTAAATACTAAACCCTAAACCCTAAACCAAAGAGAGAGATGGGGGAGGGAGAGAGTGTGTGAGAGAGAGAAACACAAAGGGAAGGAGGAAGGTTGGGAGATTAAGAGAGAGGGAGAGAGGGAGTGGGAGAGTGAGAGGGAATGAGGGAGAGAGATGTAGAGATGGAGATAAGTAGAGAAAATTATATAGGGAAGGAGAGATAGAGAGGGGGAGGAGGGGGGAGGGAGATAGAAGTAGAGAGGGGAGGAGGGAGGGATAGAGGGAGAGAATTGTGATAAAGAGAATGAGAGAGAGAGGAGGGAAGGAGGAAGGTAGAGAGATTGAGAGAGGAGGAGGGAGGGTGAGAGATAGGCAAAGAGGGATAGGTTAGACAGAGAGAAGTAGAGAGGGAAGGTGGTTGGGATGAAGGAAGAGAGAGAGGAGGGAGGGAGAGAGAGGTAGTGAGAGATAGGTTAGATAGATTGAATTTGAGAGGGAAGGTGGGTGGGAGGAAGGAAGAGAGAGAGGGGGAGATAGAGAAAACTAGAGGAAAGGAGGGTAGGAGGGAAGGAGGAAAGGAGGAAAGGAGGGAGGGATGGAGGGGGTGAGAGAGGATAGATAGATAGAAGTATATAGGGAAGGGGAGAGTGTGTGAGAGAGGTCTAGAGCATAACGGATAAAAAATGTGTGAGACAAAGAGTGAAAGATGATACAACTTGCTGATTACTGAAATTTGACATGCTGATTATTGAAATTTGACTAAGTTTGAACTTTTTGAGATCTTCCAAAAAGTAGAATTTGCATTGTAACTCCTAGAGATCTGAAACCACTCTCAAATATCCTGCCTATATACATGAAATATAACTTAAAGTATAAGAAAGTAAACGTCCATATGTAAATGTCAACTTATACTTAAATGTTTATTTCATGTATATAGTTTCCCCAAAAGATAACAAGAAGAAAGAGACAAGAAAAAGAGAACTTTTTTTCAATGTAGACCAAAACGCGAGCGCATTATAATGCGCTCTTATTTTGAAAATGTTTTTTTGATTTCAAAAAATGCACAATTTTTGAACTCAAAATGCATGCATTTTTTGAAATTTAAACCATAATGCAAGCACGTTATAACGTGCTCGTGTTTTAACACACCCACTTTAGGCTCAGTAATGACCGAGCCTAGGCTTGGTCATTACCAAGCCATAGCACGAGAGTGTTTTACTATAACGCGTTCGCATTTTCGCTATTTCAGGATGAAAAAGTAAGTTGTCCACGAAATTGCTACCCATTTCCATGCACCTGCCCCCAAGCTTTCTAATATAGTGTAAGCCATGTAGAAATAAGGCTTAAGTTTCTCAAATCTACCTGAGTTTAAAGAAGATTGTATGTATGGATGCAATATTTAAAACACCATGTCTCTAAGGTTAAATATTATCTTGATCATATTACAATATGCATACATATTCCATCAACTTTGAACCTAAAGGAGATTATTATTGAGTCAATTTAGAATTTTTTGGCTCTATTTGATCGCATCCCTTACTCCTAGTACCCTTATTTTTAATATAATGAAATAAACAAAGCTTCAATTTTCATACCCATATAAATCCATGAATGGTCTTATCTTGATTAACATGTGGTATGCATTATTATAATAATTCTCTCTCAAGTAGAGCCATTTGATCCAAGTCTTGTGTTGACTAGCAACATAATTTATCAAGTAACCATCCACCCATTTTTATTATAATTTTAATTTATCCATCCATTTTTTAGGTGGTATTTAGTGCTAGGAGTGATCTTAGTTCCTACAAAAGGAATATATCTTTCCAAAACAAGATTATGAAATGGTTGTCTCTATCACTCACAATGCTCTTGGTTAGTCCTGGAGTTTAATCACTTCTTTGAAGAAAAAATCAACCATGTGTGATGCTTTAACATATGTATAAACAAAAATAAATGTGCATACTTTGTTAGTCTACCCATAAAAATATATAAGCACTCCTATTTGATGTTAGGAAGTCTTGTGATGAAATCTATCAAGATACTTTACCATTTCTATATTGGGATACACAAGGGTTGTAAAGGACCTACTATAAATGTATATTTCAGTTTATTCTTTTCATAAATGATGCATTATTTGATGTAGGCAATGAAATCATCCTTTATTCCCTTCCATGTGAACATTTCCCTAATATTTTTGTAGGTCTTGAAAAAACTAGGGTGGCCTTCCAAGGGTGTGTCATTACCATCCTCCAAAATGTGTACTCCACCTTATGAAATGAAATTATAAAAACTTTTTATCTCAAAAAATAAAATAAAAATTATAAATGCATTTAATTATAGTGGTTGAGTTTAAATTTTAAATTAAATTTCTAATTATTTTTAAGTTCAGATTTATTTAATTTATTAGTTGAGTTTGAATTTTTTAAAAAAAAAACTAATTGATTTGTCATGATTTTTGAAGTGATTTGTGTTTAGATCTTCTAGGGGAGCCTTTCATATTAATGCTTGAATTGATACTTGGATTAAATAGTAGATATGAAGTATAAGTGATTTGTCATGACTTTTGAAGTGATTTGTGTTGAGTTTGAATTTATTAAAAAAAAACTAATTGATTTGTCATGATTTTTGAAGTGATTTGTGTTGTGATCTTCTAGGGGAGTTTTTCATATTAATGCTTGTATTGATATTAAGCAGTCATCTAGAAATGTGACTTGAACTTTATTTATTTATTGCCTTGCATATGGAGTAGATTTTGTAAAATATACACCTATAATTTCTTTTTTTTTTAAATATATATTTTTATTTACACTCATATTTAATGAAAGTGAACCTCTATTAAACCATTTTTTCTATTGTTTTAAGCACTATAAAAGATGTACCTACACATATGCATATGTATTAAGCTTCTTTTTTTTAGGCAAAAGGCAAAAACTTGTATATTATATTAATATTAAGATATGTAAATACAAAAATGTCAAAAGTGGCTAGAGAATCCAAATTGCTTCAAAATGAATGCAGGACCTATAAGCATTCATCAACTACCTAATGCAGCCCTATACCAAATACTACTATTAAAACCCCATATTTTTCACATTGCAACCTGCCACCCTAGCTTACAAACCCATGTTTCATATCCCATAATTTAAACCTCTATGAGAAGATAGTAGTTCAGCTTGCTCTTCTTGAATTACCATCTACACTTTATTTGCTGCAATAAAATGAAACTGAACTGTGATGATATCAAAAACTTGATGATGTATTAACCTTACTAATTTTTTATTAGTATATTTTTCCAACTAAAAGTTCTTTCAATTAAAATAACTGATATCCCAATTATAAAACATGAAACAACTGTTGAACCTTAAAAAAACCTTTCCAAAAATATTATAAAAAGAATGATTCATATATTAAAAATTTGTATGATTCTTAAAGTATGCCATTGAAACTACTACATAAGCATACAAGTTTCTAAACCTAATGAAAATACTTTCTCCCTCTCGAGAGCCAACTTAAAATTTATAACTGAAAATCAACAACTCCAAATTAAAATATATTTATTTATCTTCATCATATTAGCACATTTTCTCAACTTGAGGAGGCCCGCCTCAGAATTAAAGCAGCAACCTAAAAGTGAGCACCTTCTGCCTGCCCGGAAGGAAAACAGGCTCAAGGCTCAGGCACAAGTTCTACCCAAGTTTGAGAGTAGGCTGATGGAGAACATCACCAACAGAAAACCTAAAAGTCTCATCTCCCCAGAACTGAGAAAAAGGTTTGTCTCCACTGACCCAGACACTGACTCAAAACCCAATACCACTTCCGTGCAATAGCCAAGCACAGCAGGGATTCCACTTTATTAAAATTGGAACCATATTTCCCATTCTCACCAGCAATCAAGTACCAATACTTCTCTTCAACTTCTACTTTAAAAACATTCACATTGGGGCCCCAGAAAAGGTTTATAGTCTCCTCATAACCAAACAAATGCATGTGCTTTATAAAGCCATTGCTAACAGTTTGAACCAATCCCACATAGTCATCCTGAACCAGCTCCCAGCAGCCAATATAGATCTGGAAATTATGTTGACTCATTCTATATGTGCAGCTCACCCGGTCCCAAAGAACATCCAGTAACTTAAGCTCAAACTCAACCTCATTATTTGTTTCCTGCATTTTGGTTATATTGATCCTGTAAAGGCTTAATTGGAATTCAAAAGTAGCTTTCCTTGTATCAACATCAAGAAATCTTTCCTGACTAATGACAGTACTAAGTGGGCAACTTAAAACAGTGTTGTCTGTTGTATAAAATACTTTAGTCTGCATGATTTTGACCTTAAAATCGGTTATTGAACATGGCAAATATCTAATATCAAAGTTGCTCAGAGCATAAAAAATAGAGTACCTCAAAAGGGGAGGGAGATTTGATAATACTAGTTGTACAATCCTGATGAACATCAAATAAGCCTTCTCAAGAACTGGAACCCATATATTGTACGTTAAGTCCAAAACGATTAACGCTACTGTGACTATTGATGCCAGATGCTCATTGCCTTTAGCAGTTAAGTACAAGGGGATACCACCCAATACTCTTGATAGCCAATATGTGTCCTTTACCAGTGGCATGTGTTCTATCAAACACAGACTAACTGTTTTTCTGAAGCTCATTGTGAATCCTTTACTTGGTAAACACATTCTAATGGCTTCATCTGCTGAGCACAGAGTCCAAATTCCCCAAACCCCATTAATCATCTTATACTCCTTAACAATAGGAACGTTTCTTTGTTCGGCGCAGATCAACAATCTTACCTGACTTGCCTTTTCCCCTCCAGCAATATAATGGGAATTCTTATACCAGAAGTCTACTGATGAGTCACCTAAAACGGTTTCGCTAACAAAACGTTTGTTTTGTTCGCAGAACAGATTGGCATCAGCAGTGTCATTAAAATTCGTTGACAGTAAGATGAAATGATCACTGTCAAACTTCTTCATTCCAAGAATCTTATAAACAACTGTACTGAACAATGCCCATGGTACCCTCAGTGCTGCAGCCGGTCGTATGGCTTGCCATACAAAAATCCCCAACTGCAACCATTGAAATCTGGTACTACTGAGGAGCCCAAAGAAGGCGGCCATGAATTTGTGGAAATGAACTTGAGTTAGGGGTAGAGCTACTACGAAGGTGTATTTTAGAAACTACAAGCAAAACCACCTAGAATTTTTTTCCAATGGATTGGGTTACCTTCAAATACCAGAACTCCTTGTTAAAAATGAATATTAGAATTTCATTATAGAGTTAAAACTAATAAAGGAGTTTGACTAGATTAATGATGTGATGATCTTTGAAATCAATCTGTTCTTGATATAGTCAAACTAACAACCTATAATTCAGTAGTACTCTAGATTCTCACATCAAGTTGCTTATTGTCTTACATATTCTTCAAATTTTATTGCTAACAATTTTCTTATAAAGATAATGCAAGTGGGCTTAATATTTTAAGTTGGGTATACCTATAATTTAGGTATAAAGTGACATTAGTGGAATACTTTTGTTGTTTTTTTAATTTGTAATTTGGTGAAAAGGGTATTTTTATATTTTTATAATGTCTTTTTGTGTGGGTGTGTTGAATATTTAATTTTAACATAAGATTATCATTAATTTGATGTTTATACTCATATTATTTTCTAATAATATTTTTTAATTGACCATCAAAAAGAAAAAAAAAATTAAGACATTTATCAACTCTCAAATGGCTTCTCATTTTCATCGATCCAATTCTATAGTTGTTAACTAATCATTGTTTAATTACCCCTGATATTTTGAATATAAATATAATCATGAGCCCAACCTAGCACCTTTCTAGATATTATCATGTACCCAATCCCACATCAAAGCTTTCAAATTATGTGTTCACCACTTAGGTCAATAGGATCATGCATTAAACAATGGTCATCCATCACTCATTATAGAAGATTACTTCCTACTAGAATTATGCCTCTCTAGAATCACCCTTGCCTTGTTATCAAATCTCATTGCTTCAACATATTATGATCAATTATGATTACCTATTTTTCTATAACTTCTGAAACACTAGTCTACATTAGGTCTTCCCATCACCCTTTGCATCTTTGTACCAATTTTGAAACTCAAGTTATTCACATTTAGGATGGTGCTTGATGCATTCAGTGACTACTATCTTTCTCACCTCAATCAACAACTATTGAATTAAATAGCAAGCTTCCAAAAGGATTTTCAATACCACTAATCCCTATTGTAGATTTATAAATTAAGAAAAACCTTTGTTAGCAAGGTGGGTTACAATCAACTCCAAATTTCATATATTTCAATCATCATATTCTATTATTCTAGATATAGTTTATGATTATAGGTATTAGTAATAAGTGGAAATACTTTCCATCTCTAACTCTAAAGTATGAGTTTATTATTATTTTGTTCTATTTTCATATCTAATCAAGTTTATATTTCCAATTTGATCTTACTTAAATCCAATATTTTATTACTTATCTTTATAGATAAGTAGTGTAACTATATTTATTTGAAAGGATTGTTTGTTCAACCTTTCATTTTAGTGAAATAATTTAATCTTGGCCCTCATAGGTTTTTTCTCATATTTTTATCCTTCTATTTGGTATCAAATATTATATTATGAATTCCTCATCTTTTATTAAATATTTTATTTAAATTTCGATTAGGGTGTGGATACACTATCACTTGTGGTTTATTAGTATATTTTGTTTTCGGTGCATGCTTTGTATGTTCTATTATGGGTACTAGCCCTTCCAATTTTAATCTAATCAAAACTATGGATACTTGAGGATATCACCTTATTGTACCACATGGAGGATGATCCATGTTTCATGCATTTATGGATTCATTGTACATATAATTATATATATTGTATATATATTTTAGCACTTTTCAACCAATTTTAGAGGAATTTCATTATTTTATCTACTTGATTCATGATATACACCCTATGTGGCATATAATGATTATTAATTAGCCTTATATTTGCATAATACATCTAATATTTTACTTCATTTGATGATGTTTCACCTAGAGAAAATATCGAATTTTCTATATATCATGATTGTTGTCATCTTGTATATATGGATTGTCTTACACCTTTTTCTTGATACATATTTCTTTGAGATGCATAATGATATGCTTACTAATTGGGGATTACTTTATGATGAGATTTGCGATCATGCTTATTCTTCTAATGATATAGTTGATGACTTCTTGATCCATGATAGGCCTATTTAATGAAATAGCTTATGCAATAGAGGAATACAACAATAAATATTTGGAAAATAATAAGAATACTTACAAGTAATTTGTAGTAACAAGCCACTTAGATGGAGAAAACCTAAATCTTTATTTAATAAGAAATAGATTATGATTCACAAGATGATGCATTACCTCTCACCATCTCCTATATATATAACATACTTACACCTTGGGTTCCACCCAAACCAGCCAAACCACCTATATAAAACCATATAAATGATCACATAAAATAATTATGGATTGTGCTAACACAATTTGGATACATATTCCCAATAAAATCAATTAGTTAAGGGCATATCATTCCCCACTATTTGGTTCATAAGATGATGAAGTACTACTTGCTATCTCCAACATATGATACTTATCCTTGGATGCCAACCAAACCACCTTTATAAGACTATATAAATTATTTAAGGATTTCGATAGTCACAATTTGGATACATATATACCAATATAATAAATGGGTTAATGGAACAACATTCCCCACTATTCAAATAAGCATTTTCCTCAACGCAAATCAATTATGGATGCTTTTTCACAAAATATTCATTTCCTAATTAGCATATTCAACTAGCGAATTATTCAACTCAATCAAATACTTTGTGATCACCCTCATTCATAGAATATCAGTGCATGTTTGAAGGATTCCCCTAGGTTCTAAAATTATTATTCCATCAAGTTGTAATAACCTCACCTAGATTAAAACTCTTTGTCCAATATCCTTCTTCAAGTATGAAAAACAAAAGATCAAACATATTTTTATTGAATTGCATAACTTTGATTTATATGAAACAATACCAATAATCTACAAAATCTTATAAGGGTCATGATAATTGCATGATATCATTTTATCCCTGCATTGTTTTAGTGATATCTACTTATATGGTTTTAATTGCATAAAAAGGCTCAATCTCTTACTTTAAAACTCATTCAACTATAGACTTTATTATCTTATTTCCACATTATGTTATATTCTATTACCGAGTTGTCTATGAGACTAGAGAGTACCTTTTTCTTGTACTAAATATGTTCTTTAATTATTTTGACATTTAGGTTGGCCATACTAAAGATATTATTGATGGTGGAATCTACCAATAGAGTGCCATAAGTGGAAACATTTTGAATAAACTGTGTAAAGGTGTTATACCAAAAAAATTCTAGTGGTAACCATTACACACATATATCTTGGTTATTTTATGTAAAACATTGGAGACAACTCTCCAATCACTTGTTTACCATCTTATTTTATCTATTTAATTTTGGGTGATATGATGAACTATGAGCAAGTTGACTATCTAAACATGAGAATAAGTTAGTTTTAAAATTACATAAATATAAGATCATGATCACTTACATTGATTTTTTTAGTCTCATGTAACTTATAGAAGGTATTCATCAAAGTTTTTGATATAATACTAGCAAAAACTATGTGTGACAAAGCACAAAAGGGTACAAATTTGATTATTTGGTCCACAATAACCATGATGATTTTATTTCCTTTAGAATTGTGCAAACCTATATGACAAAATTTATAAATACCTCTTCATACCTCAATCTTGGAATAAATGAGGGTTCGAGAAGGCCTGGTCTCTTAAATATCTACTCTTTATTTTTTCTAGCATACCATGTATTTTTCTACATTTTTTTATATCCCCTTTGGCCCATCTCGAAAGATATATCTCTTGATTCTATGATAAGGCTTTAATAATCCTAAATTACCCATAACTAGAGAAACATGGATCTCTTGTAAAATATTTTATTTAAGGGTGGAATTATTGTATAGGTATGAATTCTCTTTATACTATGGGGAATCTCCCTTTGAAAAAAATTATTTTAACTTTGTTCTAATCATTTTACAAAGTTGTTAAATGAGATTCTATATAGTGACCTCTTATTACTACTCTAACTTCCTTTGTATAATCTACTTATAATATTGAAATGGTACATAATAATTCCTCCTCATTAGCATTCTTTCTAGATAATGTACCAACCACACATTCTCCTTAAATTTCTTATAAATGATCTCAATGTTATATCCCAAAATTTTAGTGACCCATTTCTATTGTTATTTAAAGGGAAACCACTATTACATAAGAAAAAAATTGTTTTGCAATGATATGTCTTTAATTTGAAGTACTTACCCATCTAATATTCCCTCCATCATTTGTTTCCATGAATAATTTAGCTAGCATTTTTCTGCATAAATTTATTGGATTTTATTATTACCCTTCAATTGAACACTATCAAAAGTAATGGATTCGCCTTATCTCATAAGAATATTCCTATATATTTCTTGAAGAAAAATTTCCACAATAAAATTATTAGTAAATTCAAGAGGAGATAGAACTAGAGGGTACACATAGCCTTAGGTTTAGTTTTTAAAATATTTTATTAGTGGCCTCATTTCACTAAAGATCATCCTTCTTCAAAAGTGATGAGAAGTTTTTTTATATGCAGCCATAATATCTAGTGATTTATAGGAAAATCCTCAAGTTCTTCATAGTTTTAAGAATTTCCCACTTCATCATAGTCTCAATAATAGCTTAAATTTGAAATTTATTAAAATATATATATATAAGAAGAAATGTTAAGACCAAATAGCATCAAAAAAAACTCATAAGGGTCGTCACAAGTCCTAAACTTTGTATTAGAAATACCTTCTTACTTGATTTTAGTTTGGTGATAACATGATCTAAGATCAAGTTTCTTAAAAAATAGCTACACATTTAGTTCACCTAAAAAGTTATTAATAATTGAAATAGGAATCTTATATTTGATGGTGTATTAGTTAAGTTCTCTATAATTTAGACAAATGCACATAGTTTCATCATTATTATATACTATCACACTAGATAACAGCAATTATTTTAACTATTATAGAAAATACCTTCTTCTAGCATCTCCTATATCATATTCTCAATTTTACTCCTTTGGACATATAGGTAGCTTTAAGGCCCAACATTATGTGATTGTCACCTTTGCACTAGCTAAATTATATGGTCATGATCCATTTTGGGAGGAATTTATTTTACAAAAAATATGGACCTAACCTATTAGATAACATATAGTATAATGGGTTTCATAACATATTTCTTGTTGATAAAACATATTCATGGATACCAAGGTACATCTTCACCTTAATTTTGATTTCTTCTTCCTCCATAAATTTATGTTAATCTTGTGCATGACCTAAATTTTATTTATCTTGATTTGGCTTCCTTCCTTCATCCATGAAGTTTTTGAATGTATGGTAGAGAAATATGTATATACAAATTTATATTCGAAACTATTTGATTAGTGATTAGGTTGTAGAATAGTGAAATAAGAAAGATTACAAATTGTTGTATTGTGACCTATAACAAAGTAGTTAATTTTTTTTAATGTGATTTGTATAAAAAAATGCAATCCTTTGGGGAAAGTTTTTAATGTATATTTTTTATTTTTTCAAGTGTCTCCATGAGCAATAGATTATCTTTTGGGAATATTTCTTATTATTTTATTCTCATTTATTGGTTTTAGTGATTTATTTATTTATTTATTTAATCAAATAGATTATTGTAAAACCTTTGAAAATTCTTTTCAAGGTATCTTTAAAAATCAAATCAAGAAACCTATGTATCTATTAATGGATAATTAATGTAAAATCAAAAAATTGTGTTGTAATTTTGTTTTCTTTCCAAATTGCATGTGTAAATCCTAGCTTATGTGTATAGATGCAAATCCTAGTACTTTTGATCATTTTCTTCTAGAAGATTTTTCCTTTTATTGCAAACACTTCACCCATTGGTCTTAAAATTTTGACTCTATTGCCCATATAGGACCGAGATGATCATTTATAATATGTTTAACCTTTAACATATTATCATACTTATTAATTTTGAATATTCTTGTTTTATTTGTGAAAAATAAAATTCACAATTCAAGATCTAGATCACAACCAAAATATTTCTTTGCATGCACAAAATTTATCTTTGATGATTTGTATATTTTTTCCTAGAAAAATTTATATAAATGGGTCACTAAACAATGGTATCTTCTAATTAAAGATATCAAGTTTCCACAATCCATAATGTAGGATTCAGTAGTGCTTCTAGATTTGATTGTGTTGGTGTTTTTTGTAATGTTTTGAATCACACTCTGCGATCCATCATCGGGATGGTATCTTCTTTCACACTCTTGGAATTTTTTTCAACCTAGTTAAATTAAAAAATTTATTGATAGAAAGCATACTACAAACATACACATAAATTTTACAATAATTACTAGTGATTTATGTACACTAGGATGAGTGTGATTAGAAATGTTAGATGCTTTACTTGATTTCAAAATTTGAGTACAAATGTGAATAATTATTCCTATAATAACTAATGATTCTTCAATGTATGTAAATGAATACAAGTTGGTGTCTTTTGAAATATTTGAAAATTTTAATTTATTAAATCATAAAATAAATGAAAAATATATTTTTACCATGTTATATAGATTAACACATCAATAAAAATTTATCTATCACCATTACATAGATTAATACACCAAGAAAATTTGGTCTATGACCATTACATAAATTGATATGCTGAAAAAAAAATAACTCTCATCATTACATAGGTTAACATACCAAGAAAACTTTATTGTTCATCATTATATAGATTAACACACCAAGAAAACTTTATCTTAGATTGCAAAAAATAAAATCCAAAAGTAAACAATTATTTTGATTGAACATAGGTAAGAAAGTTTATCTTGCAAACTGTGCTTTGCATGTGAAAATGGTTGATGAAAAGAAATAAAATACTAAAAGAAAAGTTTACTGAACATTTACTAATTAAATATTTAAAGAAGTATATTTTTATTATATTTGAAATCAGTAAAGAAATATGGAAAGAACTTCTTAGAACACCAGGAAAACTTTATCTTATTAAGGAAAGAAAGCTTTATCTTACAGGCTCTCTTTTGCATGTGAAAATAAATGAAATCCTTAACTGAACATTTGCTAATTAAATATTTGAAGGTATATTTTTATATTTGAGGTCCGTGAAGAAACTTCATGGACGACTGCAACACTTTTTAATATTATTTCATTGAACGAGTTGGAGAAAAACATTTAGAATGTGGGTTTAATTTAACATAAACAGCCGTCAACTTTGAAAAATCATTTTGACCATTAAGTCTGTATAAACAATTAGCTCACTGTCAACTCACGAATCTTTCAGAGAAAGTATTATTTTTTCATTATATTAAAAAAGCATGCAAACAATAATTCAGTAAAATTTAATATAGAAATAGAGCAGACAAACAGTTCTAGAAATTGAGTGTATGTGGACAAATAAAACATGCATTTTTTTAAGCACACGTACGGTCTTAGAGTTCAATTTAATAATAATGTGTACTGCATATGAACTCATAATCCATTCACTTGATATATAAATATTTTTCTTATATTAAATATGGAAAAAAAATGACACAAGCATTAAAGTTAAATGCTGTTTTTTTATCAGTAAATATTTTTAAAGGTTTTCAAGTTATAAGTATATATTATAGAGATAAGTTATAAGTAAATATTATAGAGATATGACAATAAGTAATGTGAAAGTATTATAAAGTGATTCAATGTTGAATAGTTCGATTTCTAAAATCTTATAAAGAATATGTTATTTCAAAATAAGATTGATGGAAATAAGAACAAGGTTCTATAAGATGGAGATGCTATTAGCAAGTGGGGGATAAAAAGTGGTAAGGCTTGTTCTTGGATACTTTTGAATTTGATTTATAATATGATTATACATGTTTATTCAAGTCAAGTACAACAAAAGAAGCTTGGGATCAATTGAGTCAAGCCAATCTAAATTTGTAGAATGTAACACCACTACTCTAAGAAGAAGTAAGAATGAAGAATGTATGATTGAATGTGTAGACTTACACAACATTATTTTCAATAGAATATAAGAACAAGATAAAAAAAATAAAATAGAAAAATGTCTCAAAGTTATTCTAAGAATAGTCAAAGCATAAAGGAGGAGTAAAAGAAGCCTAGAAAATACTTCCATTAAGGTGCCCAAGGGAATTTGAAGAAGTAATGTAAGGAAAGGTTTGCAAGGATTAAAGAGGTAAATAAGAAGGAACCATAGGTTAATGAGGCTTCATGTGGTGAGAAAGAGAAATTATTTGTATTGATTACATCCATAAGTTGGTAGATTAGGAATTGTAAGTATTTGGTTAGGAATAACACAACATACAATAGCTGAAATAGGTTGTTTCACAAGTTATAATGAGATTCTCAAGTGTAATACTTTTATTTTTGGTGATAAAAATAGGTAAGAAACTATTGCATTAGGGAAATTTTCATTAAAAAATATTGATGGTGTATAATAAGAAGTCTATAATTTTAGTTAGACGTGTCAGAGACATTCAAGATATTTGAAACCTTAATTAATTTAAGATAGTAAAACAAACCATTGAAGTGGCTCAATTGTGGTAATAGGCATGGATATACATATAATATTATGAAGAGTATGTACAAATAAGTTATAATGCTAGAGTATAATGTCCCTTACTCCACACAAAATAATTAAATAATAGAGAGGGAACTATACTATTTTTTGAGAGAAAATGGTGCATGCTTAAGACTAGTAGGTTGTCAAATCCCTTTTTGGCTAATCCAATGTTTAAAATAGAAATTATCCACTACTACATTACATAAGAAGACTTCTCAATTTTGAAATGAAACCAAGCCATATATTTAACACGCGATAATTTCTAATTGTCTAAAATACATAAATAAATAAATTGAATGACAAAATAAAGAAGTGTATATTAATTAAATTCAAAATCATATTTATTATATGATCTGTTAGCACACAATAAGTAGATATTAATGTCCTCTTTTATGAAATTTCAATCAGACACAAGCGAATGGAAGTGAAAAATGTGAAAGAAACGCATGTAGATCAATTCTTTATTATGAATGTAAGGAAGATTTTGAGAAAAGTGATTCTACCTTAGAAGAAGTAAAAATGCGAGGGAAGGAGAAATTGCTATGCAAGTTAAAGAAGAACATTTATGGGTTAAAAAAAACATAAAAACCATTGTAAGAAACATTCAATGGATTTATTGATGTAAAATAATTCAATTTAGGATAAATTGTATGTCACCAAAAATAATATGTTTAGTTTTTATTTATTTTTGGGTTGCTTTTTGGTTGTTACTTGTTGACTTATTTTCTCTAATATTGTTATAGGAATAATGTATGTTTGTTAAATGTTTCTTCTTTAGTTATGTTATAGACCTTCTTCAAGTTGTTATAGTCCTAAATCAAGTTGTTACTAGATAGTTTATTGTGTAAGCAGGTTTATTTAGAAATTATCATTAAGATAAATAGTAGCTAGTTGGATAATGTGATTATTATTGCTTTGTACAATATACTATTTTTTGAAGGATGTATTGTGAAGTCTTACAAATTGCTAACTATTATCATTGATAGACAAAAAGGATTTATATCTTTGTTATTCTTGATTATTTTGGTTTTATTTTTTCTATGGAATTGTTATTTCTTCAGGCATCTACTCATTGTTCAAACATCTTCAATCATTTTTGGTAGATTTTTGTACAACTAACAACTAATTGGGAATCATTCTTTTATTTTTCTTCACTTTTGGATAGCTAGTTTTCTTTCTTATCATGGCTAATTAATTTCTTCTTGTAGTGATTTTTTTTTTAATTTCATGACATGTCTTCCTTGCTCCATAATTTTTTTATTATTATTTTGGATATTTTTCTATTTTTATAGGTTGCCTTCTTCCATGATGTTACATGTTAAACCTTAGTCAGATTGATTGTTCCATTTGCTACAATAGATCTTTGGATTGTTCTTTTCCTATGGTGTATCTTTTATCTCTATATATTTAATATTCTATATTATAGAGAAATTTATTTGAACCTTTTTTTATATAGCAATGCAAGATTCTAACATTTTATTTGTTGATTCTTTAATTTAGTGGTTTATAACAACCTTCGACCATCTAATTGATTTCACTATTGAATATAAATATATTTGAAAGGTTTCTTAGATAAAATAGTGGCTATTAGATCTTATTATATATTTTTTAATAAGAAAAATCTCTATTTTAAGGCTATCCATGAAAGATGTTTGAATCTCTATTCAACATAGAGAACAAAAGGAAAATGAGTGAACTCTATATAGAAAGAGGAAGAATTAACCTTATTAATTAACTTATTTAATAAGGTGATGAAGTTATGAATTATCCTTAGATGAAGAGAGGATTTAGATTATTAAGGTTGTGTTGAGAAGACTCATGGAGAGAGAATAGCTAGTTATAGGTAGTTGTCATAGTTATTGTAGTTTTTTCTAATTTTCTAAGCAAGTTGTATTATGCTACAAAAAGAATGGTTTTACTATTGATTTTGTTTTTCTTATGGGTAAAAGGATTACATGAACACAATTCCTTATCAAATTTTGGTAGGAATATTTATGTAAGGGTTTACAATAGACCTAGCATAGCACATGCAATAAGTGTCATAAATTTATTTTAAAAAAATCTTATACCAAAATATTGTATGGTACTAAAGAGAATGTTTAGATGTGTAATGAACAATAATTTTTAGATCATATTTCGTGGGAGTTCCAAAAAATCCATGGAGCTATGAGATTTTGTGACATGGAATGGGTGAGACATGGTGGTGATAAGAGATCAACCTCATGTTACTATGTAATTTTGAATGCCTATGTTTATTTTTTGATAAGAATTGATTAATAATTTTAATTTTGAGTGTTAAAGTAGAGTACATATCATATTATAAAACCATGGAAAAATCTATATGATTAAAAAAAGTATTGAAGGATTTTGAGTTTACTCAAACTTGTTCCATAGGTTTGAAATGTGATAATCAAAAGTTGTATTGTGACGACAAAGAAATCAAAATTTTATTGTATAATAAAACACGTTTAAGTGTACTATTATTTTATTTATTAATAAATTGAAAAGCATAATAAAAATGGAATGATGTTACTAGAAAAGAAGTTTAAGTTAATGTAAGAGATAATTAAATATTTTTTAAAAAAACCAAGATCTATTGTTTAAGGGATAGTTCTAAACATAAGAATTATCTAAAGATTTTTTTTATTTAAAACATTAGTTGATAAATATGTAGGAATATAAAGTGCAAGAACTTAATTTTAGAAAGTAGATACAAGTAGATGAATAAAATATTTATATATAAAAACATTTAAAAAAAAAAATTATTATTTTCTTTATGCATAAATTCATAACTTATTTAATTCATATATAATTATTTCTTACATTAAATAAATTAAAAAATTAAAAAAAATGTTTAAACAAAATATTTTATTTTTTTAATCTATGTAATCTATTTATTGTACAAATTAATTATTTTTTCTATTTGTGAAGTTAGTTTCTTCAAATTAATTATTTTTTCTAATTGTGAAGTTAGTTTCTTCAAATTAGATATGAATTTTAAAAATTTCTATGCTTTTTACCTATGATTTGTAACCATAAATTTTTTAAATTGAATAAGAATACCTTTGCTTTCCCTATTCACAAAAGATCCATATAAATATATACTAGTTAGTTTCTTGAAAGTGAATTTGAGTTAATTTGTATATTCTTTAACTATGATTTATATCTATATTTTCTTTTAAACATATTCATAGATTTATTTTCTCTCTTCACAAAGGTATAGAAAATGGTCTATTAAAAATGTGTAATGATAAAATTATATATTTATTATTGTTTTTAATATTTTAAATTATTTTTTAATGAAATATAATAATTATTTTAATATTATAAGAATTATTTTATAAGTGACATATATGTATGTACAAAATATTTTATTTTAATAAATATAATAATTATTTTATAAAAGATGTATTATTATGTATATTTAGTTCATATCTTAATTTTTGTCATTACCAATTTTTTTTCTTTAAATTTATTATTCCTTAGCTTTGTAAGTGAAAAACTAATCCAAGTCAATTTTACAATCACAAATTTTATTCTAAAACTTTTATAAAATAAAATCTAAATTCTCACAATACCAATCATTTCACTTACTATTTTGACCTAACCTAGCTCACATTATGTGATGAAGGGTACTCCCCTTATAGTCTAAAAGACACCACAACAACACAGGTTTGCACAAAAAAAATGAAAGAGCAAATAAATATTTCCCTTTATTAATGAAAATGGCATTACAATATTGCATGCCATCACATGGGCTATCTCATTACAATCGCCTACCAAATGAAGATCAAAGCATTCTCTTTATGTTCTTCCTTCACCAGCAAGAGATTGACTTTCTTCTCTTCCCCACAATCTCACCCCCCCTTTAGGCTACTTCACCACCTTTCCCATGTCTACTCTCTTGCTATCTCTATATAGCATACTCCTCCTTTCATGTCGACCTTGAAATTCTTCTCCCTTGTTGTCCTAGTATCCATTTTCATCTAATGAACATTTGAAATCACCAAGCGGTTACCTGGTTATCAATGCTTCCAATCCCTGTCATTAGGTTTACAACTATTGACCAGTGTCTATGTTGTTTCACAACTATAACGTGAAAAAATGAACCATGTCAGGCCAAGTGTCATCTCATTATTCATCTCCATCCATTGCCTTTGACCCACTCACAACACTATTCTACCTTCCCCATCATCTCCATATCGAGGGGACACCAAAAAAAATCACTTCAAAATGTAGGTAAGTCTCTAAGACATATAATCCATTGTCCTTATTACTCAGTTGGCCCATTGAAGGGACACGGATCCTTGTCTGCCTGAAGTATCACCATCAGCTTGATACATCATATCACCCCATTGAAGGATCTCTCATGCATCTCCCATTGAAAGCACCAAGTCACCATAATGCTCCATACTGGTATGTCTCCCGCCCATCAAGATGTCGAGGGGACATCAAATATCGTCCCATCAAAATGTAATCCTCCCATCGATGTAACTTATACATGCTCCTTCACTACTTCAGCTATCAGTATGTGGATGGGACATAGAATAGGGTCTCATCGAAATCATTAATGTACATCAATAAGCTAATAGACTGTATTCCAAAACATAGATTATCAAGGTTAGAGTTCGCTCCTCCCTCATACTGTCTACCATATTTGGAGTAAGGCGTAATCCCTATCCCTGAATCGTGAAGTATGAACTCATTCTTGCCAACTTCTATTATTTTCGGGTGTCGGAGTTTCGCCATGCCTCATACATTCCTTAGCAATCAAGTAAGCCTTAACACTGAATGTCGATGTCCACCTATTCACATCACAGAGTAAGCCACCAACCCAAAGTCATGCGATAAGTTGTAAGCCTAAGGCCTGAACATTTGCACATCTCCATTCTCCTACTCATATAACACTAGTTGTTTTATCCCTTATTACAAAGAAACAACACTACTATTTTTGGTTGATGCAAGATTGCTCAATGCCCTAGGTTCTCTTGCATCATACACTTGAGGTAAGAAAAATATTGTGAATATGGATTCATAAAATGGAGTTGAGTGGTAGTACAACCCTTTCAGACTACAATAAATCCTCATCCAACCCCATTGTTAAAACTAGTACCTGCAATTGCTTCTTCTTTCTCCTCTTCCAACACTTAGCTAGAACAATTTATCTCCTCCTCTGAAAACTTTTTTCTACACTCAACCTTTTGAATGTGTAATAAATTCTACCATTGACCAACCATCTTATCCAAATGGGTCTCTCATTCACCTCTAATCTTTTGGGATTCAGCCCATTAGAGTCCATCCACCTCCACCAATTGGCATTTGCACTTAATTTTGCAATACCATGCAAATTCTTCTTTGCATACCAGCCATCTTGAACCATCTCATATGCATTCACTAACTCAACATGAAAAAAATTATGCATTACCTCCTTCTTTGGCAATGTTGCATCCACTTGTCCATCATCACCCTCAAGTACAACACTATACTCCTCTTTCTATATGCCTTCTAAATGACATTTTCTAGTTGCAATCACTTCCTCCTTTGTATTCACATCAATGTTAGTAGTATAATCAAAGGACTCGTCCTTTTCCCCCTGTATTAAATTATTAGTCATACCAATATCCTTATCAATGTCATTAACACAATCAAAATGTTCTTCCCCTTCATCCTGCAATAGACTGTCATACATATATATCTCTTTATCATATGAGAAATTTGATGCCAAAAAAAGCTCACCAAGCATTTTCTCACCTTCTTCCTTACTCACAACTATAGTATTTTCATCCAAAAAGACACTCCTTATTGCAACATCTCTTACATTACTCTTATCATGCTCAGACAAATCGAAACCTTCATAGGAATCAGAATTTTCTATGCATTCACAAGATACAAGTTTTACCTTTTCCTCAACTACCTCAACTTTAGTTTCCTCTTTGTCAATGTTCTCCATCACACTCAACACTTTTGATGATTTTGTAACCTCTCCATCTTCATCCTTTATGTCTTCCAATAGACATCCTTCAATTTTCGGCTCAGATTCCTCATCCTTATACTCTTCCACCGGGTCACATGATTGACACTCATTTGCATCCTCTTTCATTCCTATAGTAAAAACATCATTAGAAGGATAACCAAAATTACCTTTTTCCCTTGTCTTCTTTTTTTCCACCTTCTTATCTTGTCCTCCAATTCATTTAATTGTTTCTTCAACTCCGTCAACTCTCTTTCTCGAAATGTCTTTCTGATTTCCTCTAGTCTAGGAATACTCAAAATCCATCTGATGATAATACCCAAGTTCTCCTTTCCATTTTCCAAGCCTCTCAAAGTCGTAACAACACAAATCTCCAACCCTCAACTTAGTTATAGAGACTCACAAATCCCTTTGTAGTCACAAGTAATCCTTACAACAAAATCTCACTCACACAACTATCCTCTACCCAACAAAGATTTTGGAAGATGCTTCCTCTACCTACCTTCTCTCAGTGCAGGAACTCTACACCTTCTACCCAGGTACATGTGCAGGATCATGATGGGCCAAAAAGTGGTGATATGTAAGTGATATGATGATCCATGTGGAGCTGACAACTTTTTTTTTACCCAAAATTGATGAAACGAAAATGGTTTTTAAAGGAGATTCTTAGCTTTCCACCCATATAAATTATGCTTTACTTTGAATTTAATAAATAATTATTATTAATTTATATTTGAATTACGACTAAAGTCTTGATTGATAGGTTGATTGAAAAACATCTATAACTTTCAAATGGTATCACATTTTTTGAATCCAAAACATGTGTCACATTCTATGCTTCACATACTATAGGATCTAAAAATTAAAAAATGAATTTCATGAAGTTTTGACCAAGTTAAGGTGGTTAGACAAACAATTTTTTATATTTTTTAAAAGTTGTAATAAAAAATTAATAATTAATTATTTACTTGGAAACAAATTATAAAAAAATATTCATCACATCAGGACATGAGTTCTCTACTTATATCTAAAATCTTATAAAAAAATATTGTCATTTTATTATGGTTAGGGTGGTTAGACAAACACCTACTTCTTATTTTTACCCTGAAATTTAAGTACTACTGCATTGAAATTTCAAATTTTGACCAAATAGATTTATTTTTTAAATAAAGGTCTAGTAGTTTAGAAACTACATTAAATTTGCACTACATATTCTATTTTTATATGTTTTTGAAATAATATAGATAACTTATTCAAATTTTTATGTCAACTTGCCTAACTAATTTTTTGAATTTTCATTGCCACTTAAGGGCCTATTTTTTCCATGATGATCCTACACATACCCACCCAGATTTATCTATGTTGGAGGATAGTAGTTACAAACCCTCTTTCATACCTACAACAAACATATTTTCTCATAACTCTCTCAGCTCGTCACTCGCAAGTCCTGGTGCATACTTTGCACTCTAAAAATCTTCAAGCTTCAACCCACACTCACAGGTCTTGCTACAAACTGCCTCATGTTTGGAAATCTTCTTACAGACTCAAGACAATATACTCTAATACCACTTGATGAAGGGTACTCCCCTTACAGTCTAAAACACGCCACAACGACACAGGTTTGCATAGCAAAAATGAAAGAGCAAAGAAATATTTCCTTTTATTAATAAAAATGACATTACAAGATTACATGCCATCACATGGGCTATCTCATTATAGTCACCTACCAAATGAAGATTAGAGAATTCTCTTTCTATTATTCCTTCACCAACAAGAGATCAGCTTTCTTCTCTCTCCACAATCTCACGCCCCTTTCAAGCTACTCAGCAACCTTCCCCCCGTCTACTCTCTTGCTATGATTATATACCATACTCCTTTCATGTTAGCCTTGATGTTCTTCTCTCCTATTGGTATAGTATTGACATTATCATCCAATGAAAATTTTAAATCACCAAGCGATTACCTGGTTATCAATGCTTCCAATATTTGTCATTAGGTTTACAACTGATGACCAATGGTTGTGTTTTTTCACAACTATGATGTGAAAACAATGAACCATGTCTCGACAAGTGTCATCTCATTATTTATATCCATTTGTTTCCTTTGACTTGCTCACAACACTTTTTTGCCTTCCCATCATCGCCATATCGAGGGGACACCAAACAAATTTTTCTTCAAAACAGGCAAGTCTCCTTGACATATAATCCATTGTCCTTATTACTCATTCAACCCATCGAAGGGACATGGATCCTTGTTTGTTTGAAGTATCACCTTTAGCTCAATACATCATATCACCTTGTCGAAGGGACTCTCAAACATCTCTTATCGAAAACACCAAGTCACCACGATGCTTCATACTAGTATGTCTCCCACTCAGCGAGATATCGAGGGGACATCAAATATTGTCCCGCCAAAATTTTGTCCTCCCACTAATGTAAATTCTACATACTCCTTCACTATTGTAGCCATCGATATGTCAATGGGACATAGAATAAGGTCTCATCGAAATCATTAAGTCATCTCAATAAACCAATAGACTATGTACGTCAAAATACAAATTGTTGGGGTTAGAGTTCGCTCCTCCCTCATGTCGTTTACCATTTTTGGAGTAAGGCATAAGCCCTATCCCTGACTCGCGAAGACCGAACTCATTCTTACCAACTTCTATTATTTTTGAGTGTCGGATTTTTGTCATGCCTCATACATTCCCCAGCAATCAAGTAATCCTTACCATTGAGTGTTGATGTCCACCTATTCACATCACATAGTAAGACACTAGCCCAAAGTCTATAACTAGATCAGCTTGATCCAAAAAATGACTAAATCCTTCTACATTTCCTTCTTTGGCATGCGATAAGTTGTAAGCCTGAGGCCCAGACTTTTGCACATATACATTCTCCTGCTCAGCAAACACTAGCCAATTTAGCCCTTATTCCAAAGAAACAACACTATTGTTTTTGGTTGATGCAAGATTGCTCAATTCCCTAGATGCTCTTGCATCATTATGTTAACTTATGTATTTTATTATTTTATTAAAGACATTCATCATTGATTAGAAACCATGCTAGAATTTTGGTCATCATCTATCAATAAGAGAAGAATAACTATATCTAATAGATTGAAGGAGAGTCTAGTCTATATTATCATACTCATGACATCATCCTAGGTTTGTTGCACCCTTTCTTGTTGTCTTAAAATGTTTTTAAAATTTCTAAAATTATTGAATCTAGGATTTGACCTTGAAGAATATAAATCTTGTGATCTAATACAACCCCCAAATATGTTTCTAAATTCCACCAATTTTTCAAATATAAAACATCAAGGTAATTAAAATTTAATACTCTATATTTTATTAGATATTATCCACATATCACAAGTTTATATCCATATAAAATATTATTATCATTGTCACAAATATTAGGTCTACAATTACATAGGCTATTTAATGGAATAACCATCTAATTTTTAGAATCTAATATTTTTCTAAGTCTATCAAAAAATTCCCAAGTATTGGTGAAACATGTTCTTACATATACTTAATATGGTGAAGATTCCTACTTTATCAAGAACTTAAATGGAGAACTTCAGGAAATATCACTGCATTTCCAAAAATATTACTTTACTTGAGCCTCAGTTCAATTTTGCATGTGATTTTCCTTCCCTCATTTTTTCTATGTAATCATGGTTGTTTTTGACTCAAGTTGAAGTTTTTTGGTTCTTTGTTTTTTTGTTTCATGTGATCTATGTTCCAAAAAAATAAATTGTTTCTTTCTACATCCTAAAACATGCATCCTCAAAAGAGAGTCATTGTTGGACTGTGCCAAATTTTCTTACTAAGTTCTTAAAGATTTCCTCTCTTTGATCTTTATGGTTTTTGAAATTCGTTGATATTTTCTTAAATCCTATTTATAATATTACAGCATTCCTTTACTATGTCATTACTATGCCTTTCTAATTTTATATTGATCAACGTTCTCCATTAATTCACTTCAGGACTACAACTTGATCCCCTTGTTCATCATGTTGTTACTAGCTCTTTCCTTCACTAACTAGTGTTTTTTCATGCCTAATTTATATATTATCAATCCCTAGCCATATTATTCCTTGGATACTCCACTTACATCATACATTTTATGTACTCATTGTATCTAAAATTTGTGTGCATTGCAACTTTTATTTGAAGCTTTATGTATAAGTTTTTAGCTTACAATGTTGTGTCATGTGTACTCAAGGAATGTTTCATACCTTCTATATTTATTTATTTTTAGCATTATTCATGATAAGCTAGAATAATTTTATTGGGATTTGAACCACCAAAAACATGTACAAACAAGGGAAAGAGGATTCCCTTTACTAGGCTCCTAATACAAGCTAATCTAAATGATCTAAATATGTGTAAACGGAAAGGAAATTGGAAAGATAAGAACTTGTGCACCTAGAAATGGAATTTTACTAATGAGAGGCCCAAAAATCCTCTGGAAAAAGTTTGAAATCTTTACAAGGACATTCTCGCCAAGTTGGGCGACCTAGTCCTCTTCCCCAAAAAGTTTTCTTAAACATGTATATGTCAAATGGGTGCCCAGAAATATGAAAATCCTTGAAAAACAAGCTCAAAGGGACTAGGTCACCATTATGGGCGACCTAGTCCTCTTTTGGGTTTTTGAGGACATGAAAGTGGAGATTGGAGCCCTTGGTCTATACCTCGGATCCCAACAAATGTTTGGTTCAGATTCTACAAAAAATGGGCAAAAAGGGGTCTCCAAGCTTGAACTAGGGCTTTGTTGACTTGAATGCTTTTGATGAGTTGAGATCACCTTTCTAACACCTTTCTTCTTCACAAACCTGTATATAAAACCTGAAAATTACACATGCAAATAAGAGACAAGGGTTAGGGTTAGAGATTAGGGGTTTGCCTTAGTCAAACCCCATTTTGATAATCAAATCTAAATGAGAAACAAAGGAAGGAAAGATGATTGAATGATAAAGCAATGTAAACACTTACAAAATCCTTTGTTGAAGATGTCTGCAACATGCATGAATCAGCTCCAATGGAGATAGCTTGAAGTTCCTTGTGCTTGAATTCTTGCTTGGGAAGTTTGAGTGCAAGAGTGCTTGTGAAGATTGGGTGAAGGTGAAAAATGATCTTGTTAGAGGGGGGAGAGAAAATAAGCTAAGAAGAAGAGAAAATGAGGATGAAAACCATTATTTGCACACACTAAACCCTAATTTTCTTGAAAATGACTAATGATAGGCCAACCTTAGGGCTTAGGAGGAAAATTCCCGCAAGATTTATGTTTTAATCTTGAAATTTATGCCTAAAGGGACTAGGTCACCCAAAGTGGCGACCTAGTCTACTTGGGAAAATCCAAGTGGTCGAGAATAAAATAGTTATTAATGAGGTTTATTAGCCTTGCCTCCTGAAACACACTTTAATCGAGCCTAAAATTACATTGAGGGCACAAAATTATTGAAAAGCCTGGATAAGTGTGAAAATGCATCACAACTCTTCACAACACTTTGTCATAAGGCTTAGGAAGGTGTAAGAAGGTATTATTTAGGTGAATTATGTTGAAAGGGTCTTAGAAAAGTGAGGAAATGTGTTACAACACTTCACAACACCTTAGTAAAACACTGTTAGGTTATTGTTGAATTGCAAGCTTACCAGACTGAATCAAGGTAAAACAAGGCCAAAATGAGTCAAAAAGTGCCAAGTTATACACTTTTTGGTGACACATTTAGCCCCCACTTTAGTGAGAGTATGAACGTACTTCAAACTCACACTAAAGTAGTTGAATCATGCGTGTCAAGCAAGATCTAATGTACTCATACTATGATCAAGAGGGATGATCAAGCCCCCAGGATCAAGATCCCATGGTAGACAAAACATAAGTAGAAAAGATCACACAAGGAGCAAAGTGAAAGGGTGGAGAAAAGTTGGATCAAGCTTCGACCGTTTGTCCATCTAGTTGTGGATCAAACTAGGTTGTTTGTCTGAAAGGAAAGGGATGTACTCACTTTGGGCCGACAAGACTTTTGATTGTCCGTCGGGTGAGAATGCCAAAAGGTGGTGAGATACATACACACGGTTGGTATGCACTCACACACAAAAAGGTGGCTATGGGGAAAGTTGTGTCACTAGTTCCCGCTCAACCATAGCAAATTTATATTTCTTGATAACTTTGATAAGGTGCCACAAAAGACAGGGGTGCAGTTCATGAGACAAGAAAAGCCTTGGATGCTTAGAACTCATGAACAAGTGCAAGGTGGCACCATAGTCATGCAAGTTTTGTTATGCAAGGTGGCCATGTATGCAAGGTGCAAAATGAAAAATGTAAAATGCAAAAGGGGATGTTCAAAGGAGTCTTGTTTCATTCATGTGAGGTATTTTACTTAGGAAGCATTGCGTCTAATATCTCCAAAAGAGGACCTATTAAAGGATAGAATATTCACAACTTAGGGGATGCAGTGTGTCGCATCAGGCCACTAAGAGGAATGTAATATGCTAAGATAAGTCACTTTTATGGAGGACATTACACCCTATTCCATCCAAGTGAGAGACTCATTGGATGAAGTGGCAAGGCTGCACTAGGAACCAAGGACAAAGAAAAATGCAAAAATAAATAGTGCTAGGGTATGCCCCCACTTTAAAGGAATTGCTACACACCGTTTTGTGAGAAATTGCTTTAAAGTAGAGAAAGGCAAGAAGGAAAAAAAGAAAGGAAAGGGACATGAGAGCCTACTTGGAAAGCCCTATGTTGATTCATATGTTTCCAAGCAAGGCTACATCATGGAAAGGATAGTATGTCACATGTGAATTAACCTAAGACATGTCATCCACATCTCAAGTTTTCTCTTGTATGTTCATGAGATGTTAACGTCTAGTCAAAATATGTAACGATAGGTGACATATGAGGACAAGGCTAACAAACCCCTTTCCCACACTTAGTGCAAGGCAAAGGTGAGCTAAAAGGATGAAGGTATCCATTAGGGAGGGGAATTAGGTTTCCCCACAGAAGGGAGAGCACCAAGCTTTGTGAGATGGCTGAAGTTTATTGTTTGAAGGAAAGGGAGGGGAGGGAGGTGATCCTAAATTCCTCTTGAAATATTATGGTATGTCAAGTGGCATGATTCATTCATTACATCCATGTGTAGGAAGGAGATGGTGACCGATACCATAATAGTCTTCCAAGTGAGATGAAGGGATTGGGTGGTTTGGAGAAGGATTGGTTGTTGTATAAGAACACAAGTTCTTTTGAGTGTTATGTGTCACTTCATCATGAGGGATGGAAGTTATATAACCCCCATCACCACCATGGGGAAATGATGTTGATGTGGAATCAAGTTGAGTATAGAAGACATAAGGTGGTTTTGGTGTAGGTCGTGAGGTTCCACACTCTCCTTTAAAGGGAGGAGTAAGACCCCAATCGTTATTAGAACTTGTATCTAAATATGAATTGTGTGTATATGACTCTTTGGACCAAGAGGATGAGATGTTGGAAGCTTTATTGAAAGGAGGTGTAGAATCGAATGACCCCCCGTGATCATGAAAGAGTTTTGTTGTAAGTGAAGGGCTAGCATCAACTTGGGTAAGTTTGGATCTAGGAATGAAAGGAGTATGGGAGTTGGAAATTTCATGATTAGTGGAGTGGTAGCTTCATTCATCTACGACCACCATGTATACAGGGTTATTGTATTCAAATTTCAATGTGTGGTGAAGGGTAGATGGGACTCCTTTCATAGCATGAATCCAAGGTCTCCCTAGGATAAGATGGTATAGAAGGGGTTCTTGCATGATATGGATAGGAGTAGGAAACACTACAGGTTTGACCTTGATAGGTAATGTGATCATCCCTAGTGGTTTCCTATAACATTTTTGAAACCATGAATATTAACATCATTAGGCTGAATGAGAGTTTTGTCCATATCAAGTGTGTTCAGGAATTCCATGCTACAAATATTAATTTCCGATCCATTTTCTATGAGAGTGTGTCTGACTAGAGATTCATTAATGATCACCTTTATCATCAAGGGATCATTCTTGGTTTGAACCTCAAGTGAGGAAAATTCATGTTTAGAGAATGTGATGTTGGATTGGGTTACTTGCATGGGACGAGAGGGGGGTTTGAGATTGTTCGATTTTATGTAAGATTCAATTTCATCCATTTGTATGTGTGCCATTTCTTGAAATTGAAATCTGACTATAGGTGAGAGTTGAATAAGCTCCCATGTAGTTATATTAGCAGGAGTCTTTTTAAGGTCCTCAACACAAGGGACTTTAAGGTGAGAAAAGGGGAATGGCTTAGGAGTGGTTTGTGATCCCCTAGATGTTTGAGTCACTAAGTTACAACTTAGTGGCTGAAAAATATTTTTATGAGTAGATTTCATAATGGATTTCAAGATATCTCTTAGTTTTTTATGTGACTTACTAGTGGGAGGAGACTTAGGAGGCTCACTAATTAAAGGATATCCCACTTGTGTACTCATAACTTCAATAATCTTGTCTTGATTTGCATGATGTGTTGGTAACGGGGATTCTAATGTCACTTTATTATCTTCTCCTAGGGAAGGTTTGGTGTTTGAAGGATAGGTGTCAAGATTCACATTCTTGCACCATGATAGTCTCCTTAGGAGGAGAGTTTTTAGAAGAACGACAAATCGAATGTTCTTCACATTCAAAGGTTGGTTCTTTTAAAAGGAATTCATCACAAGGAGGGTAATGATCAATGGTGAGATTGTCTTGTTTAATAAGGGGTTCCCTAGGAGAAGGGGGACAACTATGATACTCATGAATTTCATTGATTGTATCTTCTATCGACAAAGTATCATCTTCACACCGATGAGAGATACTAGGAGATGGAAAAATGTTATTGTCATGATTCCTAATGGTAGTGTTGTCTTGTTTGTTAAGAGAGGTAAGAGGATTGAAACAACAAAGATTATTAGAACTCTCATTAATTGGTTCTTCTAACACCAAAATATTTGCATCACCAAGAGGAGAGAGATTAGGGGAAGAACTAATATGATTGTTTAGAATGACCAAGGTTGTATTCTCTATCACTAAAACACTCTCAAAGGGAGGGGGTAGGGAAGGTTTCTTAGCATATCTAGATATATAAGACACTAAAATTGTTTGAAAAAAAATAAAAAGCATGTGTAACCATGTCATGCAGTGTTTTAGCAATATGAATAATGTAGATGCAAAAATATAGAATATGTATATCCAATGTATGTTTAAGTTTGAAGAATGTAAACAATGCATATGAAAGAATTAAAAGTAATTTTAACAAACTTATGCATAGTTTTATGAATGTAAACATTGTTTAAGAAAAATTAAAAAGTACTTTTTATCAATGTTAAGCATATTTTTCAGAAATGTAATCATTTGGCAGATCTACTAATGAAGGTATATCAAAAGTGACCACTCTAAATTGATGATTTTTAGTGAGAAGCCTAAAACCTATATTCTTAGAACTTTCTAGACTGATAGTATATGGTACTAGGAGGTTTGGGAAGCACAAAAATAAGGTTTATGATTTTGTAACAGGCAATTAAAAATGTGAACTAGGACTAGGTCGCCCAGAATGGCTAATTAGTCCCAGTATGGATTTTTTGCAAAAAAAAGTAAGTTTTTTGAGTGGTTTGGATGTGTTTCAGACTGTATGATTTATTCCTAAGGTGCAGATGTATATTTTTAGATATTTTCAATGAAAATATATGTGCAAAGATACAAGCGAACATGATATTTTCACTAATGCAATATTTTATGAACCCTAGGATGCAAACAATGCAAATATTTAATGTAATGCAAGCTATCTCCTAAGATGAAATGAAAAAATCAAAAAAGTAACAAGTGTTGGACAGTCAGGTTCACCAAAATGAACCACCAAAAACATATACAAACAAGGGAAAGAGGATTCCCCTTTACTAGGCTCCTAGGTTTTTTTACCCTAGAAGCTCTTAGTTTAGGAAATAGGCTCTCTTTCCACCTAGTAATATGCTTTTGGATAAGGTTCATTCAAAGGATAGGGGGTTGATTGAATGGGGTTTTGTGATATGTGTGTGTATGGTGTGGCTAAAACTGAAATAAAATTATTCTAATCTAATGTATGCAAATGTAAATTAAATGAAAGTAAACTAATACAAGCTAATCTAAATGATCTAAATATGTGTAAACGGAAAGGAAACTAGAAAGATAAGAACTTGTGCACCTAGAAACGGAATATTATAGATGAGAGGCTCTAGAATCTTCTATAAAATGTTTAAAATCTTCACAGGGACATTCTCGCCAAGTTGGGCGACCTAGTCCTCTTCCCCAAAATGTTTTTCGAAACAAGTTTCTATCAAATGGGTGCCCAGAAATATGAAAATCCCCAAAAAACAAGCTCGGAGGGACTAGGTTGCCATTATGGGTGAACTAGTCCTCTTCTAGGTTTTTGAGGACCTAAAAGTGGAGATTGGAGCCCTCGGTCTACACCCTGGATCCCAACAAATGTCTGGTTCAGATTCTGCACAAAACGAGCAGAAAGGGGTCTCCAAGCTTGAACTAGGGCTTTGTTGACTTGATTTCTTTTGATGAGTTGAGAGCACCTTTCTAACACCTTTCTTCTTCACAAACCTATATACAAAACCTGCAAATCACACATGAAAAGAAGAGACAAGAGCTAGGGTTAGAGATTAGGGGTTTTCCTTAATCAAACCCCATTTTGATAATCAAATCTAAATGAGAAACAAAGGAATGAAAGATTGAATGATAAATAAATGTACACACTTACCAAATCCTTTGTTGAAGATGTTTGCAACATGCATGAATTAGATCCAATGGAGATAGCTTGAAGTTCCTTGTGCTTGAATTCTCGCTTGGGAATTTTGAGTGCAAGAGTTCTTGTGAAGATTGGGTGAAGGTTTTAAATGGTCTTGTTAGAGGGGGAAGAGAAAATGAGCTAAGAAGAAGGTAAAACGGGGATGAAAACCCTTATTTGTACATTCTAAACCCTAATTTTTCCAAAAATGACTCATGATAGGCCAACCTTAGGGCTTAGGAGTAAAATTCCCGCAAGATTTATGTTTTAATTTTGAAATTTATGCCTAAAGGGACTAGGTCACCCAAAGTGGCAACCTAGTCCACTTGGGAAAATCCAAGTGGTGGTTGGGAATAAAATAGTGATTAATGAGTTTTATTAGCCTTGCCTCCCAAAACACACTTTAATCGGGCCTAAAATTACATTAAGGGCACAAAATTAGCATTGAAAAGGGTTAATTAAGGGTGATAAACCTAGATAAGTGTGAAAATGCATCACAACTCTTCACAACACTTTTTCATAAGGCTTAGGAAGGTGTAAGAAGGTATTATTTAGGTGAATTATGTTGAAAGGGTCTTAGAAAAGTGAGGAAATGTGTTACAACACTTCACAACACCTTAGTAAAACACCATTAGGTTATTGTTGAATTGCAAGATTACAAGACTAAATCAAGGTAAAACAAGGCCAAAATCTAAGGGAAAAAGGCCAAAATGAGTGAAAAAGTGCCAAGGTATACACTTTTTGGCAACACAAGATTTCATCATCTGTCCTTAAATTGCATTAATTGATTAATAAAATCTTGTCAATTTATCAAAGATGGAAAGGGCATCAAGTGAGCTCTTCACATTGCATCCTTGTATGTGGGATTTCTTTCACTCTTGTGAAGCATATTGTTTTGTCTTAATTTATGAAAATAATGAGGTGGACTCTAACATGAAAAAATAATACAGGGTAACTTCTAAAAGTAAATAAGTGGTGATTATTCATTGCATCACGTAAGCTTCTTCATTTCATAGTTTCCAAATTGGGATCCATTCTAATATTTATGATACGAAATGAACACAAAAATTAAGTGTCAACTATGGATATTCCCACCCAATAGATATTTGTTGTTAAGGAACATGGTGAGATGGGGTAGAATTGCACTACCACTTGTCTGAGCTAGACTATCAAATTTTATGTTCCCATTGATCGAAGCAGAAGGAAATTTTCTTATATGATTGAAGTGTAAAAGTAGAGGTAGAAATTTGACACCTAAAAAAAAGTGTCTTCATCACATGACATTTCTCTTTATAGCTCCAAATAAACGCACTAAGTAACAAAAGTTTGATTTCAAATAGTTTTCAATCTCTCAAATGAAAAAATTTCAATAGCCACCATTCAAAATTAATTGAAGATGTTAACCACATCAACATTAATTTTTCAAATTGTGGTGTCCATTCATTGAAAAATTTAGATAAGAGGCTCTGCAAATTCATTTTCATTGAATGTTGAATCTATTTAGTATCATTCCAAGCATTGTTACCAAAATATAAAGAAGTTGTGAGTGTTGCAAGAAAGGGGAAAGTGCATGGAAATAAGGAACCAAAATGGGGTCTTAAGTGGCCACTTTTTTTAAATCAAGAAAAAAATATCTTGCATGAGAAATTAAAGATAGTTATGCTCAAAATTTAAAGATACAATGAGAAAAAAAATTCGTAGTGCTCTAAGTCTACTTCTGAAACTAATTTTTTTAATAAATGGTAGAGATTAACAGGTTCAAATAGGGTGTTCATACAAAGTGTTATATTTCTGTCAATAAAGCATAATGTAGTGTTTAGTGTGGTCCCCCTTAAATGCTAGCTTATTTTTAGTATTTCAAAAATCGCTTTGATGAAAAATTAGCTAACACCATGTATTTTATGCCTGATTTTTCTTCTAATAATTTAATTTGAATATATGAATTTTTACTAATTTTCAAAGTGGACACATCCTGAAAAAAATAATTGAGCATGATCACCCCTAATTTTTTGGAAACTAATCAAAAATATATTTTTTAAATGTGTATAAAATAGAAGCTAGTTTTACAAAATGTAATTTGTTTCAAATTTTGATGAACGAGTATAAAATGAAACTAAAAATACCATACATAGGTTTTTGACAAAAAATAGAGACACTAGAAAATAAAATAAAGATAAAAACCTTAACATATTTGAAATATAGAAAAAATATATGGTTACAAAGCTAGGAGAGAGCTCGATATTATTGTGGTATTTTTCACTCAAAATTGAAATGCATGCAAACTTGATGGAGAGAAAACTCAAGATTTAGTCATTTTTCCATAATTTACAAAAATCACATATTTAGGTGTTGACATGTAACTCCAATCCTTTGGGTTGGATTACCAAGGAAATTCCACCCCTAAGGGTTGGCAATACCCAAGGAAACTACAAAAATGAGTGTGTTATAACATGATCACGCTATAATACAGGTATGTTATAATGCAAGCACTCTATAACATGCTCACATTTTTTAGAAGCAAAAATACTAGTCTCCCTCTCCCTCAGCCTCAAGTTTTATAAGGAAATTTTAAAAAAACAAAATCTAAGGGTAGCTACAAGTACCATTTCCCCCTAGACCCCCTAGTGATAATAGTTGAGGGGGCTTGCATCCCCACACCCCCTCATTAGGAATTAAGATCAAAATACAAGTGAAACAAAACATTTAAATTGGGAAGATAATTAGGCCCCATTACTCTCTCTCTTTGTCTCCCTCTCTCAATTCCTACCTCCCTATCCATATCTATCTCTCCCTCTATATCTCTTTATCTCTATATATTTATATCCTTATCCCTCTCCCTCTTCATGTATCTTCAACTCTACCTCTATCTTCCTCTCTCCCTCTCTTTATATCTCCCTCTCTCTTTATCCCTCTCTCCTCTCCCTCTCTACCTCTCCCTCTACCTCTCTCTCTATCCATATCCTGCTCTCCTTATATTTAATGGAGCCTAATTATCTTCTTGATTTAGAGGTTTAGTTTCAATTTTGTTTGAATTCGAGTTCCTAACATGAGGTGTGGGGGGATTTTCCTTGCTACTATTGTTTTCAGGGGATTCGGGGGGCAAAGATATTTTTTTCAAATTTCCTTATGAAATAGAATAATGACTATGTAGAGGAGGGGAAGGGAGACTTGTCTTTATTCTTCTCCAAACATGAGCATGTTGTGTGCTCATGTTATAATGTATTTTTGTTTTTCCCTAGATGGTCCCCCATATTTCTGCTCTTACTTTAAGATTAATCTTGATTCTAATTTTATTTTACCAATATTCTATAAAATTATATATCACTATAATTGTAAGTGATTAGTAATGGGTATGTACATCGGTAACTAAAAAAATTATAATTTAAAATTGAGTAGTATTTGTGGAATTGTGTATCAAATAGGGTTTTGCTTTTATTATTCCCTATATTACACATATTTTTCAATTCATTACTATCATCAAGCCTATATTTCTATAATAACCCCTAGAAAGTCTCTTACCTCAAAAATAAGCCAAATATCCACCAAATCTAGTCAATCTAAGAGAAACTTAGACCAAGAATTAACTTATCAATTTTTGGATTCATCAAAAATGATGAAGTATGCCCAATGTGCTAGTATTTTTTCTCTACAAGATAGATATGAGTGCATTAGGGATGTGGTAATTCCCTCAACTAGTTATGATTTTATATCATATTGCTTATATCTATTCTAGGAAATCCATACCAATTTACAATATATGAAGATTCAACTTGGGTAAGATTATAGTATATAATTCATTTAATAGTGTTGACCTGATATATGCTATATGTACTAATTAAAGCCCTAATACTAGGTAACTAAAAAATAGGGAGGGAATTAGGATCTTCACTTTGAGTAGGGAATTGATAAGAGATGCTTTAATTTGAAACCTATGGAAAATAAGAAAATTGATCTAGATAATGTAGCTCGAGTATTAAAAGAGATAGTAATAGTTAAAGGGTGAAATATATCCCTTATCATATAAAAAAAGATATTGTAAGAAAATAAATTCTCATATTTTTTGGAGAGCTTGAGCCTTTCAATTTTGATACATTTAAATATTTTTTCAATATGAGATGCATATCCCATTACCAACTCCTATGGGTTGAATATAAATTTTAGATTCCTATTACCCTAATGATGTTAGTGATTGACATTCAATGCAAGCATGTCAATAGGTTCTATTATTTTTATTATTAGACACACATTTCCCTAATGATGTTAGTGTCTAACATTCAGCACAAGCATTTCAATAGGATTTTTTATTTTGTTTCATTATTATTAGAAAATATTCATAAGAATATATTGTATCCCAAAAGAATGAAAACAAGATCTCTTCATTCAAGTGGTTCTCTTGCATCTACAATATTTAATTATTTCTAGGAAAGGATCATTGGTACCCTAATATTAAAATGAATATCTTGTCACCAAAAGGAAAACCCATCCCTATCCATGGTGGACTTGTTATTCACTACCAAAATTTCAACTATTGCTTGTTTAAAGACCATTTTAAGACAAGATTCATGAACTTGTTAGCCCATAGAAAAGGAAAGTTGTCTAAGGAATTCCCAAAATTCTTTAGGTCAAATAAACTAATCCTTGAGGCTAAAATTGACCATAATTGGGAAGATTTTCTTTACCATAATGATCATGTAGTGATCCAAGCCTTAGCATTTGAGGTAAACACTCGCATTCGTCCATTTTCGGTGACCAAAAGGGTGGAATTCCTTGGGGTCATCTCTCCACTAAGTCACTCAAATATAATTCATCTAAGAAAACACAAAAAGAGATATTTTTTATTCCAAATTTGAAATTATTTAACTTACACATCACAGGTAAATAGGGTTTAGATCTTTTGGGTTCAAAATTCTTGGATTACAAGATACATCCTATCAAGGGAAATAAGTATGACTGAACATGTTATTGATACTATAAGAAATTTGTAGGAGGGTTAGGATCTAAACACTAGTAAGATGAATTAGAATATTTGATAATGTTTCTTCGCTAAAGAAGAAAAGAAAAATAAGAGAAGAAAATTGGGAGATATTCATTTCTTGAGAGTAGAAGAACATTGAATGATGGGAGCTATGAGGAGGCATTCTTGAATATCAAGGACCCAATTAAAATAATGAGGGTAATGCTTAAGAATACTAACACTTTAGGATTTTTACCCAATAGGGTCATCATGAGGTCAATTCGAATAGAATTTGTTGATAAAGAGAAAGAGATTGATCTCCAAGAGGTTGAGCAGCCAAATTTTCCAATTTATCTTTAGTATCAGGTTCTGATGATCAACCATCCATGGAAATACTAAAAATATAGAAATTTTTGAGTTCCTAGTGGGATAAGAAGTTATAGAGGAAAGTGGGGAGAATAGTCTCAAGGAAAATGAGACTAGGATATGCATTGCTTCACCTAGGAGAGAAATAATTCCTACTATCTCACAAGGAAGGACTTAGGATGAATTTTAATGGAGATAAATTAGTACAAGAATTGAGGACCTTTGCTTGTAAAAGATTCCTACCGAATGATGAATTTATCAAATTTGAAGAGTTTAGAATGTTGCTTATTATAATGATTTAGGCTTCAAAAGAAGAGAAGATAAAGGTAAGAAAGGAGAGGTTAGGGATGAAGAAGATACCCAAAGCATCAAAAAACAAATGGACATTGATATTGTAAATTTTTTACTCCAAAATTAGGAAGAAGTTTGGTAAGGGGAAGTGGTTTCTTATTTTTTAAGAAATTATAGCAAAAACAGCAATACAGAGCTACAAAGAAGACAAGAAGATGCATCAGCAAAGGGTGGCCTGGTAACACAACTACATAACTAAAAGGAGGCCCATACTTACACCTTTTATAGAGATGCACCCGCTTAGGGTGGCAAGAACTACAGGTAGGAAACAAGAAAACAATTGTTGACTAGAATTGTAGGGCCATGAATACATCCAAAACCAAAAAGAAATCCAACCAGAGATATTTTAGCGTTGTTCATCAAGCATATCCACATCTTCAACCTTCACTTGTTTAGGGGCTCAATCAGTGGCCTCACCCAAAGGGTCCGCGTTAAGGAGGAGGAGAGAATTTGCACACCTATTGCTCCATTTAACCAACTCTACACCCAAATAATGTGTATGATAGTCCAATGAATTTGAGATCACGCATGCACAATTATGTTTCATACCAGAAATGAAGGCACTAAACACACATTTAATCCCCACCATTTGAAATACTTTAGCAATTGGATAATTCCACCCACCAACATAGACTGTTGAATAATCATGATGTTGATAGGGGGTGAATCAGTATCCACTAAAACTTACTGAACAAACACTTTTAATTACTTTACAACATAGAATAGATAAGAGAAAAACATGAAATTCCACAACACAAGAACAACAGATTTTATGTGGAAAACCTAATGAGGGAAAAACCATGGTGAGGATTAGCTCACAATATATATAGTTATTTCAATATCAGTTACAAAGAGGCTCACTACGAGATACAAAAATCTCACTGCTTATAAGGACTCACTGTCCAAACATGGAGGCTCACTGCCTACAAAATTATGTGAACAAAAATGGGTAACTGCCAGAGTTGAAATGATGAAGTTACATCACAAGTGCAAATTTAGTTCTTTTGATGCTCCGAGTATTTGCTTTCATGATAACAGACTAATCTTCAATCTTCTATTCGCACACTTCGCTTACCACAAACGCACACAGACACATAGTTCTTTGCATACTTATTTTTCTTCACCTCTATATTCATCTTCAAACCATCTTGCATATATACCTGATATATCTGCATGCATCAATTAGCTTGGCCTAATTGGATGCAATTCATATTTTCAAAATGATAGCTTGTCAGCCTCATATGAAGCTTTTCCAAAATTAATTCACCTGTGTCACGTAATATTATTTTGGGTGGAACCAAAGCTAGGTCTCACATATAATTTGCAATTCATGTTGAGCTATAAGTTGATTATTAGGTCGACCAAGATAAACCTAATAACAAAATGCAATCACAAAAACTGATGCAAGTGTACCGTCCAATCATATGAGTATCTAAGAATGCACACATACACACTTCTAGTGATCATAAGCCTTTTCCCAAAACTTTAAACCATACTGATTATCGAAGAGAATATGCAGACAAAAATTTCGGATCAAATTTTGGATGAGATAAGCTTGATCTGTACACCGGTACAAGGTACCAGACCAACATGGTGACATCAATTACAATATATAACTTGTCTTCTACATATTTCCAACAATCTCCCCCTTTGGAATTGATGGAAACATGTGCAAAAATTTCAATTCAAAACTTCTCCTTCAGTTTCTCCCCAACTTTCTCCAAATATCTCCCCAACTTCCTCCAAACCTCTCCCCCTTTGACATCAATGGAAAAGGGTGCCAAAAAATCATGTAAACATGGTGACATCCAATATTCAAAATTCTAAATCATTCAAAACCTCAAAACTTTCAATCATCCAATCTTTCAAAGTTCTTTCAAATCATAAAGACACTTTTCACCTAAAATACCTTTTTGTACCTCTCTTCTATAATAGGATATAATTTCTTTCATTCAAGTACTGCATAATTCATTCTTGTACACATATGTTCCAATAGATCCAATAATGTGAAAGAGGGTGACCAATATGTAGATGAGCATTGTCTTTCACAGTCTTCTACATCAGAGTATTTTGGAAAGATGTTCTAACTGGACCTCAGAAATTTCCTTAAGAAGCCAGAAGGTATTCATTACATCATCCCTTTTTCTTTGCACAATGATCAGTTCATCTTGTAGTTCACTGATTCTCAGCCTTTTCTTTCCCTCTTTGTCTTCAAAAATATCAAAATTCTTTCCAATGTTGTTCACTTTGGAGTCAATTGCTTCAATCCTACTTCTAAAATTATCAACTATAGTAGGCCATCAGAGACAATATTTGTAGATATCTAGCATTTCTTTTATGCACTTCTTCATCTCCATGATCAGTTTTGGTAGTTTATGCTTTGCTTTTGCACATCTCTTTTCAACCAAGACTTCCAACTTGCGTCCATCTATACCTTCAATCAACATTGTCTCTTCAACTACTTCAACTAAATTTTTCGGAAAGGAATCAAAAATTATATATACATCAATACCTTTATGAAAAAAATACTCAACTAGAGCATCATCAATTTGAAGTCTATCAACAGGAGAGGTCGTAATCCATAAATCACCAATTTTCTTCATTTTCCCTTTTATTAACATAGATCGGATGTCATCTGGATCAGAAGATTTGGATCCAGCCAGAGATTCTTCTTCCTCTCCTTTCTCTTTTGGAATAATAATGATGTTTTCAGAGACAACTTTTCTTTTCTTTGATTCTGGAGGGGAATTAGTAGTGACAACTTCCAATTCTTTTGTTTCAAAGGAAGAACCTTCCTCAAAGTGACTAGACATAACTTCATTGGAGCTCATTACTTTCTGCAAGGATAAGAAAAAGTTTTTACACACTTCTTTTATCTTCTAAACCATCCAAGTGTCTGCATATTTGTCTTGCAACGGGAATCCTGGATTCCCACTTAACATCTTTCTTTCTTGGTAGTGAGTTCAAAAAATAGAGTACCAAACATGTAAGCAAGGACCAAAAACAGAATGGGTATCTTTCTTCCAGTGATATTCGTATTTTTTCGGTGATATTTTCAAGAATTAGTTTACATAGATCAAACTGCTTGTTCTCCTTTACCATTTTATGCGCCAAATACACAACAATGGCCAAAGTAGAGCTTTATCAATTTCCAAAATAAACTTTGTAAGAAATGCCATACGCAACATACCTAACCAAGGAATCACCAATAGTATCAATCAACAGTGCTCGGGGATCTTTTTCAACTCCTGTCATTTCCTCTAATTCCTTGTATTTTATGGTCTTTTGTCCAAGAAGATCTCCAACGCTGCAAAATCCAGTAACCGCTTTGATCGCTTCCTTTGTAATGGGATAGGATTTATCCAATACAATGTTTTCGTCCTTGAATTTTCTTAAAAGGAACAAGATAAATACTATGCCATCCATCCAAGGGAATTCTCCCCACAAATCCAATCCTAGGGTTTGTAAGTTCCGTAATTCACTCGATTTTAACCCTAATTCCATCTTCTTTATTTTGCGATGATCGAATTCATCCAGCTCGAATCCTTTTAATTTCAGAGGGATATTTCCACTCAATCCTTTGTTAGAAATTTTCATTATAGCTCTTAAATTCTTTAAAAAATCAACAAATATTTCTTCCATTACCTTCTTCTGCAACTGCGAGAGAGGGAAACTTTTGTTGCTTGCTTTCGAATGTCCACAAAGATTTCTTGAAACGCTCCAAATCGCTTCAAAAATTCTCCAAGTAGGTTCCAAGTCGCTCTACAAATCCTTTGGATACATTTGATGATCAAAATGATTCATGAAATTTCCTTTATACACCATCATTTTTCCCTAACCCACATTAATTGCAAAAAGCTGAAAAAAAAATTCTTTTATTCTATTGAGAAACCCTAATTTACTCCACAAAAGAACATGCTCTCTCTTTTTCTTCCGATTTCTTTTGCATCACCTATGTCCTGTCATTCCTTACAACATATGCACATTTCAGCATCTAACATGTATTTCTGGGGGTTTAATTGATTTTCTGATAAAGCTCCCCCTAAGACCATGCTCTGTCTAATTCCCGAAGAAATCATTTGCACCGGATGAGGGTGCAAATGAATTAGTAGTCTCTGATTCTTCATTTTTCTTCCATATATTGCTCATTTCCTACTTAACCTCTTATTTATCAATCCTTTTCACCGATTCATCATCTTCCATCGGAGCAAACTGCTTTTCCTTTTTAATTTTGCACATTTTTGAAATATGTTCCAGTTTTTTGCAATAATAATAGACAATATTTCTCTGTCTTGTCTAATTTCCATCAATCCCTATTTTGCATTGATTTTCTTTATGTCCAAATTTATTACAGGTATAGCAATAGCCATAAAAATATTGATTCATCCTTCTTCCATTAAATATGTTCATCATCACCCTACTAACCATCCTTACCTATTATCTGCATTTAGTAGCTTTATGTTCGATCTTCTTGCATGTATGACATTGTCCAAAAAACTGATTCATCCTACTCATACACTCAGTTTCCTTATGACCAAATTTATTACATGAAAAACAAACACCATTTAATAATGAGTACCATTGTGCATTTGGTTGTCTAGAAGGTGATCTCCTTCCAGAGTTTCTTTTTTGCTTTCCTTTATCTTGAGTCTTCTGATTGTTTGCTAGATTTAAGTTCTACTTTTTTTCACCAACTTCATTACCTAAGCCACCTTTGTCTTTAGAAGTTTTATGTCCTACTATTAATTCATCAATCTTGGTGGAGCTTGTCTTGAAATCATCTTCACAAAGTTTTTCTTTCTCAAGTTCTGCTTTTAGATTCATCACTTCATGTTCAAGCCTAGAGAAAACATCATCCTTGCTTTGTATCATTGTTTTCAGACACTCTTCAACTCTCTTCTTTTACCAAAATATAAAGAAGTTGTGAGTTTTTCAAGAAAGGGGAAAGTGCATGGAAATGGGGAACCAAACTGAGGTCCTAAGTGGCCACTTTTTTTAAATAAAGAAAACATTATCTTGTATGAGAAATTAAAGATAGTTATGCTCAAAATTTGAAGATACAACGAGAACAAAAGTCATAGTGCTCTAAGTCTACTTTTTAAACCTTTTTTTTTAATAAATGGTAGAGATTAAGGGGTTCAAATAGGGTGTCCATACAAAGTCCTCTATTTTTTTCAATAAATAATAATGTAGTGTTTGGTGTAGTCCCCCTTAAATGCTAACTTATTTTTAGTATTTCAAAAATTGTTTTGGTGAAAACTTAGCTAACACCGTGTAGTTTATGCCTGATATTTATTTTAATAATTTAATTTGAATATGTTAATTTTTACTAATTTTCAAAGTGGACACATCTTGAAAAACAAATAATTGAGCATGATCACCCCTAAATTTTTGGAAACTAATCAAAAATATATATTTTTAATGTGTATAGAATAGAAGCTAGTTTTAAAAAATGTAATTTATTTCAAATTTTGATGAACGAGTAAAAAATGAAACTAAAAATACCATACATAGGTTTTTGACAAAAATTAGAGACACTAGCAAAAGAAAATAAAGATAAAAACCTTAACATATTTAAAATATAGAAAAAATATATGGTTACAAAGTTAGGAGAGAGCTTGATATTATTGTGGTATTTTTACCCAACATTGAAATGCATGCAAACTTGATGGAGAGAAAACTCAATATTTAGACATTTTTCCATAATTTACAAAGATCACATATTTAGGTGTTGACATGTAAGTCCAATCCTTTGGGTTGGATTCCCAATGAAAATCCACCCCTAAGGGTTGGAATTACCCAAGGAAACTACAAACAGGAGTGTTTTATAACATGATCACACTATAATACAAGCATGTTATAATGCAAGCACTCTATAACATGCTCACATTTTTTAGAAGCAAAAATACTAGTCTCCCTCTCCCTCAAGTTTTATAAGGAAATTTAAAAAACAACATAAATCTTAGGGTAGCTACAAGTATTCCATTACCCCCTAGACCCCCTAGTGATAATAGTTGAGGGGGCTTACATCTCCACACCCCCTCATTAGGAATTAAGATCAAAATACAAGTAAAAAAAAACCTTTAAATTAGGAAGATAATTAGGTCCCATTACTCTCTCTCTCTCTCTCTCTCTCTCTCTCTCTATATATATATATATATATATCCCTCTCCCTCTTCATGTATCTTGAACTCTACCTTTGTCTTCCTCTCTCCCTCTCTCTTTATCCCTCTCTCCTCTCCCTCTCCCTCTCCCTCTCCCTCTTCAACTCTACCTCTATCTTCCTCTCTCCCTCTTTCTATATCCCTCTCTCCTCTCCCTCTCCCTATTATTGATGGAGCCTAATTATCTTCTTGATTTAGAGGATTAGTTCTAGTTATGTTTGAATTTGAGTTCCTAACATGAGGTTTGGGGGGATTACCCTTGCTACTAATTTTGTCAGGGGATTCGGGGGGCAAAGAGATTTTTTTTCAAATTTCCTTGTAAAATAGAATAATGACTATGTAGAGGAGGGGAAGGGATACTTGTATTTTTTCTTCTCCAAACATGAGCATGTTGTGTGCTCATGTTATAATGTGTGTGTGTGTGCTAAGATATATGATCAGGGTAAGATTACGGGGGGCAAATAGATTATTCCTTGCCTATTTTTTTTCAAATTTCCTTGAGCCAAGAATGTTGTGACTATGTAGATGGAGGGTGAAGGGATGTATTTTTTCTTCTCCAATACATGAGGTATGTTGTGTGCTTCATGTTATTTCTGTGTGTGTGTTATGCCTTCTCCAAACATGAGCATGTTGTGTGCTCATGTTATAATGTGTGTGTGTGTGTTATGCCCTAGATGGTCCCCCATATTTTTTCTCTTACTTTAAGATTAATCTTGATTTTAATTTCATTGCACCGATATTCTATAAAATTATATATCACTATAATTGTAAGTGATTACTAACATGGGTATATACATCAGTAACTAAAAAAATTATAATTCAAAATTGAGTAGTGTTTGTGGAATTGTGTATCAAATAGGGTTTTGCTTTTATTATTCCTTATATTACACATATTTTTCAATTCATTACTATCATCAAGCCTATATTTCTATAATAACCCCTAGAAAGTCTCTTACCTCAAAAATAAGCCAAATATCCACCAAATCCAGTCAATCTAAGAGACACTTAGACCAAGAATTAACTTATCAATTTCTTGGTTCATCAAAAACGATGAAGCATGCCCAATGTGCTAGTATTTTATCTCTACAAGATAGGTATGAGTGCATTAGGGATGTGGTAATTCCCTCAAATAGTTGGGATTTTTTCTCATATTGCTACATCTATTCTAAGACATCCATACCAATTTGCAATATATGAAGATTCAACTTGGGTAAGATTATAGTATATAATTTATTTAATAGTGTTAACCTAATTTATGCTATATGTACTAAATAAAATCCCATTACAAGGTAACTAACAAATAGGGAGGGAATTAGGATCTTCACTTTGAATAGGGAATTGATAAGAGATGCTTTAATTTGAAACCTACGGAAAATAAGAAAATTGATTTAGATTATGTAGCTCAAGTATAAAAGAGATAGTAATAGTTAGAGGGTAATAATCTCCCTTATCACATAAAAAATGATTGTAGGAAAATAAATTTTCATCTCTATTGGAGAGCTTGAGCCTCTCAATTTTGATACATTTAAATATTTTTTCAATATGAGATGCATATCCCATTACCAACTCCTGTGGGTTAAATATAAAGTTTAGATTCCTATTACCCTAATGATGTTAGTGATTGACATTCAACACAAGCATGTCAATAGGTTCTATTATTTTTATTCTTAGAAACACATTGCCCTAATGATGTTAGTGTCTAACATTCAGCACAACCATGTCAATAGGGTTTTTTATTTTGTTTCATTATTATTAGATAATATTCATAAGAATATATTGTATCCCAAAAGAATGAAAACAAGATCTCTTCATTCAAGTGGTTCTCTTTCATCTACCATATTTAATTATTTTTAGGAAAAGATCATTGGGACCCTAATAATAAAGTGAATTTCTTGTCGCCAAAAGGAAAACCCATCCCTATCCAAGGGTGGACTTGTTATTCACTACCAAAATTTCAACTATTGCTTGTTTAAAGACCATTTTAGGACAAGAAGCATGAACTTGTTAGCCTGTAGAAAAGGAAGGTTGTCTAAGGAATTCCCAAAATTCTTTAGGTCAAATAAACTAATCCTTGAGGCTAAAATTGACCATAATTGGGAAGATTGGCTTTACCATAATGATCATCCAGTGATCCAAGACTTACAATTTGAGGTAAACACTCACATTCTTCCATTTTGGGTGACCAAAAGGGTGGCATTTCTCGGAGTCATCTCTCCACTAAGTGACTCAAATATAATTCATCTAAGAAAACATAAAAAGAGGTATTTTTCATTCCAACTTTGAAATTATTTAACTTCCAAATCACAGGTATATAGGGTTTAGATATTTTGGGTTCAAAATTCTTGGATTAAAAGATACATCCTATCAAGGGAAAGAAGTATCGCTGAACATGTTATTGATACTATAAGAAAGTTTTAGGAGGGTTAGGATCTAAACACTAGTAAGATGAATTAGAATATTTGATAATGTTGCTTTGCTAAGGAAGAAAAGAAAACTAAAAGAAGAAATTTGGGAGATATTCATTTGTTGAGAGTAGAAGAACATTGAATGATGGGAGCTATAAGGAGGCATTCTTGAATATCAAGGACCCAATAAAAAGAATGAGGGCAATGCTTAAGAAAGTGAAACTTTAGGATTTTTACCCAATAGGGTCATCATGAGGTCAATCCAAATAGAATTTTTTGATAAAGAGAAAGAGATTGATCTCCAAGAGGTTGAGCAGCCAAATTTTCCAATTTATCTTTAGTATCAGGTTCTGATGATCAACCATCCATGGAAATACTAAAAAGATAGAAATTTTTGAGTTCCTAGTGGGATAAGAAGTTATAGAGGAAAGTGGGGAGCATAGTCTCAAGGAAAATGAGATTAGGATATGCATTGCTTCACCTAGGAGAGAAAAAATTCCTACTATGTCACAAGGAAGGACTTAGGATGAATTTTAATGGAGATAAATCAATACAAGAACTGAGGACTTTTTCTTGTAAAATATTCCTATCGAATTATGAATTTATCAAATTTGAAGAGTTTAGAATGTTTCTTATTAGAATTATTTAGTCTTGAAAAGAAGAGAAGATAAAGGTAAGAAAATAGAGGTTAGGGATGAACATACCCAAAGCATCAGAAAACAATTCGACATTGATATTTTAAATTTTTTACTCCAAAATTAGGAAGAAGTTTGGTAAGGGAAATTGGTTTCTTATTTTTTAAGAAATTATAGCAGAAACAACAATACAAAGCTACAAAGAAGACAATAAGATGCATCACCAAAGGGTGGGCTGGTAGCACCACTACATAACTAAACGGAGGTCCATACTTACACCTTTTACAGATATGCACCCACTTAGGGTGGCAAGAACTATAGGTAGGAAACAAGAAAAAAATTGTCAACTAGAATTGAAAGGCCTTGAATACATCCAAAACCAAAAATAAAGCCAACTAGAGATGTTTTATTGTTGTTTATCGAGCATCTCCACATCTTCTGTTGGGGATACGGATTCAGTTTGTCATCAAGATATGCATCTAAGACAGCAGTTCCTTAGTTATTTCAATCCAAAATCACAACAAAGACACAACCAACCATGCCATAAAGCGGAAACAGGCACATTTGATCTCCCATTGATCCTCTAAGAGAAGTGGATGCAAACAAAAAATAGATTCAACACAAACAAATAACCATGAAAGACAAAACTATGAACACACCGATATACATGGGGAAAACCTTTTCAGGTAAAAAACCCCACCTCCAAAACATTCAACTCACTTGTATTATTCAGTAACTAAAGTAGTTACAATACAAACTAGAGCTATGCTCTTCAGGATATTACATCTTGTTCATCTGGAGAAAGAATATTGGCAACACAGAAATGGAATCATCACACAGTTACAATGTCCTCATGACATACCATGTAGATTCCCTTCAGCTCCTCTCAAAGATTGTCACAGCTAGACTCGCGGCCAGCCCAGCCCCTTGGCCTCACAGGTTCACATCTTACCAGATCCAAGAGTCAAAGTGTTCACTATTGAATAGCTTGAACACTCTCAGCCTCTCTTTGATATCACTCATCTCTATCTTGAACTGTACACTAGATTATTTATAATCTTACACCATGTGCATACCTGTTCAGCCCATCCTTGCCTGCAACGGTCAATAGGATAATAACTATCCTATCTGCAAGGCACCATACTTCACTGATAGCATGCACCGACCATGCAGGTGCATCAAGCCACCCACTCATTAAATCAGCCCCAGACGCATTCGTCAACCATCCTTTAATACTGCAGCTCATTCGCAATCAGGAAATAACACTCTGGCCAATCAGATCACAAAGAACTTTCCACATGTCATCATTTCATTTGCAGTCGCACCTCTAACAGTCAGTCAAACCAGTCCAACTCGGTCAATCGAGTTTCGAGCTCATCCGAGCTCCTACCATGTTACCGTCGAGCTAATAAATACCTATCGCGGTATGGCAGTGAGCTCGCCCGAGCTCACTCTGCCATTTACCGCACTACCGCTACCCAGACCATTTTGCCTCGTGGTATGGCGGTAAGCCATCCAAGCTCCCTCGAGCTATGGCTCAAGTCTTCACCGAGCTCTGTCTTTTCCTTTGTCTTCTGTAAACCAGATGCTGCCAACCTACCACATGTCTCCCTGTCATTCGCCTGCCACTCTGACACCGAGTCCAACTCGATCAAACTCATCCCTAAGCTCATCTAATCTCCTACTGTGCTACCGTAGCATTGTTAGACCACCTCATGGTATGGCAGTAAACCTGTTCAAGCTCACCTTCAGACTCCACCACACTACCGCTGGGCTTGGCTTTACCCATCGTGGTATGGCGGTAACCACCAACCAAACCGCTGGCGGTCTTATTGCGGCCACCATGGTCAGTCACTTGACTGGCCGCAGTATGGCACTAACCGCTAGCCAGGCCACTAGCAGTCTTACCGCGGCCATCGTGGTCAGCCATAGCACTGGCCCCAGTATGGCGGTAACCGCCAGACCCAACCGCAGGCGGTCTCACCACACTACCGTAGTGAGAGGACCCACCGCTTGCAGTATGGCAGTAACCGCCAAGGCCACTACTGGTGCTCTCACCGCGCTACTACAATGAGTAGACCCACCGTGCTACTGCGATGAGCAGACCCACCACTTGTGGTATGGCGGTAACCGCCAAGGCCACCACTAGTGGTCTCACCATGGTACCGTAGTGAGTTGACCCACCACCTACGATATGGCGATAACCGCCAAGGCCACCATTGGCGGTCTCACCGTGCGACTACGGTGAGTTGACCCACTACCTGCGATATGGAGGTAACCGCCAAATTCAGTCAAAACCATTGCGATAGTGGCAAGAATCATGAAGGAAAATGCCAAATCTTCAAGGGAAAGTCCAGAAACGTTGAGGCATAAATTCCCAACATTTTCAACCTTCACTTGTTCAGGGGCTCGATCAGTGGCCTCACCCAAAGGGTCCACGTTAAGGAGGAGGAGAGAATTTGCACACCTCTTGCTCCATTTAACCAACTCTACACCCAAATAATTTGTATAACATTCTAGTGAATTTGAGATCATGCATGCACAATTATGTTCCATACCACAAATGAAGGCGTTAAACACACATTTAATCACCACCATTTGAAATACTTCAACAATTGGATAATTCCACCCACCAACACAGATTGTTGAATAAACAGGATGTTGAGAGGGAGGGTGAATTAGTATCCACTATAACTTATTGAACAAACACTTTTAATTAATTTGTAGCATAGACTAGATACTTGAGAAAAACATGAAATTCCACAACACAAGAACACCAGATTTTATGTGGAAAACCCAATGAGGGAAAAACCACGGTGAGGATTAGCTCACAATATATATAGTTATTTCAATACCGGTTACAAAGAGGCTCACTTCCAGATACAAAAATATCACTTCTTATAAGGACTCGTTGTACAAACATGGAGGCTCACTGCCTACAAAATTATGTGAACAAAAATGGCTAACTGCCACAGTTGAACTGATGAAGTTACATAACAAGTGTGGATTTAGTTCCTTTGATGCTCAGAGTATTCGCTCACATGAAAACAAACTAATCTTCCAATCTTCTATTCTCACACTTCACTTACCACACACACACACACACTCTCTTCTTCACATACTTCTTTTTCTTCACCTCTATATTCATCTTCAAACCATCTTGCATATATACCTGATAAATCCCCATGCATCAATTAGCTCAGCCTAATTGGATGCAATTCATATTTTCAAATTGATATCTTGTCGGCCTCATATGAAGCTTTTCCAAAAGTAATTCACTCATGTCATGCAATATTATGTTGGTTGGGACCAAATCTAGGTCTCACATATAATCTGCAATTCATATTGAGCTATAAGCTGATTATTAGGTCAGCCAAGATAAACCTAATAATGAAATGCAATCACAAAAACTAATGCCAACGTACCATCCAATCATATGAGCATCTGAGAATGCAAAAATACACACTTCTAGTGATCATAAGCCTTTTCCTAAAACCTTAAACCATACTAATTACCGGAGAGAATATGCGGACTAAAATACCGGATCAAATTCTGGATGAGATAAGCTTGATTTGTACAATGGTACAAGCTACCGTACCAACTTGGTGACATCAATGACAATATAGAGCTAGTATTATGCATATTTCTAACAATCTCCCCCTTTGGTATTGATGGAAACATGTGCAAAAATTTCAATTCAAAACTTCTCATTGAGTTTCTCCCCAACTTTTTCCAAATCTCTCCCCAACTTCCTCCAAACCTCTATCACTTTGACATCAATGGGAAAGGGTGCCAAAAAAAAATGTAAACATGGTGACATCTAATATTCAAAATTTTAATTCATTCAAAATTTAAAAACCTCAAAACTTTCAAGCATCCAATCTTTCAAAGTTCTTTCAAATCAGAATGACACTTTTCGGCTAAAATACCTTTTTGTGCCTCTCTTTAATAACAAGATACAAATTCTTCCATTCAAGTACCGCATAATTCATTCTTGTACACATACTTTCCAATAGAGCCAATAGTGTGAAAGAGGAGAACCAATCTGTAGATTAGCATTGTCTTTCACAACCTTCTGCATCAGACTTTTCTAGAAAGATGTTCCAACCAGACCTCAACAATTTCCTTAAGAAGCCAGAAGGTCGTCATTACATCATCCCTTCTTCTCGTCACAATGATTGGTTCATCTTGTAGCTCACCAACTCTTGGCCTTTGCTTTCCCTCTTTGTCTTCAAAAATATCAAACTTATTTCCAATGTTCACTTCGGATTCAATTACTTCAATCCTGCTTGTCAAATTATCGACTGCAACAGGCCATCGAAGACAATATTTGTAGATATCCGACATTTCTTTTATGCACTTCTTCATCTCCATGATCAGTTTTGATAGTCTTTGCTTTGCTTTGGAACATGTCTTTTCAACCAAGGCTTCAAACTTGCATCCATCCGGACCTTCAAGCAACATTCTCTCTTCAACTACTTCAACTAATGTTTTTGGTAAGGAATCAGAAATGATAGATACATCAATACCTTTATGAAGCAAATACTCAACTAGAGCATCATCAATTTTAAGTTTTTCAACAGGAGAGGTCGTACTCCATAAATCACCAATTTTCTTCATTTTCCCTTTTATTAACATAGATCGAATGTCATCTAGATCAGAAGATTCGGATCCAGCCAGAGATTCTTCTTCTTCTCCTTTCTCTTCTAGAATAACAATGTTTTCAGAGACAACTTTTCTTTTCTTCGATTTCAAAGGGGAATCAGTAGTGAAAACTTCCAATTATTTTGCTATGGAGGAAGATCCTTCCTCAAATTGACTGGACATAATGTCACCGGAGCTCATTACTTTCTACAAGGATAAGAAAAAAAAATTATACGCACTTCTTTTATCTTCTAAACCATCCAAGTGTCTGCATATTTGTCTTGCAATGAGAATCCCAGATTCCCACTTAACATCTTTCTTTCCTGGTAGTGAGTTCATAAAATAGAGTACCAGACATGTAAGCAAGGACCCAAAATGGAATGGCTATCCTTCTTCCAGTGACATTAATATTTTTTTGGTGAGATTTTAAAGAATTATATTACACAGATCAAACTGCTTGTTCTCCTTTACCATTTTATGCACCAAATACACAACAATGGCTAAAGTAGAGCTTTCTTGATTTCATAAATAAACTTTGTAATAAATTCCATATGCAACATACCTAACTGAGGATCGCCAATAGTATCAATCAACAGTGCTCGGGATCTTTTTCAACTCTTGTCATTTCCTCTACTTCCTTGTATTTTATGGTCTTTCGTCCAGAAAGATCTCCAACACTACAAAATCTGGTAACTGCTTTGATCACTTCCTTCGTAATGGGATAGGATTTATCCAATACAATGTTGTCACCCTTGAATTTTATTAAAAGGAACAAGATAAACTCTTTGTCAGCAATCCAAGGTAATTCTCCCCACAAATCCAAACCTAGGGTTTGTAAGTTTCATAATTCGCATAATTTTAACCCTAATTCCATCTTTATTTTGTGATGATTGAATTCATCTAGCTCGACTCCTTTTAATTTTAGAGGGATATTTCTACTCATGTAATGCCCCGACACGCAACCCTAGAGGAAGTTTCAATTCATTATAAATGCGTACAAAAAAAATATATTAAAGTGAATTAAACATACATGTTCACCTACAACTAACAACATCCTCTAAGGCTACATAACCGATATTACTTAAACCCACACATACACCACCATATAACCATAGAATTTAATGACAATAAGAAATAAGTATTTAAACAACAACAAGATAAAATCGTAACATAATGAGATATAAATTCATTAACTTAATCAAATGGTTACATCACTCATTCCCATAATGAGGCAATAGTACAAATGAGTTACAATTACATAAATTCACCTTGAATACAATGAGGGGAAAAATAACATGTTACAAATTGAAATATTACAATGCTTGAATTAAAACTAGAACTGCAAGCTATCCAACTAGATGTCTCGCCACCAAGTATTGAAGATAAAAAAAGGGTACCCAATGATGTATGGTGCATGTTCCACCCAACCAAGTGGTACCTAAAGGCCCACCCCCCATGCTAGGAGATAGTAACAACGTAACATGCACAATCTCTACAACCTCTAGCCACAGGCTGACTCAAACTGACTCATACTGACACAACCAATCAAATGGTAACTAAACCAGAACAACTCTCACATCACTGACATAGGTCGCATTGCTTCCAGATATAGAATTGATCAAGTATGATAATAAATCCATATGCACAAAACAAATACCATTGTTGTCCTAGACAGAGTGTCATCGCACAGCTCATAATGAGTTACCCTCGACGGATCTTCATAGGCCCCGGTATTCCTAGAAACCTCAACCAACCCTCGGCCCTCATACTTACTAATCCGAAATCAAATACCTCTCGTATTGACAAGATAGATGACCTTGCGATTCTAGACCTTCCCACTCACTCCAAGCCTAAACAAGCACTTGTGACAATGAGTGAGGCTAGATCTTATTTTTTTAGTGTGAAGTACTCCCAAAAAATTTAAGTACATTGTTTAGTTATCACTTGATTAAACTACTTCCAAAGGTTACCCAGTCTTACCTCTTACGGGATCTAGCCCCTAATGGAAGCCACTCTTCTATTTGACAACACACATACAAACTAATCACCAAGGGAATCCCAAGTGCATACAACTAGAAAATACAACCACTTCAAACTCACTCCAAACACTTGGAGGCAATAAAACACATAATCCACTCCTTCCAAAGGAGGCACAAAACATCCTCGTTCGTGGAAACCAAGTAACTCACTGACAAGGCACCATGCACTACCCTAGGGAAAAAAATGGTTGACATAATGAATCGACAACCCTCATCCTCTAAGATCCTCTAGAAGACTTACAATTTTGGACTAACACTTAACCCATTTCCCCAAAACACAACTTGATGAAATAGTTACAAAAGCATTCAAGTCGTAATTCAAATCTAATATTAGGATTTCCTAAATCCATCCTCAATCAATGGATAACATTATGAAAAACAATTACAAAGAAATAATTAATTTTGGATTCACTAAATTCATTTCCCTTTCATATTCTATTCACAATAAAATTAACAGTTGCCCTTTCAAAAGAAAGTTGAAATAACTAACTAATTGCCTTTTTTATTTATTAAGAAAAGGAAGACTAATTTAAATAAATAAATATCAACATTATTTAATGCAATAATTATAAATATTTATTTCCATAATCAAGAACCCTTTAGAATTAAATAATATTAAAACAAGGCAATCAAAGACTCAACAAACACGACTGATGACACACTATGGCTAGGGTGTTGACTTGACACAAGTTACCTAGCTACTATCTCCCATTCAACTTAACCATTGGATCAATGTGCTCAAACTTGTGAATCCAGGTGGAGTCGATGCCATGTACCTACAAACCTGAAAACAAAGTAACCAACATCATATATATAAGCAGCATAAAATACGCACCGTGAAGAGGAAATCATGAAATCGCAGGGCACTCACAAGCAAGTGATGCGATCTTGTCCCCTTCACCAATACACATGTCATAACTAAAATTTCCATCATAATCCAATAATCTCATATGCAATAAACATGTTATATTAACTAATATCATTACACCAATTAAAGCACATTGTAAAATAAAGCATCAGATAAGATACACCATATCACACAAATAGTTTGTCGCTCTATAAATAGCGATCAATAACACACACACAAGATATAGTATCTGAATATCTAGAAACACAAATCATAGCAAAACAAAGACACACTGTCCAGTCCAAAAAGCATAATAGAGGGGTATTACAACTCAATCCTCTATTAGAAATTTCCATTATAGCTCTTAAATTCTTTAAAAAATCAACAAAAATTTCTTCTATTACCTTCTTCTGCAACTACGAGAGAGGGAAACTTTTGTCGCTTGCTTTTGAATGTCCACAAAGATTTTTTGAAGGGCTCCAAATTGCTTCAAAAATGCTCCAAGAAGGTTCCAAGTCACTCTACAAATCCTTCAAATGCATTTGATGATCAAAATGATTCATGAAATTTCCTTTATACACCATCATTTCACCCTAACCCACATTAATTGCAAAAAGCTGACAAAACTTTTCTTTTATTCTACTGATAAACCCTAATTTACTCCACAAAAGAACATGCTCGCTCTTTTTCTTCCGATTTTTGTTGCATCACCTTTGTCATGTGATTCCTTACAACATATGCACATTCCAGCATCTAACACGTTGTATTTTTGGGGGTTTAATTTATTTTCTGATAAAGCTCCCCCTAAGACCATGCTCTATCTAATTCCCGAAGGAATCATTTGCACTGAATAAGGGTACAAATGCATCAGTAGTCTATGATTCTTCCTTTTTCTTCCATATCTTGCTCATTTCCTGCTTAACCTCTTCTTTATCAATCATTTTCACCAATTCATCATTGTCCACCGGAGCAGACTGCTTTTCCCTTTTACTTATGCACACTTTTGAAATATGTTTTGGTTTTTTGCAATAGGGTAAAGCACAAACTTGTGTCACGCTTTATAAAGGAATTAGCCAACAGCAAAAAAAAAATAATGAACTTCGACCACATAAAAGTGGTCTTATGTTTTTAATTTCAAAATGGTGTAAACTAATGAAATGTAGAAATTTTGATAAAGTTTATTCCTATAATTTTTTAAAAAAATTAAAAAATTGTTTTCATTATGTTTTTTTCAATTTAAGGACAAATTTTGGAATGCTGAAAATTTCATAAAAGAGTGACTTCACGGGCCATCAAGAAAAAAATTGAAAAACACTTTATTTCTCCCTAATTTTTTTTCTCCAAATAGGTAACTTCAATATCTACTGCATGAAAAAAAAATCAAATTTTTATGTATATTTTTCTCGTAATAACATTTTAAATTCAAACATGTCAAAATTTGATAGTTTTCACGAGCCATCAACTATTTTCAAAATTTTTAATCATTTCAAAAAACAAATTATACCCTTTTGAAGAAGACTCTCTCCTCTATTAGACCATGTTGGAATGATGGATGCACAAGGGCCCTGATGAAGCTGCAGTCTTCAATGGAGGACCTTTTCCAGGATGAAATAATCAACCACACAGAAATTATGATAATGACATCCAAAATAGAGATTCTATTATGATTATCTAGATATGTTACAAAGAGTACATATGCCTGATTATATAGGCTAGAGAAAAACCTAGAATGCATAAGATGTTGCCAAGTGTTCAAATCACACTACATGTGACAACATGAAAACCCTAACTAACAACCTAGGGAATTATGACATGATGGAGATAAGTTCTAGAAAAGACAACTCATCTTCTAGAAGGAATCTTATCTCAACAACATTATTTTAATGATTAAATGCAACCTAGGACTAATATGATTAATTAAGACCTAAGTTAACTTATGCTAGTGTAATAATTAATTAATTAAACTAACACCCCCCATAAGTGCAACTTAGGAAGGAAAATAAAATGCAATGATTATGCATGATGATGATGATGGGTCTCGGTTGACAGCCATTTTAGGTACCCATGTACATAGGATGAAAATGCAACTAATCTCCCACAAACGGAGAAAAGGGGAAAACCCAATGGGAAGAAAACCCCTCTCCAAAAAAGGAGATGAAATGCAAATAAGGTGATGATTGGAGGACTCAACATCATCCCCCCAAGGACAACAATCATCACATGGATACAATACAATCAATGGCCCCCCCATAGGAGGGAAATAGAGAGACTATATAGCCCCCCCAGAATATGTGATCACCTGCAGGAATGGTAATTGTATGTAGACAAAACAAGATCCAATGTCGACAAACAACTTGTCTCCCTTTCGGAAAAAACAAAACCATGTAGAGATGCAGGGTAGCTTCCCATTTCAGATAGGAATTGAAGGAAGGAAGGATGAATATCAATGTTGATGATGTCTCTGAAAACTACTCATGTGTCTCCTTTCCTGATGAAGATGAAGATGCCACAACCCGCTTAGGTACATACCCAGTCAATGTAGAAGGTGACAAATCAGGACGATGCGGAAACTAATGTTGAACATGATCCAAAGACAACAATGTGATGGTCCTTCCATCGAAGGAATAGATGGATAATTTATAGCTCCCCCATAATGAAGTGTCCTCAAAACCACTGAAAGAAGACTGAAGCCAATCCAATGATAGATGCTGAAGAAACTCTGATTCCTTAATGGAATGAGAGGGAAGAAGTCTCATACATGAAATCTCTGAAGAGAAACTAGGTGCCTCCAAGATATTCTATGGATCCCCAATTAAGGTTGAGACAAAGGAATGAGGAGACTCAAGAAAACTCTCCAAATTAGAATCTGAATAGAGGAGTGATGTCCCCTCAAGAATGTCCTCCAAACCTGTAGAATTAGCCAAGTCAGTGATACCTGAAACAAAGCCATCCTGTGATGTCAAGTCTAGAAAACTGAATGTGTCTTGATGAATGATGATGATGATGGAAGCCTCAATCAATGACTTTGGACAAGGAATCACTGAATGTGAAGGGATACCAATAGTATCTGATGGAGAAGAAGAATCATCTGAAGCAACCTTGCCAACCTCTTTAGAACATTCAAGGAAATCCAAACAAACAACCTACATAACTGTATATGATCTGAGGAATGACATTCTGAATCATGACCATCGAGGAAGGGTGGAGTATCTGAATCTCCATCCATCATTCCAACACAGAACCTTCTCCTTCTCCTCCTATAGAGACATCTATTGAGACTTCCATTTCTATGGCTCCTAATCCAGATTTAGAGGGTTCATCTTCTTCATCTATGAGTCAACATCTTGAGACTGAGGAGTCTTGTTATCTAGCATTGGCAGAATTATCCATTGTTGTACCTGAGGATGCTTGTGATTCCACAGTTTGGGTTCCTTGTGATTCAGTGCAGCAGGATCTACATTGTCTTCCAGATATGGCTACTTTGGATGGCTTCTTGACAGGTATTTCAGAATTCTTTATGGAGTCTCATCTTACAAATTTGGGGTACATCATTGATGACATTCATCTTCTCTTTGATGAAGATGCTCCTTCTTCAGTTGTTGTGAGGGAACACTCTGACCCTCTTTTTCATTCTCTACATGATCATTCTTTGCATTTTGACATGAGTGTGGATACTTTTGGACAGCATTTGGAGGAGACTTCTTTGTCTTTAGAGGGGATATCTTTCTCTTTGGATCATGTTCTACATTCTTCTCTACTAGATGTTGGATTGTACCCTTCAACAATCTGGCCTAGAATGCTTGTTTGGAGTGTGTCTTCTTTCGGCATCGACATGGAGACATGTGAACATGCTTCAGAGACATCATACATTCCTGGTTTTGTTTCTTCCTAAGGGAGGAACGTTGTTCGGCGAGATTGGGTCATCTTCAACATTCAATGTCGAGCTTCCACCATCATTGCAGGAGACTCAACATTGAGGGGGGGTTGCCTTGTCTCTCTTCTAGTTCTCTCTTATGGGGGGTTCTTTTTCCTCACATGGGGTTTTTACCTTCTCATGCATCATTGAGAACATTTCATTCCTTGTATTTCATCTCTCTTTTGGGGAGGATTTTTGTGCCACTAGGTTTTCTCTTTTTCTCCATTTGTGAGAGATTGCATTGCATTTGTACATGGATACCTAACATAGCCTAGTTGTCGGGACCCATCTTGCATTGTTTTCCTTTGTGTACATTCTCCCTAAGTTGCACTTAAGGGGGGGTGTAGGTGTAATTAAATGTTTTGTACCTTGTCCTAGGTCATAATTACACCTTATTTAAGTTTACTTAGGGACCACATAGGAGCTGTTGGAGATTTTCCACCTTTGGTGGACTTATCTTCTTATTACTTTATCACCTCCACCTTTCATGGACATATCATGTGATTACCTCTCCACCTTTTGTGGGTGATCCACTATTTGTGGTGGTTATCACATTATCACTTTCCACTTTAGGTGGAGTGATAGAATTTCATTGTTGTCTCATGTCATAAGATTATGACACTTGTCATAATCTTATGCACTCCTATGTTCTCACCTTGGCTATATAACCAAGGGGTCTCTACTACATTTGTACACCATTGATATCATATCATTGACATTGAATACAGTTTATTCTTGTCACATTATTTTCTCTCTTCTTTGTGCTTTCCATTTGGTCCATAGATCTTGGCATCCATAGCCAGTTCTAACATGGTATCAGAGCATATTTGATTCTAATAGACCATATAAGTTTTAAAGAATTATAATATGTTTTACTAATTGTTTTTTTAATTTCTAATCAGCCTATTTTTCAATTTTAACAACCTACTTGCATTACTTTTAAAATCACATATATTAAAACTAATCAAAATATTTTAAAAATTATATATTTGGATTCCCCACTTTGAGTTCTACAAAAGGGTATTTTTATTTTTTGCAGAAAAATCATTCTGACTAGAGAAATACTTAGTTAAAGTTGAAAGTTTCAGAAAATTCTGAAAAATGTTGAGCTGGTTGCCAACTAGACAGTTTTGGCCGAAAGGGTTTCGACTAAAACCCTTCTGATAGAAACCCCACACATATAAAAAAATCCAAATTGGAAGCCAATTTGAAAGTTAAAAGAGAAAAATTTAATTTTTTTGGTTTCAGCTGAAACCTATTCGACCAAAACCATGTGTGCCACGTATACGCCACATGGTTTCGGCCGAAACATACTCGATCGAAATATTTCCGGCTGAAATGAGTTCACTCCGAACTATTTATTAAGTTGAAAGTGTGACACGGGTTTGTGCTTTTACCCAATAGTAATAGACAATATTTCTCTATCTTGTCTAATTTCCATCAATCCATGTTTTGCATTGATTTGCTTTATGTCCAAATTTATTACAGGTATAGCAATAGCCATAAAAATATTGATTCATCCTTCTTCCATTAAATATGTTCATCATCACCCTACTAACCATCCTTACTTGTTATCTGCATTCAATAGCTTTATGTTCAATCTTGTTGCATGTATGACATTGTCCAAAAACCTGATTCATCCTACTCCTACACTTAGTTGCCTTATGACCAAATTTATTACATGAAAAACTAACACCATTGAATGATGAGTACCTTTGTGCATTTGGTTTTCTGAAAGGTGATCTCCTTCCAGAGTTTCTTTTTTGCTTTCCTTTATCTTGAGTCTTATGATTGTCTACTAGGTTTAAGTTCTACTTTTTTTCACCAGCTTCATTACCTAAGCCACCTTTGTCTTTAGAAGGTTTTTGTCCTGCTATTAATTCATCAAGCTTGGTGGAGCTTGTCTTGAAATCATCTTCACAAAGTTTTTCTTTCTCAAGTTCTCCTTTCATATTCATCACTTCATGTTCAAGCCTAGAGAAAACATCATTTGCTTTGTATCACTATTTTTAGGCACTCTTCAACTCTCTTTTTTTCATCTATTTTCAACTTTAGTCTGATATTCTCATCATTTGTTTGCTTCAATTGCTCACTCATTTCTATGTATTTTTCTTTGAATTTATTTAACTTCTCTTTCAATTTTCGGATGCATTCATTTGCTTCATCTAGATTTTCCTTCAAATCTTTATTTTCAATTTCAGCCTTGTCAATATCTTCAAGGGTAGTTCGGAGCTCTTCTTTATCCATTTGTTCAATTTGTGGGATCTCCCTCAAGGTGTTAGACTTCTCCAAAGGAACCAAATCTCTGATAACAATTGTTGAATAATCAAGATACTGAGAGGGGGGTGAATCAGTATCCACTAAAACTTATTGAACAAACACTTTTAATTACTTTGCAACATAGAACAAATAAGAGAAAAACATGAAATTCCACAACACACGAACACCAAATTTTACGTGGAAAAACCAATGAGGGAAAAACCATGGTGAGGATTAGCTCACAATATATATTTATTTCAATACCAGTTAAAAAGAGGCTCATTTCCAGATACAAAAATATCACTGCTTATAAGGACTCACTATCCAAACATGGAGGCTCACTGCCTACAAAATTATGTGAACAAAAATGGCTAACCGCCAGAGTTGAACTAATGAAGTTACACTACAAGTGCAGATTCAGTTCCTTTGATGCTCAAATTATTCGCTCACATGACAACAAACTAATCTTCAATCTTCTATTCAAACACTTCTCTTACCACACACACACACACACACACTTCTTCGTATACTTCTTTTTCTTCACCTCTATATTCATCTTCAAACCATCTTGCATATATACCTGATATATCCACATGCATCAATTAGGTCAACCTAATTGGATGCAATTCTATTTTTTAAATAATATTTTTTGGCCTCATATGAAGCTTTTCTTAAAGTAATTCACCCATGTCATGCAATATTATGTCGGTTGGGACCAAAGCTAGGTCTCACATATAATTTGCAATTCATTTTGAGCTATAAGTTGATTGTTAGGTCGGCCACAATACACCTAATAATGAAATGCAATCACAAAAACCAATGTCAACATACTGTCCAATCATATGAGCATCTGAGAATGCACACATACATGCTTATGTTGATCATAAGCCTTTTTCCCAAAACCTTAAACCATATTGATTACTGGAGAGAATATACGGACCAAAATACCAGATCAAATTTTGGATGAGATAAGCTTGATATATACATTGGTACAAGGTACCGGACCAACATGGTGACATCAATGACAATATAGAACTAATCTTCTACATATTTCCAACATAGACAAGATGGGACATTTCAGCTATAATTGCAGGGGATACCATAAGAAGGAAAATACTAAAAGTGACATCTTTCAAGACAAAAATAATGCATAGGAGTTTTATTTTGGATTTGGTTTCAATCTAAGATATGAAGCACTAGAAATATAAGAAACCATAGGTGGCTTAAGACCTTAGTGAGTTAGGGGGATTTAATTATCAAAAGAATAGGTGATACTACTGCTCCCCAAGCTAGATCATTGGTTGTTAACACTGCTTTATCTAATGTAGTAGCAAATAAATTACAAGAAATTTTTCATTAGCTATAGATAAATCTATTGTATAAATATAATAAGATTAAATATAGGGTGGTGTGTCTGCCACCCATGATAGAAGAACTAACAAAATCACCATTCCGTTCAAAAAAAATTGAGCATTTTAATTTTGAGAATAAGTGGATTGGGGGAAATAAAGAAGACTAAGGAAGATGAGACAACACAAAAGTATCAATCAAGAAGTAAAAAAAACTTATGAGTAGCATATTCAACCACAAGATATTTTGCATATTAAGTTGATGATGCATAGAGGTGTTACAATAGTATGGATAAGGATAAGGACCATTTTGTACACATGGATCCCCAAAGTACTCTTAATAAATACAATCTTGACTCAAAAATTTATCATAATTTGAGTCAATGAGTTTTACTCAAAAACATGGGTCAATGAGTTTGACTCAAAAACTACCCAATTGAATCCTGATATTAATATCATAATTTGACACACTGTGGAAAGTACCTCCTACTTATCAAATACAATCTTGGAAATTCCAAGTACAATCTAGATACTCCAAGATTATTATGAGTATGCATGATGTGGTGGGACTATTGAATGATGACTACATATTAGAGAAAACTTGACATGTTGTTCCATTAAAAGCTAAGCAATTTCAAGGAATTGGAGTGTCAACAACTATCCATTATTGGTGGTGGTGGTGGTGGTAGTATGAATTAATTGGAGGTATGGTAAATAGAATTCCAAAATATTACCTCTACAGTTGTCAAGTTATTATTTCAAGGGGATAAGATTGGTCCAATTTTGTGTAATTCAAAATTGGATAAGTTGTTGAAAATAGAATCAAGCATAGAAAAATTAAGGCTTCATACTTTGTAGTGTTATTTGTGCATAGTAAGTTTAAATGAAAGGATAAGTTAATATTATTTCCTAAAAGAGGAATTAATATAACCCCACCTCCAGAGCCAGATAGACACTTAAATCCATCAAAGTACAATTCCCATGTTTCTTTTTCTTTTTCGATAGTCAACATGCTTTCATCAGGGAAAAAATCCATATTAGCTAATGTTAGGGGAGAAGGAGCATCAGCTAAATGGTCGGTTAAGGCTTGTCATTTGATTTCCTTTTGAGAGACAAATTTAAGGTCAAACTCAGTTAACAACATAACCCATTTAGCTAAACATCCTAATAAATCAATTCTAGCAAAAAGATGTTTTAAAGGATCAAACTTTGTCATCACATGTATTTACGTGTTTAATAAGTAATTTCTCAATTTACTAGTAGAAAATACCAAAGCCAAACATTGTTTTTCTATCAGTGTATATCTCATCTCATAATCAATCAAAGTTTGGCTAATGTAATAAACGGGATGTTCTCTACCATTTTCATCTTGGTGAGCCAACAATGCTGCTAGAGCATGGGTTGACGTTGCTTTATAAAGGATGAATGGTTTTTCTTGCATAGCGGGCTATAAAATAGATGGAGTAGCAAGACAATCTTTTAAACTCTTAAAGGCTAGTTTACAATCCTCATTCCACTTAAACTCAACCTCCTTCTTAAGAATTTGTGTAAAGGGTAATGTTCGGTCTGCTAAGGATGCTACAAAACGACGAATAGCTTGAATTCTCCCTTGTAGAGTACGCAACTGAGAAATATTTGTAGGAGGTGGCATGTTAATGATAGAATCAATTTTCTTCATGTCCACCTCAATACCTCTATGATATACTATAAAACCTAAAAAAAATCCACTATCTACACCTTAGACACATTTCTTTAGATTCAATATCATGTTATATTTTTGCATTCGTTCAAAGATTTTTTGAAGGATGTTAAGATTTTCTTGTCATGTTAAATATTTTGCAAGAATATCATCAACATAATATTCCAAAATATTGTGTATGTAATCATGAAATATCAATGTCATAGCTCTTTGATATGTTGCGCCTATGTTCTTTAATCCAAAAAGAATAACCACCCAACAAAATGTCCCCCAAGTTGTGGTAAATGTTGTTTTGTGTTGATCTTGAGGGTTTATAAATATTTTATTATATCTCGATAATCCATCCATGAAAAACAGCAAAGCATGTCTCATATTCGAATCTACTATCATGTTAATATTAGGAAGTGGAAAGTCATCTTTTAGAGATGCTTTATTACAAAAAATTTTACACATCCTAATACAATCATCAGGTTTTGCGAGTACGACAATGTTTGAGATCCATGGAGAATAGTCAATAGGTCATATAAAGCCAGCTTCAAGGAGTTTTTCAATCTCGACCTTCACCAATAAAGCTATATTAGGATTCATCTTGTGTATCTTTTAACCTACCATCTTAGCATCTTGTCCAAGAACTTTGTTTTGTGTTACTATATTAGCATCAATAATCAGCATGTCTAAATAAGTCTAAGCAAAGAGTTCATGGAATTCATGTAGCAATGTTGCATGATCTTGTTCATCCTCATCGAGATACTTTCCAATTTGAATCACTCTTTCTTCGTTAGATGTATCCATCAGTATGTTGATTGTATCTCCCATAGGAAGTGCATTTAGTCTCAGAATTTCATAATTATGATCATTGTCAATAACATTGAGTTCATTTTGTTCATTCACTTGTTTAGCACTAACCATAGCACAAGTGACTCCTTGTTTCTTAGGGGGAGTAAACGAATTGTCATAGACTCCTAACATTTGTTTCAAAGCTTCATCATCTTCAAAGTATTCAAGTGATTCTTCAAATGTTGTATCAATCAATTCGGGATGCTTCAAAGTGAGAGTTGTCTTGGAGGAATTACATATGATGGTGTTAATGTTTAGTGAAGGTCTTTTTGTTGCTTTCGTTATCTTAAAGGGACAATATCCAAGACCATTTTTTGTTTCTTGTGTGTTAGGATCTATAGGAACATGGATGCCTTGTTCTTTTCTTCCACATCCTTTTCCACTATAACCAAGTTATTTCAAGAGCTTGTAACCTCTTCCATAAAAAATTTCCATCTCTTTCAGATTCGGTGGTTGTTGATAGTCCACTTTATCAAAGTTTTTTGTATAACTTGTATCTTCTTCTTCTAAAGTGGATGACGTAGATGCTTGTGATTTTTCTTCCAAGTTTTGTGTTGAAATTACCATTGATTATTTTTCCTTTTCAGGTTGTTTTGTTGTCATCTTATATTCTCCAATGAATGTTAGTGTGAAATCTAAGGAACCCCAACCATATTCCAATAACTTCATGGCTTCTTCAATATTATTTTCTTTTTATTTTTCTTTCTTGATTTCAACTTTTGAAGTTGGTATCAATGTTTTTACAGGACTTTGTTTATCTTTTAAAGTGTATAAACAACTTTGAGGTTCAAGGTCAACCTTGAGTGTGTAAACTTTATTGTTGTAAACATACTTCATTAAACGATGAAGATTTGAAGGTACCGCCTGCATTTCATGAATCCATGGTCTTCCTAAAAGAAGATTATATGAAATATTGTAAGGCATAACATGGATGGTAGTTTGCAGTGTAGATCTTCCAACTATAACAGGTAATGTAATCACACCAAGCGGTTTTTTTCCTATGTTATCAAATCCATAAATGGACAACAAGTTATGATTGATCCTACTCTTGTCAATTCCAAGCTTATCCAAAAGGTTCACACTACACATAGTAAGGGTTGAGCCATTGTCAACAAGGGTTGTCTTTATTGTTTTCCTATTAATAATGGCTACGATCGTGAAAGCTTCATATTATTTTTGAACTTCCAAGGAGGGTGACTCACTTTGGTGAAAAACAATATCTAGATTAACCACATTCATTCCTTGAACTAGGGTTGCCACATCATTCAAGTTTGTATTAGGATGAATCACAACTTGTTGCAAGGTTGTTTAAAGCATACTATTGTAATTCGGTGAGACTTGAATAAGGTCCCATAATGATATTAGAGCAAGAGTATTCTTAAGTTGTTCAACAATGATCTGTCAGGATCTATGATGATTGCTAAGTAAATGTTAACTTATACAAATTAGTGATCGACATCTTAAACTTGGTTCAAATTTCATTTAAAATATATTAAACGATTAAAATAATGGAAATAGGAGATCACATATATAAGAGAAGACAAGAGACAACAGGTTGATAACGGAGTTCACCAAATGGTTACATCTTCAAGTCCTCTCCAATGGAGTGACTGATCCTTCATTATGCTCCAAATTTGATTTACAAGCACTTCAATCTATTACAAAGCCTCCACAAGTCTCCTCGGTCAATAATGAAAAGCATAAAGTCCCTCTCCTTCAAGTACAAATAAACTTGTCTTAAAGCCTCTAAATGCACAGAGTTGAATAATTTCACTATCCAATTCTGAATGCCTCCAATTCCCTCTACCCACAAGCCCAAAAATCCTCCTTTAAATACATCTTTGTATGCTATATAGGGGGTTAACAATATGATTCCCATATGTTTTTTTGACCTGAATTTGAGTCCTTTACCTCCTAAAATAGGTCTCCCTTTCTTAATACAAAAGTTCATAATATAATATATGGGTGGCTCGGGCTAAACCCGAGCCCCTTATTTCACAAGCCATCATAAAAATTGTTTTTTACATAGGCTATTTCAAGCACCAAGTGTGTGGCGCACTAGTAATTTTGGGGGGTTAGCAGTTCAAACCGATGGCCCCTATATTTTTATATTAATATTGGCTTCTTTACTAATTTAAATACTCCGATGTCCAAACCTTTCTTGATGGACACGCATAGCCCAACAGTGGTTGGGCGGGTTTATAGGAGGGGGTCGGTGGTTCAAATCCGTCTGACCCCAAAATGGCATTTATGAAGTTTTTAAACAAAACTAGGATCGATATTCATTTCAAAGATAATGCATAGTGCAATGGTTGAGAGGGAAAGTTGGAAGGAGGAGGTTTCCAGTTCGACCCCCTCCAACAACATTTTTAAAAACCTAAATATCGGATTCAACATGGGGTGCCACATGGCACCCATCCATTGGGCCACTTGGCACCATATTATTTGTCGATGCTTAGACACTTGGCACCATACCACTAGTCCACGTCAGTTGTTAGCTATACTGCCTCCTCATCTACCACATCACCTACCACATCATCAACTTCCACTATGTCTACCATGTCAACATGTTGACGAAATGCTGATGTCAGCATCTGTATTGTCTCGATCAACCTTTTTCTACAAACTTTGACTAGCCATAACTTTTGTGTACGGACTTTGTTTGAAGTTATTCAAGTGGCGTTGGAATTGTCTCAACAAGCTCTTTGACATGGTGTGGTTTTCTTAAGTATTTGGAATAATCAATTTTTTGGTGAATACATATCCACCTGGATCAAGCCTCCCCATTGGAGAACTTTTGGACCTCCAAAATCCTAATTACACATAAAGTAAGTGAGGGTAAAGCTCCATCACTTTTCCAACCTCCATCCACTTTTATTTTCTAGGATTCATTCCTTTTAGCCCCACTCTAAGGTACTCAATAGCACCCCTTTGTGAAGTTCTAACATTTTTGTCTATAATGGCATCTTCCTGCAACTTGTTCATGTACTTGGGTGATAGATCATCAATAGAAGGAACTTGAACATCATCCTCCTCATCTAGTATCATAGGAGATTCATACAATTTCAAATTCTCTACATTCACAAGTGAGTAAATATGCATATAAGGAGGTAGATTTAGGAAAAAATTATTTGTACGAATATTTTCATGAATCTCAAAGGGTCCATACCTAATCACTTGCATTCTTTCCTTACTAATGTGTAACCAAACTCTGTCACCAACCTGAAATTGATGATCAACACAATGCTTATCATATTGTGTTTTGTACTTTGTCTAGCTCTTCTCTAGATTTGCTTCAACTACCTAATGGACTACTTGGATCTTATGGATGAACTTCAAGGCCTTGGTTGCATCATGTTATCCATCTTTAACATATTCCTTCCCGAAAGAAAAATCCATAGGTTTCCTTGGAAAATAACTTAAACAAGTCTCAAAAGATGATCTTTGAGTAGAAGAGTGTGTTGCATTGTTGTAAGAATGTTGCACATAATGTAGACTTTCATCCCACAACTTAGGATGTTTATTGCAATAACCTCTAAGAAGATGAACCATTATTCTATTGACTACTTTTCTCTGTCCATCTGTTTGTGGATAGAATGTCGTTCTCTTCTTCAGTCTTGTGTCCATAAGCTCCCATAATGCTGACCAAAATTCCCCCAACAATCAATAATCTTGATCCGATACAATAGAAGTCGGAAGCCCAAAATGAACCCATACAAACTGGAAGTACAAGTGTGTTGTTAGTTCAGTTGTGACTTGTTTTTTACGAGGCATCAAAATGCACATTTTGTTGAACCTATCCACTACCAATAATAGATAATCATGCCCTTTCCTAGACATTGTTAGTCCCCCAACAAAATCCATTGAGATACTCGCCCACGGATGGGATGGTACAGGTAGAGTTGTATACAATCCCAACTTCCTATTGTTAGGCTTTCTCGTTGCACACATTACACATCCTCTAATGTATTTATACACAGATTCTTGCATATGAGGCCAATAACAATATGTTCAAGCAGTTGTGACATTTTTTTCCTTGCCCCAAAGTGTCCAGCAATTAATGATGTATGTGCTTCTCTAATTACCTATGCTTGTTCATCTTGTGGAATTCACAACTTCCCTAAATGATATAGTAATTTTTCTTGCACATACTATTCTATCTCTTCTACATGTTTGCATTGGATTAATGTTGTATGTATATCCTTAAAGCCTTTGTCCTTAGCATATTGTTCTTGATAACTTTCATGTGCCATTGAACTACTTTGAAGAATAATTGTAGTGTTTGTAGGAGGCCTAGATAACATATCTTCTACTTTATTCAAAACCCCTTTCTTATATTTTATAACCAAATGAAACTGATGTAGGAAACCCATCCACCTAAAGTGTCTGCTTTGTTCCAATTTATATTGTGAGTGCAAATATTGAAGTGGTTGATGATCTATGTGTATTATCATTTTCTTAGCCATTAGGTAGTGTTTCCACTTCTTTGCAATTTGTACTAATGCATAGAGTTCTTTATCATATGTGGGATAGTTACTTACTACAATTGTGAAATTTTCAGAATGAAAGCAAATAGGTTTACCTCCTTGCATGAGTATTGCTCCCATGGAAAACCCACTAGCATCTATTTCAATTTTGAATGGTTGTTGTCCGGTAGAACCAGAATTGGTGTAGTTCTTATCTTTTCCTTTAAAGTATTGAAGTCCTTTTTTTGCACACCTCCCCACTGGAAATATTTATTTACACTTGTTAGTGTGTGCAATGGAGATGCTATGTAGGATATATTTTCTATGAACTTCCTCCAATACTATATTGCACCTAGAAAACTTTTGACTTTTGTAACTATACTTGGATTTGGCCAATTTATAATGAATTCGACCTTTGTAGGATCCACTTTCAAGTGACCTCCCCCTACAATATATCCTAAGTACATTAGTGATGTCTTATCAAATTCACATTTTGACATCTTTACATACAATTTTTCTTTTCTCAATACATCCAGTACTTTTCTCACATGCTCTACATGCTCTTCCCAAGTTTTACTAAATACAAGTATATCATCCAAATAAACTATGACAAAATCATCTATGACTGGTCGAAAGACATCATTCATGACTCTCATATAGGTAGTTGGTGCATTACAAAGCCCAAAGGGCATGACCAACCACTCATACAATCCCTATTTTTTTCTTAAATATAGTTTTCCATATATCATTATTTGCAATTCTTATTTGATGATAACCACTACGCAAGTCCAACTTAGAAAAATAAACTACATGTTTCAATTGATCAATTAAATCATTTATTCGAGGAAGAGGATACATGTTCTTTACTGTTATCTTGTTTAGGACTCTGTAGTCGATGCACATTCTCCATGACCCATCCTTCTTTGGCACCAACACAATTGAAGAACCACAAGGAGAGGTACTTGGATGAATAACTCCTTTCTCAACCAACTCCTGAACCTGCTTCTTGATTTCCTCATTCTGCAAAATTGATAAATGGTACATGTCAATGTTTGGAAGAGTCACATGTTGTAATTGGATTTCATGTTGTATCTCTCTCTTTGGTGGCAATCCACTGGGCTCCTGAAATAAATCATCATAGGCAGAAACTACTTTGACTAATTCAGCTTTGTGCTTTAGATCACACCCTTTGAATGCCTCAAATTTTTCATCCTCTTTGGCTTTTACAATCATCAATACAAAGTTTTTACTAGCATTGACTAATCTCTTCATTTGTCCAATATTCACTAATGCTAGATTAGTCTTTATCTTATGTGCACGTATAATGAATTCTTTACCATCCTTAAAAAGGTGATACTTGTTTTCTCCCCAATAAAATATTTCTTTTCAGTCATAAAGATAGGGAATCCCTAGTACAATTCCATAAATATCTAAAGGGACTACAACAACTTCTCCTCATCTATGAAGATTGCAGTGATGGAAAACCTTAACTTACATTGTTTTGTTACTTGTAATTGTGCATCATTGCAAACCCATACAAATGGATATAATAGGTTTGGATGAGGTGTTGTAGCCAAGTTTAGTTTATTTACAACTTCTTCAGATATTAAATTTACTTGAGATCCTGTATCAAACAAACTATCAATCTTTGTATGCTTTTTTACAACCCAAATATAATGAGAAATTTCTATGATTATCAATCTTACATGAAGAAGATTCTTTACTTGAACTTGCACTTGCATTTGAAAAATTTGTATTAGCAAAAAGAGATATACCTTTTCCTTTACCTTGGATCCCAATAGCAACAATATTTGTCTCATCCCCGGAGTTAGATCCAAGATCCTCTTGTACTACAGCAAAAAAAATTTGTTTGTCGTTGTTTCCTCCATGCTTCTTCAGCCTTAGTTCTAGATGCAGCTTCCAACACTTTGAATCATCATACCCCTCCTTGCAATGGGAGCAGGTGGGATTATCTCCCTCCTTCTTGATGGTAGTTGTATTTTTCCCCTTTCCTTTGCCCTTGGGTTTACCTTCAGGCTTAGATGGCTTCTTGACAGAATTCTCATTGAAACTTCTCTTACCTCTTGACTCCAAATGTGTGGCTTGTACACATACTTCATCCATATTATTAGGATTTAAAACCAAAATCGTATGTCTTAAGTAAGAGTGAAGACCGCCTATATTCTTGAGGAATATGTCCTAGGTGTATAATGGGACATTAAGTGCAATAGCCGCTTCCTAAATTCATGAGTATAGTCTTGGACAATTTGACCTTTACCCTGCCTAAATGTTTATCCATTCATAGTTAACTGTTGCATATGGCCTAAGGGATAAAATTTATTTTTGAGGGAAACTTTAAACTCCATCCAAGTTAAATTGACACTACCATGCCGAGCAATTTTTGCTTGATTTTTACTCTCCCACCAGGTGAGAGTGGTTCCTCCCAGCTGAAGAGTATCTAATTGGATTTTAGAAGCATCATCTAAGAGACCTTGAGTTCTACAATATACTTCTACTTGTTGAACCCAATCATCTAGTTTCTCAGCATTCAACTCTCCACAATATTTAGGTAGTTCAAACTTTGCATCCAACTTGATTACAGGCTTATGTGCACTTTTGAAAGGACTATCAAAAGAAATAGAATTAGAAGGAGAATATGGAGAAGATGGAGATGGAGGAATTTTTGGAGGCTCATCATAACCTCCTTCTCTTTTCCCTTTGTCCTCCTGATCTTCATGGTCCTCATGCTTTTCTCACTTTGACGAACCTCCTTTTTCACGCTTTTTTCATTCTTTCCTTTCTTGAAAGAGCTCTTTTACCATAGCCTTCATTTTAAGAAAGGCTCATTGAAAAAATTTCTCATCGAGCTCAAAACTTTGTCCATCTTCCTTTTCTTCCATATTTGTAAAAGTTCTCCATTTATTGATCTCAGGATTGAATTCTACAAGCATGCCTTCACCTCATTGGCTCCTAGATCGCATTAACATCCACTTTTGCAAACACTAGTCAAACAAGGCTCTAATACCAACTTGATTTGTTAGTATCTATGACGGTTTCTAAGTAAATGCTAATTTATATAAATTAGTAATTGGTGTCTTAAACTTGGTTCAAAGTTCATTTAAAAGATATTAAATGATTATAATAATGAAAATAGGATACCATAGATATAAGAGAAGACAAGAGACAACAGGTTGATAAGGGATTTCACCAAATGGCTATGTCTCTGGGTCCCTCTCTAATGGAGTGATCAATCCTTGATTGTGCTCCAAATATGATTTACAAGTAGCTTCAATCTGTTACAAAGCCTCCACAAGTCTCCTCGATCGATAATGAAATGTAGAAAGTCCCTCTCCTTCAAGTACAAATAAACTTGGCTTAAAGCCTCTAAATGCATAGAGTTGAACAATTTCACTATCAAATTCCCAATGCCTCCAATTCCCTCTACCCACAAGCCCAAAAATCCCCCTTTAAATACATCTTTGTATGCTATATAGGGGGTTAACAATATGATTGCCTTTTTTTTTCCACTCGAATTTGAGTCCCTTATCTCCTAAAATCAGGCTCCCTTTCTTAATACAAAAGTTTATAATATTATATATGGGTGGCTCGAGCTAAACCTGAGCCCCTTATTTCATGAGCCATCATCAAAATTGATTTTTGCATAGGTTATTTTGTGCACCAAGGGCGTGGTGTAGTGGTAATTTTTGGGTATGTTAATTTTGGGGGGTTAGCAGTTCAAACCGTCAAGCCCTCCATTTTTATATTAACATTGGCTTCTTTACTAATTTAAATATTTCATTTTCTAAACCATTCTCAATGGACACACATAGCCCAATGATGGTTGGGCAGGTTTATAGGAAGCGGGTCAGCGGTTCAAATCTGTCTAACCCCAAAAATGGCATTTATGAAGTTTTTAAATAAAATTGACGTTGATATTCATTTCAAAGATAATGCATGGTGCAATGGTTGAGAGGGAAGTTTGGAAGGGGGAGGTTGTCAGTTCGACCCCCTCCAACAAGATTTTAACAAACCAAACTATCGGAGTGAACACGGGGTTCCATGTGGCACCCATTCATTAGGCCACATGGCACCATATTATTTGCCAATGCCTGGACACGTGGCACCATATGACTGGTACACGTTGGCTGCCAATTATACTGCCTCCTCATCTACCATGTCATCTGCCACATCACCTACCACGTGACATGTTATGTCATCAATTGCCACTATTCTTGCCACGTCATCATGCTAACATCATGCTAACGTCAGCATCTGTACTATCTCGATCAACTTTTTTCCACAATCTTTGACCGGCCATAACTTTTGTGTACAGACTTTGTTTGACACGATTCAAATGGCATTCAATGAGCTCTTCAACATGGTGCAGTTTTATTGAGAATTTGGAAAAATCATTTTTTTGGTGAAGTACATATCCACCTGGATCAAACAAGGTCATACTCATTTCTACTATGTGAAGGTAATTGAGCAGCACTAGGCAAGATAGGTTGAGGTAATGGTAATGAAATGGGAGGGGTTTTTTTTTTTCCTATCGTTCCTTGTGTTATATGTATGAGCAATTGTATTGTAACCTAGTTGTTGTGAAACATTGTCATTATCAAGTTGTCTTGTAAAGTTCAAGATATCTCCTGGTTACCATGGTTTCTTTTTAAGTGGTTCTAAGATAAGCACGAGTATTTTTGAACTTGACGTTGTTGTGTGGGTGGGTAAAGGATACTTTGAGGTGTGATTGCATTGTTGTCTCTATGTTTTGGTTTTTCATGACAAGCCTTAGTGGATGAACCTTGTGAGATGAAGTCCTCAAGGGCTTCATCTAACATATCAAAGTCATCACACTAAATGGCTTGAGGGATATGTTAACTTGGAAAAAGAGATTTGACATGATCAAATAACTATGATTTCTCCAAGAATTTCATCAAGTTTTTGTTTTGTTTTTTTTATGTTTTTATTTTCTAATGATTGAAAAATGTGAACTAATCTAGCTAACAATGCATTCATGTTGAAAATGAAAGAAAATTGTAAAAATCTAACACTAAATTTGACTTAAATGTGCAAGAAAATGATCTCCAAAATGTTGCATAATTTAATTGAATAAGAAATGTATTGAATGTTCAAATAAATTGTCTCAGGAAATTAACTTTTAGATCTATAAATAGAAACAAAAGTGCAAAATGGAAAACAAAAAGAACTTAGAAATTTGTTAAAAATGTTTGTATAGGGACTCATTCGCCCTAGGGCGAATGGGTCCCAGATTAGGATTTTTAAATTTTATTTTTCAGATGCTAAGCTTATCCTATATGTTCTATGTTTTTGATCTATAACAGGAAGTTCTATAATAGATTTTTCCAGGATTTTGTCTCTAAATGCAAGTTAAATCAAGGTCAAATGATGGATTATGTAAAAAAATTTAAGATGCAATATGAATCTAAATTTTAAATTAAATGATTGAATGATGATCCTAATACAAGTACTATGCAAAATAAACTCAGATCTAATGCAATTTTTTTGATTTTTTTTTATGATTTTAAGTAATGCAAACATGCAAATTTAACTGTAAATACAATGTTCACTCATGCAAGATTTAAAGAACCCTAAATTTAATGAAACTAATGCAAACCTAATGCAATCTATTGCAAAACTAAGATCTAGATTTGAAAGGAATCCAATTTTTAGAATGTTGTTATACAAGGTTGGGTTCACCAAAATGAAATGATGAAAAATAGGGGAGTCCCCAGGGTTTCCCAAAATGGAAAAGTGGATCCAAAGAGGGAAAATGGGTCCTATGTTTTCTCAATTCATTAGGAAATTAGATCCACACAATGACAATCAACCTCAAGATGAATCATTCAAAGTGTGAATTTATAAATTTCCCTTTTTTTGCAATGATGGCAGTCTAGGCCAAACAACACTTTGCTGAGAAAGATTAAAAATATAAAATCAACTCCAAAATTCAATCTACAAAGTGGATCTAATAGATTTAGCATAAAACTGGAGGAACCAATAGATTTTTTGAGAAAATTGAGAGAAATGTTGTGCACCTTTCAAAAGTTGTTCTTTATGTAAGCTAAGCAGGGACTCATTCGCCTTAGGGAAAATGGGTCTTGGGAGACTTTTCTAGAAAACTCTGAATCTGAGATTGAATCTCAAGACTTATAATTCTTCCCTATAACTTGATATCTCTGCTCCTGGATCTAGATCTAATCAAAATCTGCAAAACAAAATTTGTTGTTTGTTGGTGGATAGGGATTTGCCTTAGTCAAACCCCAAGTTTGGTAATTAAACCTTAATGAAGAACATATATTTGAAACAAGAAATGTGTGTGCAATTAGGTAACCTTAAGAATGTTTAAGATTGAGACTTAATAATGCAAGGAAACCCTACTCAAGTGTGTTAAAATAGGATCCTGAAATGAACATGCACAATGATGAAGACCTACTTTAGGAGATCTCAAATCACCTTAATAAGTCATAGATCTAATTATACCTTCCTTAGGCTAAAATTAGAATGAAAATGGAAGATGGAAACAATTAGGAAAAAATTCATTAGGCTTGGTTGAATGTCTTGTGCATCTCCCAAAACCTAGAATCCATCATGATCCTTTATAGGCATCTATCATCACTTCTTTGACAGTGCTTGATCTTTATATCAAAATAATCTTGAAGACCTACAAAAATAACTCAAATGTTTCTCCAAGACTTCACTTTTGAATGCTTCTCCTTGATCTCGAATATGAATGCTTGATCTAATATGAATTTCTCTTGTCTTACTTGCTTCTTCTACTGTAAAATGAATGTGAGTCCTAGTTTTATAGGCTTCCTATCAAATTTTCCAATTATCATATCCCGAGAGTTGACACGTGAAATATGAATTTGAGAGATTGAAATGTCATAAAAAACATATCTAAATTTGAGTTTAAGAAACTTAATGAGGACCCATTCACCCATGGATGAATGGGTCCTGACCTAAAACTTCAAGACTCCTTAAATGTCAGGGCATTAATTTAATTCATAGCATTTATTCAATGTGGGTTGTGGTGTCGGGAATTAAATAAAATTAAGTAAAATAGGCCTTGGGATACATGATAAAGGGGTATTAGGGGCCTATTAATGGGATTTTTATAATGTATTAATGAAAAGGTCACCAAAATAGTTCCAAATAAGTGTGAATTGTACTTTCTCCTAGAAGGAGTACAATTTTCTACACTACACATGTTATATAAGATTAAGACACTTATCATGATCTTGTCTAATCCTATCCATCACTTTGCCTTATAAGCAAGGCCTCTCATGTACATTTATATATTCAACCACATTCAATCTTGCATTTTTGAAGTAAGTATTATTTCCATTCTCTCTCTTGTGGAAGATATTTTGGTCTAGCAACTATTCTTGGGGGTGTTGAGGAGTCACCAACTTAACTCCTACATGGTATCAAAGCTCCAATGTTGCAAATTCCTTCCTAGATCTGAGGGTTTTGTGTTGGGTTGAAGTTTTTTCTACATTTTGGGGTTTCAAATACCTCACGGTTGAATCTAGGGCGTAAAAAAAGTCAACTTTGCCTTTCATTTCATCAAATTTGGTTATTTTTTGTCTGATCTATGAAGGTTTCATTTTGAGGGTTTCAGTTGCAAGATCTAGAGGTAGCTGAAATTGTGTGACACTCTGATCCCACATCGACCTCAACATCGTGATCAAAAGGCCCAAGAGACAAATTTTGATATAAAATTCAACTATATTTTGCTTCAAGTGTTTTTGAGGCAAAAAAAAATTGCCTGAGCAAGTCGTACAACCCCCAAGCAAGTACGATTTTTGATTTCATAGAAAAAATTACTTAAAAATTAATTTCTATGGATTTTTTAATTTCAAGCAATTTAATTTTTATAAGGTGGGTTGAGCAAGGATTAAGGGGTTGGTGGCGCAAGCCACCCATTGCCCTCTCACCTCCCACCTACTGCCCAAAGGGGTGGAGGTATTTTTATTTTCCCCCCTACAAACTAGAAATCATATGGGAGACCGCAGCTAAGAGCCCAAAATCTTAAATTTTGCTCCCAATCAGCCTATTTTACCCCCCAAAGCCCTAAAATAGAGATGTTTTTGAAATTATCATAACTTTTGATTCAGGAGGTTTCTTTTTGGAATGAAATACCGTCAAAAAGAAAATTCTCTAAGTTTTTCAATGGTGCAATTGTTTTGCAAAAATTTTGTTGTTTTGTGCTATTTTTCAAGGTTGAAATCAGATCTTTCTTTTCAAATTTTTCAGGGTAAATGTGTGTGATTTAATTTTAAAGTATTTTCTTTTCATAAATCTGGCTTCATAATTAATTTCAATTTGGTTCAAAGATTATTTTTCATTAATTATGTGTTGATGTGTTTATTCAAAGCATAGTGTGAGAATTAAAACTCTGATTTGTATAAACAAGAATTAATTACTATTCATTTATTTATATCACTGCGCTTCCTCTCACATTTTTTTAATTGCACTTCCTATCATGGTTCCTAGCATAATTGTTGTCACGAAATAGAAACAAGGAAATTAAACCAGATTTATGATCAGATAATCATTGTGTGAGTTAGCTGCATTCATCCCCACTTAATTCACTATTCTCAGCCCTTAGGCATATAGCCACAACACTTTTCATGAGTTTACGATCCTCGGATTGACATGTAGGAACAAACGAAGGAAATCAACACGAAGTTCCCAAGAAATGATTCAATTATGTTAAGCCTATTTAAAATAATTACAAGTATAATTTTCCCCCAAAATTGATCCACAATTTTGTCCCAACATTTTGGAACCACTGCCAAGGAAAGGTGTTAAAGGCCTATCATTATAGTGAATTGAGTTAGGACCAGTGCGCTAAGGCGAAATTCCACATAATTGTTAACCTCGCCCAAGTAAGTAACCTTGGTTTTCTCAATTGTAGATCATATAGATGCATGAATCGCATTAAATATAGTAAAGGAATGTTTGTTAAGAAAGATACAGTAAATAGTTCACAACAAGAAAACCTACAAAACAAACTAAAGCCATTAATTGTGAATACACCATCCAAGAAGGAACTAGCTAAACCTGAAATTGAAAAATGTGTCATTGAGTCCACTTTTGAGTCTCCTTCTAGTATCCAACATGAATTTCTTGAAGATTTATTTAAAAAGGTTGCTAAAATATTTCAAGATTCTTACGAGCTTCGAAGTGGTAAGTTCTCAAGAGACCAAGACCTAAAGCCATTCACATCTTTCTACACCCCTTGGGCATTTGGAACCATGGACAACAACAACAACAACAATAATAATGGTGAAATAGCATTGGTCAACAACAATCCTATAACCTTTGGATTTCTCATTACCCATCCAGATGAGGATGCCCCCATGAAGAACATACCTCACTTTGCCTTGCCTATTTTTCGAGGTCTTTCTATGGAAGACCCCGATATGTTTCTCTATAAATTTTATGTTTTATGTCATAGTTATGATTATCACAATGATGCACAAAAACTTAAACTATTTCCAGCTACTTTGAAAGATGCAGCGTTCCAAGGGTTCATGGGACTAGGATGTGAAACTATTCATAGTTGGGATAACATGAAGACAAAGTTCTTAGAGAAATACCAAGAATATTGCAAGGCCAAGGAAATGAGAGATGAGATATTTCGCATCATACAACGCAAAGAGGATATTTTAGAAGACTACCTTGAGTGATTCTTATTTAGTCTTCAAAGGACTATGCAAACAGGGTTGAACAATGATACTATAAAAATGCTCTTTCTTAGGGGGATTAGGGATGAATGTTTGGATATTTTAAATCTTATGGGGATGGGAATATTTCCAAATTGAGATTTGATGATATTTGTGATGTTTGTAGGAACTACTCAAGGTCCACCCTTTTGGTAAGAGGGTACACTAGGAAGCATGTCACTTCTAGAGGGTCATATGATGTCACAAAAAGAGAACTAGGTACATTGCTCGAAGACCTCAAAACTGATCTATTAAGTCACATGGGTAGGTGAATCGACACCTTGTATACATGAAATAAATAGGAGGCTGAAAAATCCCTCCTTGTCTTTTGTCCTATCTATCATAAAAGGAATAATAGTGAAGAGTATCCCTACAACAAAATAAATCTCTTGTTTCGAAGATGTCAGTAGAAACACCATTCTAAGACCTCTTCATGTAGACATAACTAAAGTAGAATATACAGATGATCCTTTACTTTATGGCCAAGGGAGGCCTTGGAAACCCCAAGGAATTCCCCCAACTTATTATCATACATCACATCCAATTCCTTTTCCTCATCAACAAAATCCTTTCCCAAACCAAACTCGATGGTTTGGAGGATAGAAATAACCTCCACACTACCCCAGTGGACACAAAAATTCCCACATTATCCACAATCATGGCAAGCATGAAAAGTGCCACCACCAACATATCCACAATATCAATCATACCCTCCATATCCACCACCGTCAAAAATTAATCCCTATTAGCAATCACAACAATTTTTACCACCTATTCCATCATCATCTAATCAACTATCTAGTTCAACCCAACTTCTGAAAGCAATGCCTACACCTGCACAACCATCACACAATCTAAATAATAAGGTGGCTCAACCAGCTTACAATAACAAGGTGGCACGATACCCAACCTATCATGTCAATACACTATAAATTTATGGTGTACAACTAAGATTGAGGAAGAATCTTCAATGGCCAACTATCATAGAGATAGAATATTCTCCAACAAAATCAGTCGAAGAACAACCAAGGCCCCCATTTCCTAATAGGTTTCAAGAACAACCAAAACAACAAGAAACATCTCAATCAGGTTTCGATTTCATGAATGAATTAAGAAATGTTAACATTAAAAATCCCTCTCTTTCAAGACATTCGAGATTTTCCAGTGTATACGAGAGCAGTCAAAGAACTATGTGGGAAAAAACAAAAGAAGAAACAAGACCCCAATACATTGGACAACTTGCAAATTTGATGTTGGGAAAGATTAATGTTCCTAAGTATGCATATTTTGGGAGCCCAATGATAAAGGTATGTATTGGTAATATAGTTATCCCAAATACACGTGGATTTAGGAGCAGCTATAAATGTAATGACAAATGAGACTAAGGAGAAACTAGCCCTTCAAGGACTAAGATCTACTCCAATGGTCTTACAAATGGTGGATCATTCCCTTGTAAAGTCAGAAGTTATGATTGAAGACATTATTATTTATGTTGAGTCTTGGGAATATCCCACAGATTTTATGATTTTACAGCCAAAAATTAAGCTAGGGGGATACCCCTTAATTTTAGGTAGACCTTGGTTGGTTGTAGCTAATGCTTTTATCAATTGAAAGTCTAGGAATATGGTGATTTTGAATGGAGAACAAATGAAGCAATTGACATTGTACCCTCCAGCACAACCTTTATTGGAAACAAATGATCTGTTGTGGATTGACAGTGATTTAGATGAATCTTTGTCTATTCTAACAATTGATCAAAGTGGAGAATTTGAAGAAATATCAGAAGATAGTGTTCTTAATAATTTCTTCCAAAATCACTATTTGTTTCATAATGTCTTAGAAAAAATGGTTTTGCCTTCTGGTATCAACAATAATTGCCCATTTAGGAATTTTCCATTAGTTAGTAATCCACAATCTATTCAACATTTCATTACTTTACATCAGTTATTACCACACACTTGTTTATATAGTCCATTATAAGTATCCAATAATTTTGATCTATCCTCATCTACTTCCCAATTGCTTGTCATAAATACTCTTGTCCAATCTGAGACTATGGAAATTTTACCTAAAAAAATGCTTAATATAAACCCCAACCTGAGCCCCTCACAATTAGATGATCTCATTCCTATGTTGTGTTCCCATAAAAATGTATTTGCTTGGGATTACCAGGATATGAGAGGTATACACCCTGTCACTTGCACACATCACATATATATAGAGGAAGTCGACCTGTAAGACAACCACAAAAAATATTGAACCCAATCCTATAAGAAATTATTAAAGATGAAGTACAAAAGTTACTCAACGTAAGATTCATCTATCTTATCTCTAATAGCCAATGGGTGTCACTTCTTGTGGTAGTTCCCAAGAAGAATGGGAAGTGGTGAATATGTGTAGAGTATAGGGCCCTTAATAAGGCTACCAAAAAAGACCATTTTCCACTACCCTTTATTGATCAAGTCCTTGATACCCTTGTTGGGAAGAAGTTTTTTCCTTCCTTGATGGATTCAATGGTTACAATCAAATCCATATAGCCCCAGAGGATCAAGACAAGACCACCTTTACTTTCCCTTGGGGTATGTTTGCTTATAATGTCTTACCTTTTGGGTTATGTAATGCTCTTGCTAATTTTCAGTGAGTTGTCTTAAGTATTTTTGTTGATTTGATTCATAATTGTGTGGAAATTTATATGGATGATTTTATTGTTTATGGTGACATGTATGAGGAAGCAAAGGAAAATCTGGAAAAGGTTCTTAAAATATGTATCGATACTAATCTATCCTTGAGTCATGAAAAGTGTCACATCTTGATGACTGAAGGTATTGTCTTAGGAAATTATACTTCTTCAAAAGGAATTGAGGTACCCAAAAAGGTAAAGATAATTCAAGACTTACCTATGCCTACTTCTCAAAAATATGTTCATAGTTTTTTGGGTCATGTTGGATAGTATAGAAGATTTATTCAAAATTTCAGTAAAATTGCCTCACCTCTTTTTGTTTTGCTAGGTAAAGATGTTTTTTATGGACACAAGAATGCCAACAAGCTTTTGAAGAAATTAAGGGGAAGCTTATAACTACACCAGTTTTACAAGGACCAAATTGGGAATTGTCGTTCCACATCCATACCGATGCTTCAAATAATTCCATGGGGATGGTACTTGGGAAAAAGGATGATTCATTATTTTATTCCATTTATTATATTAGTAAGAATTTTACTGGTGCAGAGGTAAATTACACTGTAATTGAAAAAGAATTTTTGGTTGTAGTCTATGCGGTAAACATTTTTTTCTATTATATAACTGGGTATAAATTCTTTGTACATACAAATCATTTTGCTATAAATTTCTTAACGAATAAGCCAGTTGTTATAGGAAGAGTGATTCGATGGTTGCTCTTATTGCAGGAATTTGATATCACTATTCTTGACAAGACCAGATGTGAAAATGTAGTTGTTGATTTTCTATCCAGATTGCAATGTGATAATGAACCAATACTTGTGGATGATGCTTTCCCTAATGAACATTTTTTTTTCATTTTCGTAAAAAATCCCATGGTTTATAAACATTTCCAATTACCTTGTCACATACAAATTTCCACCCCATTTTTCTCCAAGAGACCGACGAAATCTTATAGGACTTTATGAGAAAAATAGTTGGATTAATGATTTACTCTTTCGTACTGGAATTGATAACATCATGAGTTGATGTCTAGAAAAGGAGGATGTCTTTGACATACTTTGCGCATTCCATTCTGAGCCTTGCGGAGGACACTTTGCAGCATAATGAATTGCTAACAAAGTTTTGACTGTAGGGTATTATTGGCCAAAAATCCATAAGGATTGGAAAAGATATGTTCAACACTGCGATAAGTGTCAATGTATGGGTTGACCCACACATTTCGGTGAGATGCCCTTACACCCGCAGTCATCAATTGAACCCTTTGAGAAATGGGGTTTGTATTTTCTAGGACCAATTAATCCTCCCTCTAGAAATAAAGAGTATATTTTGGTTTGTACTAATTATGTTACTAACTGGGTAGAAGTAGTAGTTTTGAAACATGTTAGAGATACAAAAGTTGCTAACTTCTTATACTTTTAGATTTTTACCAAGTATGGCATACCAAGAGAAATTGTTACAGACCAGGGACCACAATTCACATTTGATTTGGTTGCAACTTTGGTTTGGGAATATGAAATCAAACACTAAAAAATATTCTTTGTACCATCCACAAGCCAATGGGAAAGTGAAGGTGACCAATCGTGAGTTGGAGAATATCCTCACAAAGATTGTGGCACTCCACAAGAAGGATTGGGTACATAGACTTCCTGAGGTAGTTGGTCCTATAGGATGACTTGGAAGACAACCACCAGCTTGACACCGTATAAACTTGTTTATGGTAAAAAGGTTGTTTTTCCATTGAATTTGAAGTGAAGACTCTCCACACTACTCTTCAACTGGGGATGAGTCTCACCAAATCCCATAATGAAAGAATAACTCAAGTCCATTCCTTGGATGAAATTCATTAGCAAGCCCTTTTTCATGCAAAGGTGGTGCAACATAGTGAGCACAATGGCATGACTGCTTCATTTGTCAGTGAACGTTCCAACCTGGTGATTGAGCATTTCTCTATGACTCCCAATTCCAGGACTTCAAAGGGAAATTTCACACTTGATGGCTCAGTCCCTATGAGATCAGGACTGTTTATGATAATGGTGATGTTAAGTTATGCATTGTGGGTTCGGAGTGTATGGCTCTCATTGTCAACGAGCATCATTTGAAACTATACAAATGACCCTTTTCTAAAGAAAATTTTGTTTGTAATATGGTGAAGGAACTCACTTGTGTTCTTGTCACCTCTCCAAAATAAGTTGTAAAAAAAATAAAGCAATAAAATATCCAACAATGAAAACCTTCAAGCATTGTTGGCCAGTTAGTACCTGCAAACCAAATTCTGGCAGGTATTAACTATTGAATAAAATTGGAGGTGAAAATCAATTTTCTGAAATCTCTAAACGAAGATAGGGTGAAAATCGGGATATTGACGGTTTATCATCGTGATAAAAAAAAAAAACAAGAAAACCCACATAAAAGGAACAAGGAGAAAGATTCATGTCACTTTTGTGATAGAAATTCCCAAGGGTTCATTGTTCCTATCGCTACCTATTCTATGGTGCGACGGGATTTCTCATTCATTTCTAACATTAGGAGATGACTTTTTGTCTTCCTGATGTTCCTGTCAACAACAACACTCTGCCACAAAATCATTTCAGCTTCATGTTCCTTTGTGCTTCCCCACTTATATCAGGAACTCTTTCCTATCATACTATGGATAGGAACTTTTGCCTATTTTTTCTAACTTCTATGCTTTTTCTCATGCTTCATTTGCAGTGGTTGATGTCATACTATAGACAAGAAATTTATATTTGTTCTTGTCCCCATTTTTTATATGCCATTGGGTTGCTACATATGTTTCTTCCATGTTGGCTAGTTATCATTTCCTCCTCCGTCCTTTTTCTTGCTACACAATATGTCCACATGCTCCTTTCGGAGTTATTTTAGCTTTCAACACTACTTCATTATATCTCATGTGACTGTTGCATTATCCACATGATGCATTTCCAGTCTACGGAGATTTCCTCATGTTGATTCAGGTTTCTTCCGTGCAATTCCTGTGGCCACCTCAACTTCACATACTCCATGCTTATTGGTGACATGACCCACAGACGGTATTGGTATTGGTATTTTCAAATGTTTTAATTTTTCTTTTACATTTATTGAATATCGTTATTTCTTTTGATTAATAGTGACATGACCCATGGATAGATCATAATTAAGCTAGGGGGAGGAATGTTATTGTACCATTTGTCTTACCATCTTATTCATACCATTTATCTTTTCCTTCCATCATGACAACTCAATATCCTACCTTCACCATACCCCATAGTAATTTCGCACTCTTTGCCATAACTATATCTTGACCGCCATTATTAATATTTTCAAAATACCATTTCACTATCCTAGCAAGTGGTTTTTATCTTACAATAACCTTTCCGAATTTTTTACTGATAACCTTTTCTGCTCTGTTACTGTTACAAATTCCTAGTTTAACCATACCATGGCCAAAGACTAGTGTCCCTGTCACAAACCTACTTCCATGGAGGAATTGATGGATCATAAGAATCAAGAGATTTATGAGGTATTCAAGCAAGCCTAGTGGGATATTTACTTCAATAAATTATGGGGGTTTGAGAAGTGGGTCGCCTAGGAGTTTTCACTAAGTTTTTATGGCAATCAAGTCTTTGTTCGGGGTTTGCAATTTCCTATAACTATTGAAGTTGTAACAGATGTAACTGGGTTACCAACAACTAGCAAAAAATACTTTCCAAGTAGCAAAAAGAAGGTTGTGGACCTACAACCTATGCGAAAAATGTTTCTAAGGTAGGGTGAATTTGTCGAAATGGTTCATGGTTAAAGTACTAAAGTAACTTCATTACTAGGGATTTGGAGAGGTGTGGCTAAATTCATAATTCAATATATTAGCTATGAGGGGAGGTATGTATATGTATTTGCTCAGCATTTTCGGTTAATGTTGAATTTAAGGAAAAATTAGTTAGTTAATGTGCCCTATTTTCTACATTGTTCTTTGCAACGCATGAGTAAAGTCATTCAAAAAGGAAAGAACAACTCTTTAGCTCACCTTGGGTTAATCCGGTTACTAATCATCCAAGCTTTAAAAAGGATTTCTCCCTCGAGTGATTAGGATCCTTTTGTCAACACAAATGATAATACTAGTTCTGAAGACTTAAAAAATGAAAACTCTTTGCATGAATCTTTAGATGGTTCTCCTAGTGATAACACATGTTCTGATAAAGAAGACCTTCTTGGTACATTTGAGGAAGGTTCTGAAGAAAAAAGAGATCCTAGTGTAAGCCCTAGCCCTTCAAGGAGAAAAGCCCTCATAAAATTATCTAAAAAGTCCTCGTGCCTAACTATTAGGAAAACTAGGACCTCAAGTGTTAAATATTTTAAGGTTTTATGATCGTCTGTCAAAACAATTAAAGGAAAACAAAGCCTTTATGTTGAGTGTCAAAAGGAGTTATATCCTAAGCCTTCTTGTGACAGGAAGGGTAAAAATAAATCAAGGACTTCGAATAGCCCTATGAGCAGATTAGAAGATTTAGCCAATGTAGCCAATCATATGGACAGCCCAAAAGAAAAAAAAAACCCTAATTTAGACCTAAAAGTCCTATCTGAAGTCTTAAAAAACAAGGTAAACTCAACAAAGAGGATAGGCAGGCAAAAAGGAGGAGAACACAGGAAACAACGAAAAATAAGTCCTCCATCCCTGAGACAAACACTATTGATGTTGATCGAGAACCTAATATTTCAACTGCTAAAAATTCCCCCACAAAAGAGCCCTTAAATGAGTAAGAGGAAAATACCCCATTTGAGCCACCATGCCCCTCTCCAATGAATCAACACATGGAAGAACAGTTAGATAAGGCTAATGCAGAATCAGAAGGAATAGAGAAAGTAGACAATGCAGGGGAACAAGAAAGATATGAAATTTCGCCCCCTCTTGATACCCAGGTTGACCAAGGAAACTTGATGATAATCAAGTATGTAGAAGTGGAACAAAATGATAACAGGTCACCTTCCCAAGACAACCAAGAAATAGGTGAAGAATGTAGGGACCAAGAAATTTTTCTAAAACAACAAGAATAAATTTGGACCTTAAAGGATGTAATTGCTCGACTAAAAGAAGAAAATTGTTATTTTCAAACCCAGTTACAAGAGGCACAATCTGCCAAGCAATCACAAGCAATAGAGATTAATAGTCTTAAAACAAAACTTGAGCAAGCAACTCAAGACAAGGAACTTCATTTTCCCATCAATGAGCATGAACAGTGGATCCAAGAGTTGAAGCAAAAATGGACTAAAGAGATTAATTGGTTTGTGACCCTTCCCTTTGCATTAAAGGACATGCAAATCCATCAGTTGGGGGGAAATGATGAGGGTGGAAAAGTCCTAATGTTTTTACCTTTTGTTTGCCTTTTTCCTTCACTTTTTCTACCTTCTTGTCACTATTTGTCATAGGAAGTATAGATATTTGGTATAATGTAGAGGAAAATTAAAACTACCAGAAGATATTGATATCTACAAAAATACTAATTATTTTGTGGCTGAAATGGCAAGGGATAACTAAAGGAAGATGTTAGAGCTTTCAAGTACGTGGATGGTAGAGAGGCAAGGAGATAAAATTCCAACCAATTTATAAACCGTTTTTGAAAGATATTGTTAGTTTTGTTACACGGTTGTGGCAAGCGGCCATTGACTATTTTATATCGAACTTATTTGGTTTGTTGGCCATAAGGCCAAAACAAACTTTATCGATGTTTGCTTAGAATAAATATGTGTGTATTCAAAATACCTAATATAGATATTAATATAAGAATAGACTATTGTTTTGAATCATGATAAATTCTAGAAAGTTGATGTGTGTGCATGTTTAGTTTGGCGTAGAAAAGAGTTATATTACATCACCGATGACCAAGGAGGCAAGGCCCACTGTTGAGTTATTTGGTGATTCTTTCAAATTAGCTTTGGTGTGGTAAATGTGTGTGATTTAATTCTAAAGTTTTATTTTCATAAATCTGGCTATCGATAACTAATTGCAATTCAATTCAAAGTTGATTTTCATCAGTTATATGTTGATGTGTTTATTCAAAGCATAGTGTGAGAATTAAAATTATAATCTGTATAAATAGGAATTCATTACTATTAGTACATAATTCGTAAGATTCCTTTATTTTTGTCACTGCACTTTATGTCATAGCTTCTATCACTACACTTCCTATCACAGTTTTTGTTATTACACTTCCTACCACAGTTCCTAGCGTAGTTCTTGTCACAAAATAGAAACAGGGAGATTAAACCAGATTTATGATTAGATAATCATTGTGTGAGTTAGTTGCATTCATCCTCACTTAATTCACTATTCTTGGCCCTTATTCATATAGCCACAACACTTTTCATGAGTATACGATCCCCAGATTGACATTTAGGAACAAACTAAGAAAATCAACATGAAGTTCCCAAGAATTGATTCAATTGTGTTAAGCCTATTTGAAAGAATTACAAGGATAGTTTTCCCCCAACATTGATCCACAGTTCTATCCAAACACATGGGCACATTGAAGTCTTCCAAATCCCATGATCTTCTTGCAAAGGATTCAAAGGCTTCAAGTGGAAAGGGTAAGAAGCAGAATAAGGAACCAAAATCCAATGAGAAAGGTAAAGATTCTCCTTCACATAGAACTACTGAGTCCACTCCGTCTTCTAAAGAGGATTCACCTAGAAAGAAGAAGTTTAAATGTGCATATTGTAAAAGGATAGGACATGATGAGCATAGATGTTATGAAAAGAATATTGATGAACTCACACACCTTCTTCAAAAGAATAACATATAGCTTCCCTCATCAGTGTCTTCTTCTTCAGCATCTCAATCAGTAGCATCTTCATCTTCACAGTCAGAGAATATAAGATATACAACTAGTTTGAACAAAATGAAAGGACAAGCATTCTTGGCCTCTAAAAGTCTTGAATCAAATAGATGGATTCTTGATTTAGGGGCATCTCATCATATGGCATCTTCTTTGGGAATTTTCTCTTCTTTTGAGCCTTGTAATTCACCTCATATTTTGATGGGTAAAAATAATTATATGAAGGTAAGTGGGAAGGGTGTTATTGACATGGGAGAGGGCACTTTTAATGATGTACTTTGTGTTCCTTCTTTGTCCACTAATCTCCTTTTTGTTTATCAAATTATCCATGGTGGTCAAGATAAAACAGTTGAGTTCACTCCTGATAGAGTGTACATAAGGGACTTGGAGACTAGGGATATCATTTCTATCATGATGGTCATTCATCTCGTTTGTATTCTTTTGCACATTTTTCTTCAGAAGAAGATAATGTTTCTTTGACTGCATATCACACTCCTTCATCAAGTGCGAACCATGATTGTGAGGAGAAGTTTGGTCATATAAACCTCAGTATTCTAGATAATAGTGTTGAACTTCCTACTCCACCTCCTGTTTCTTTAGCCATCAGTGCTTCTATTCAGCAAGATGATAATATTTTTTCAAATCTTGCTTTATGGGATGAATATTTGACAGGTATCTCTAACTTGTTTGTGGAGTCTCATACTGCAAATTTGGAGGACACACTTGAGGGGGTTTCTCTCCTCTTTGATGGCAGTTTCAGCATGACTGTTATCCCATCTTCTTTGTCTTTGGAGATTCAAATTCATGAGTCACCTCATTCTCCTGAGTTGTCATATTTCTTGGTTGGTTTTGACCATGATTATGTTGTGGCTTATTCAAGCTTGGAGACTCCTACTCACTTTTCATAGACACATTTTGAGACTTCATCCTTCCTCCTTTCATTTGGACATGAAGTAGCTTCTTCATCAGCCTATGAATTTGTTTCTTCCTAAGGGAAGATGTGTTGCTTGCAGATATTGGATCATCTTTGTTTTCAAGCATTCTTCATCAACATTGGAGATTCTTCATTGTGGGAGGGATATCTTGTCTCTTTTTCCCTCTTATGGGGGGGCCATTGATTGTATATACATGATGGATGTAGTCCTTGTGGAGTATCATTGATTCCTCCATACATCATCTTCTTTGTTTTATTTTCTCTCTTTTGGAGAGGAGTTTTGTCTCATTGGGTTTTCTCCTTTTCTCCTCTTGTGAGACATTGTTTTTGCATTGTAAATAGGTACCTAACATGACCTCATAGCCGAGACCCAGCTTCATCTTCATCTTTGCATATTTTGCATAATAATCTTCTCCCTAAGTTGCACTTAAGGGGGGGTGTTGGTGTGAATAAATGTCTTGTACCTAATTAATTCACTTACTAAAAACTTAAGGGACATACATGATAAGTTTACTTAGGATTAGAAGATTCCAAAAGTCTTAGTTGTCATTTCTAGATCTTATCTTATCCTAGGTTGTTATGAGTTAGTTGTCTCATGTTATAGAATTAAGACAATTGTCATGATCTTGTCTAATCCTATCTATCACCTTGCCTTTATAAGCAAGGCCTCTCACATACATTTATATATTCAACCATATTCAATCTTGCATTGTTGAAGCAAGTATTCTTGCCATTCTCTCTCTTGTGGAAGATATTTTGGTCTAGCAACTATTCATGGGGGTGTTGAGGAGTCACTATTAACTCCCACATAGATATGTGGTAAGATTAGTCTAAGCACTTTGGGTGTTGACCTCTTTATAGGCAATTTCACAAGAGGAATGCACAAGTTTTGAAATTGACGTTGCATAGGAGAAGTTGATTTTAAGGCAATCTAGTGGAAAAGTTGGGTAACTAAACAAATCGCACTTGGTACTACAAGTTGGAGTGCATACTCACAAGTTAATTGATTGATGGAATCAGCAAAGAGGACTTTGATTAGTCGCAAGTGCAAGCATAGACACAATTTGTCCTCATCCAAGCTAGGAGGGAAGAGCATAATTCACAATTGTCAAGATTGGTGCAACTACTGTGTAGTATCACTTTTCCCATATGCCTAAGATTGTATAGGGCTTTCAAGAGCAAATACATGAGATTGCGCGCCATGTCAAGAAAGTTAATCCAGCCTAGCTAGATGAAGCCACACACCTCACTGCAACAATACTTATGTTACAAAGTAATATTGTAGCTACTCATGCACATTTTTCCTAAGGGATCAACTTTTGCAAGCCACACTCGAGTTAAGTTGCACATTGCCTAACTTCAACACTCCCACACCACAATAATTTGAAGTTTTCTCAAATTTGTTTTTGGTTCTAAGTGTTTTGAGGATAGAACACATAACTGTGCCAAGAGAATATTGGGCCCAAAAAGTTATCACTATTACTATAAATTTAATTAGGATGTATCGAGAAAGAGTAATTGAGCTAGATGCAAATATTTAAAGAGTGGGTGTAAAATAATTAATGTAAAGGGGGGTCTTGCAGATCTATATAAAGAATGCCTTATATTCTTGTAAAAGCAATTGAATATAAAGGGAATATGATTGGATGGGCTTAGCAAAAATATTGTAAGATTGAGATTGTATGAAGATGAATATATAAGTATGTTGGTGTGTTTTTGTGTCTATTTTGTTTATGTGTGGGAAACCTTCAAGGTGAGATGTCAATGTGCTAGGTTTTTTAAATGCTAACCAAATGGTTGAGAAGTGTGTATGAATTTTGGCCAACAAAAATATAGTCAAAAATTTGTCTACTTTACAATTGCCCCTCTATGTTGAGCACTTAGTTTAGTATCCATTCGAATAGCATGTTCTAGAACTCATTTAAACTATTCCTTGAGCCTATTACCTTCACCAAGTTGTCAAAGCCCACCTTCTGCCTACCTTAAGTAATCTCTAGGCTTCGATTTCAACTTATCTCTAGCTTGACGATAGTGTAAATTTGGTAGAGTCTAGACTCCAATACATTTGCAGTTACATCCTAAATACTAAAATTGATCCTACAATAACCAAATCATTGACTCTTACCTTTTCCAATAAACAAAATCCAAATTTTGTGGATTTTATGCATATTTTCAACATCCTTTTGAAATATTTTATAAAAGTGCCATTTTAGTCATTAAACAATAGGATTCATTCTACCTATTGCTTCTATTTTTTTCCCATGAATATTCTTGAAGAAAGCTTCTTCCTACAAGTTCTATAGCATTTCCTATTAGCTCCTTTTTAGACAATTATTCTATTACTTCCCTTTTCCTTTGGTAACTCAATTATCTTCATTTTCTATTTTCCTTCCACATGCAAACACTACACACGTTGTAGAAACCCCATAGGTTATACAATTTCATCCAACTATGTTTATTTTTATAGCATAAAGAATGCTAGAATAAATACACCCTCCAAATCTCCTATTGGCTAATGTAGGGTTGAAATTGACCAAACAGAGGCATGCTTGAGGTAGCATGTGATAGGGTCTCATGCACTCCCAATGTTTCCCTCTATCCCAAATATAGGTTTGAGTTCATTATCTCCACACAAAAGCTTTGTATCCAAATTTTGCACCTACCACTTGCATCCATGAATCACTATGCAATAGTTCTCAACCACAGTCAAAGGATGCAACTACAATTTTGTCATCTCTACATCAAATGGACTAATTGCAATTAATTTAAATTTTAGTATGGAAATGTCTCCACTAAATTTGTACTTTCACTTTTGCACTTGGCCAAAAAGCTCTAAAATCTTTCGTATCAGTTTGTGTGCCTTCCCTCCAACCATGTGTACCTTTTAAAACCTTCAAAAATAGACACATCTATTTTCCCTTGGGAAATTTGTTTTTAGTAAACTAAAGCATTAGTATTTTTGTGGGGGAATGAATGTAGCATTCTCAAGTAAAATACATTTAAATAAGACAAAACTTCATGTTATTTTATGCCTATCCCTAAAGGTTAAATTGTGTGATTTTACTCTTAGCCTCAAGTATGTTTAGATAAATATAATATCCCTTTTTGTTCCTTTCACCATGTTAAATAACATGGTATTAGAGCTACACTAGGAATCTCAAGAACTAAAGTGTGGCTCAAGGGGAAGTGTTGGAGAAATGAGACACATGCAAACTATATTAAAGAGCCTACCAAAAAGCCCCCGACATAAAGAGTATTGATAGCTTAGTGGTAGAGAACACCAACATGCTCATGGAGGTCCTTAGTTTGATTCCTAACCAATCTGTAGAAAATAAAATGTTTTATTTTACCCATTATAGATAGGTATAATGAAACTTTCAATCCATCGTTTTAGAAATCCTTGCCCTAGGGAGATCTTAAACAGGGTTGGATATTAAAATATAGATACAAATCCTAAGAATTTCTTCTTTGATAACCTTGATTGGAGGGCAAGGTTGTTATATCCATATTGGTGTTATATGGATTATACAAGTAAAACATCACTTTATATTTAGCTTTCCCATGTATTATCTACACATTTTTTAATATATCCAAAATAATTGTTGTACAAGCTGTTCAAAATTTCTACCTTTCAAAACCCTACTTTATGAATTTCTAAATGACAAATTTCGTTGGGCTATCAAATTCAATGTTGATTGCCCCGTCCATGGTATGACAACTAAATGTTTTTCTCAAAATTCCAAGACATCAAACTTGAAATTGGCATCTCAACTGCTCATTAATTTAATAAATATATGCTACTCATTATAGACTAATGATTTCAAACCAAATGCTGACATTGAGACCTTCACACCTATATTTTCCAAGGATCAACCAAAATCATAAAAAATTATTTGTCCTTGAGGAGAAACACCTTGCAATTTGTTGTTGAGTAGAAAGTAGAAACACATTTCAATTTGTTGTTGAGGAGATCAATGTTGCAATTTTGTTGAGTTCTAACACATTGCAGTGTGTTGTTTAGCACAACCACTTTACTTTGTACTGAAGTGGAGAATACATACCTTCATCGTAGGAACACTAAAAGAGATTGTAAATACAATTAAAGAGAAACAAGTAAGGATGTTACAACATGGTCATAAACCTTTATTTGATACATATGATGTACCATTTTTATGTATTGATGTTTTCTTCTTTTTAGTAATGTGATATTATGGCTCATTCTCTAAATGTTTCATGAATAATTAGGAGGGAAAATGCTGGAGTTCGTTTTTATTTGGGGTTTATGTTTTCATTTTATGTATTTGGATCCTTAATTGCTATGTGAAAACAAATGGTTGAGATTAAAAGATAATCAAGAGGTTATCATCTTAATCACTATAGATATTTTAGAAAGATATATTTTCCATCATAGTCTAAACTAACAAATTTCAATACCAATGCCTTGTCTTTTGTGGTGATTGAATCTTGTCTCTGTTGCTAAATACCCTTTTTTTTGGATGCTTCCTCTACTCTAATTTGTTTTTTATGTACCAATCTTTAGTTTTTATGAGCACTCTTAATAATTTATCTTTTACCAACTAATACAACATCTACATGTGAAATATATTACAATCTAATTTTTGAAAGAAAGGATAGATGCCCCATCGATAGAAAATAACCATCATTTTAACAGAATTGTTTTTAACCAGATTTCTTTCTTTCTTTTTCACTTCTTACCAAGTACGGAAATAGTCATAGTATTGTTCAAAATTAATCAGCATATTCATCAAGTTTCCTATAAATTTTTACTCATTTCGTGACATCATCAAATCTGCATCTGACTTCATTTGCTGAATTGTGGGAAGAGTTTCAGAATCCTAAAGCTTGGTAGATTTTCTGTAGTGTTTAGGGTTTGATGGAATCTTTTTGGGCATCCTTAAGCCTTTCCTTTAGTGTTTCAATCTTTCCAGATGTAGGAAGCTCCCGAGCTATCAAAGCTTGCCTTAATGAAATTTTGTCCATCTCATCAATCTCTTCATCTGATAGGAGTCTGGATAATGACTTGGGTAATGGAGGTGGAGCAGGCTCTGATCCTCCCACCATGCGAGGAGGTGCTTTCCATGGTATTCTTTTTCTTGCCTAGAAATAAGCAGCACATAAAAATTAGTATAAATTCATTTCAAGAGCAAAGACAAATTTTCACTTTAGATGCAAATCAAATGCACCATTGTGACATTAAGTTCATGCTCAAACAAACTATAGGCTAAAGCTGGTAGTTTTCAGGCCTTTTGGACATTCATTTTTCAAGAACTTGAACAATAACTCATATAGAATTTGTTGATAGATTATTTGGACATAAGTAATGTCATACAATAAACGCTAAAAATGGTGTTGAGTGGATCCCCCAAGTACTCAAAGGATAAACCATATGAATTTGGGTGTGTTGTATGCATGGAAGCAATATTAATAATAAATAGAAATGCTTAATGATAATAAGAGAATGGTATGAAGAAAAATATTATAGCTGAAACAAAAGAGTTTATTGACATGTGAATTTTTTAAATGGCATGCTCTCAAGAGAGAAGTATGGTTGTTTATATTTCACAAGACCTCCTTTTTCATAGAGATCCTGATTAAATCGTGCCTCGGGTAATACTTTTAATAGTCCACTAGTTTATTTTGCTAATTTCCAGGTTTTGGTTTTTGCCCCAATTCCCAACTTATTTCCCAGATTACTGCTTTCCTGCAGCTTTATTTCCCAAATTATCTCTTTCCCATAGCTTCATTCACAGTTGTTTTTGTTCTCTGGTTGTCACGGCTTCAAAACTCATGTTTTAACTGTTTCCAAGTTCCAAATTATGCCTTAACTGCTTCTCAGACTTCATACTGTAAATTGTTTCATAATCATCAACAGGTCCATTTTCAAACACCTTTCTCAAGCATGTTTTAATCTTTTAGGTCTCAAAGTTTTCTCGGATTTTAAACTGTTTATGTTTGTTTTAAATGTTTCAGGAAATCTGAAAGTCTGATCGACTTTAACTCAGTTTCCCCTTCCAAGCTTTCTCCAAACTCAAAAGCATATTAACCCAATTTATTCGGATCTCATTGAATCTGGTCGGCATTTCAGATATGTTTCATCTTCTGAATCCCTGAACCTCCTGAGTGTATTAAATCTGATTATGTTTCCTTTCGCATCTGAATTTCCATTTATGAGCAACTTTCAGACCTAGTTCTCTCTTGAAGTTCTGAGATTTCTATAACACAGCCTTTTACAGAGCTCTTAAGATCTTAACAAGTGTTGAGTTTGAAGAAACCCAAGCCTTAAGCTTTAACCTAACATTTATGAAAAGGAGCCCCAGATGTGGGGATGTTATGCACCTAATTTAATCAGATTTCACATTTGATCCCTTTCAAAAGCTTTCTCTCTGTTTCTTTTGCCTTTTTGGCTTTTGAAATCTGGAACCCTTGAGCTTATTAAATCCACTTAACCTGATTTCAATCCCGGATTTGCATGGTCTTAGTCACAAGTAAACATTTCGATGATGTAGCAACATGAGACCAATCTGAGGGAAATATCTGACATAAGACTATTTGTCTGGAGTATTTAAAGGCATATAACAATATAACCCAACTGTGAAGTTCTTTAGCCTGATTTAACCTGAATCTGCATTTGGTAGGCTTTTGAACCCTTAGAACTCCCTATATGTTTCAAACCTAATTCACTTTTTTGTTTCAGATCTGGAATTTCAAACTCAGGCAACCCTGATGATTTTAAACCCAGGTAAGTTTATGATAACTATGACTTCAAGCCTGGTTAACTCAGAGACCCCAATTACAAACATTGACCCCTCTTTTGACCTCGATAACCTTTTTGATGTGGCTAAAGCTATTGAGCACAAACCTAATGACCTAGCATCCTTGTGAGCCTAACAAGTAAGATCATCTCCCAGCATGAGATTGGTGCTTGTCTTTTATAAGATTATCAGGGGATAAATCTGATATAAAAGAACCTACCCGAGAAATGACTTAGTCTAATTTTAATTATTCTTTATAGCTTAATCAAGCATGCGTTTATTTAAAAGTAGATTGCAAACTGGATTGCCTCATCAATAGAATTTGTTTGGAAATCTACTTTCATTTCATCGTGTGTGAAAAGCTTGAGGATCAAAACAGGATTTTGCTGGGTATCAAAGTTGGTCATCAATGGCTGTGGATACAAACAGAGAAGATGAAGCCATGGGACACCATAATTGTGGATTTCTAGGATTCTTCAAATCAAATCAGAGGCATGTCCTACTCACCTACCATGCTTGGACAGTCAGAAAAGCATCGTGAAGCCATTAAATTACTGACATAACCAGAATTAATAAGCATGGAGCAAATTTGGAATTGGTTATTCTTTGGGAATGTAATTAAACTTGATAGGTGTAATCATTGAAAGCCTAGGAATTTGCAATGGGTTTAGCTAATTCCTCAGGGGTCTATACAACCAATGCTTCAAGACATAAGTAGGGGCTCAATTTTGGTTAATAAGATAGTCAATTACTTTTTAGCGTAACCACTTAGAGTAGTTTGAGAGTAGAAAGTCAATTGGCAGAGAGGAATTGATGTAAAAATTTGTGCCCCATTCCTGCCAGTGTGTATTATAGAGGAAATTGCTGTAATTCTGATAGAGCATCGAATTGGCATGGGTTCACTAAATAAATTCTCTGAATACAAATACAGTGAAATTTCTCTTCATACATTTGCAAATTTGAGCTTTTATTGAATCTCAACGTTCTTTGTGCGCACATTCATGGTCTTATAACATCTGAAATATCTTTCAAGTCATTTTTCTCTGATAATTGCACCATTTATGTTGCAAATTTTGTGAATCAAATCTCTTCATAACCTGGTTTCTTGAGAGTTTGCAAGGACTCAGTGATGGATATCGCAGCAAAATTTTAACACCTCACCTTCTTTCTTCCCTTCCCTTCTCCTTCTCCTTCACTATTTCTTTTCTCTGATGTTAGTATAGGAGTAGGATAGTTTCAGATTAGTTTTAGAATATGAGCTTATTGAATGTCTTTTTGTAGGCTTTGTAAATATAGCAATCAAATTCAAGACATTTTATGTTTATGTGTGACTAACTTTGTATAAGGTAAGGAACCACAACCTTTAAATGTAAGTAACCAAATTAATCATCAACTAGAAAATGATAACCAATAGGCCCTTTTTGGAGCAATAGCATCAATTCTATGCAAAAACCATGCAGCCTGAACAAGTTTCACAAGCCTTGGAGGGTGTTGTCACCCTTTTCAAGAGGAACCATTTGTTTCACAAATTCAAGTGTCAAAAGACACATCAACATGCCTATGCTATGACTATGCTTATGTTATCTAATGATGCAAATGTACACATAATGTTAGAAAGCTGCAAAGGTGAAAGAACTACTATAGAAGTTGATGCAAAAACAATTCTTCTCCTCCAGCTCTCTATTATCCTGATGATGGATCATGGAGTGTGATCCGAAATGTTGATGCAAAAACACCAACACAATCGAATCCAGAAACAATATTTTAGCAAAATGGATGGTGGACACTTGATATCATTAACTATTATAGAAGTTAAAACAGTTGATGTTTCATGTGATTCTTCACCTTCTAAGGGTTGAGCTGAATAGTATTGAAATTTAATGGTCAAATCTGATCCACAAAGCATTGCCCCTCAACCCCATGAGGGGAACCCCTCAACCCATATCAAGGGCTCCTCCCTCTGAGGACAAAGGCTTCAACATGGTCAACACTTGTCAGTACCAAGTTTTGTCAGTGGACCTTGGTGGTTTGAACTTTGATGCATACAAAGCTGATTATAAAGGTTTGGTGTGAACTTTGATAGCATCACATCCAGTCTTCCTAGATTGTCTCATATTAGTAGAAAAGGGTGTACAGTATTTAGGTGGAGAGGAGTGATGATCTTGCAGATACTCAAACCTTAAGAAAGTGAACAAAAGCACAGCAAACTATGGGATATGAATCAGCACTGCAGCAGACCATGAGAATGGACTTGGCAGTATCACTGGTATTGTACCTGGAGAATCCACCTGGATTGGGTCTGTTCCACCAAATCAAAATTCAAGGAAGCCCAAGATCCCATCATATGTTGGGTATTCAAAACAGAACTACATGCAGTGCATTTATGATTACTCAGATGTTTTTATATGGAAAAACAACTAACAAAATTATGGTGAAATTGCTCTAACCCCAATGCCCATACATTATAAACAATTTTTATTTCCAGAAAACAGAACTTGAGTCCTCCAATATTTTTCTGCGAAAAATTATGATGAAAATTTCTTTAAACCCAACACCCACACATTAGAAACAATTTATATCCAGAAAACACAACTCAGGAATTTATGCCATAAAACAGCTTTTTGCTCCTGCCATGTGTCGTGCTAGACCATAATAAGCTCACAAGTAGTTAGGCCTTTAGACAAACATGATAGCCTACCTCTACAACAAATTTTTCCAACTCTTTGTAAGTTGGTTGTTTTGCTGTTGTTCCAATTAACTCACTTGTGCCATCCCATGCCATTAAGTAAATCTGCAGCAAAGAAACAGACCTCAATTTTTATACTTACTTACAATAGACTGCCTTTCAATAACAAGATTATTGATCAAGCACATTCACATACAGATATTTAAATCATGAACCATAATGTTAATGGTTAAAGCCAAAGCTAATTTTCAAGTTTGCTAGACATGCCCAATATGCAAGAGACATGTGACATGGAACAACCAATATTAAATCAAAATCTTCCTTCTTACCAACAGACAATCTCAGTTAAACCCATAAAGTGTGCTGGACTATACCTACTGAATGTAAGCTTTACTTCCATATACATAAAGATTAAATTTAATCAACAATATATGCAGATCAATTTTGAAAGAGCGGGGCAACTAATGACCTTCAAAATAAGGTGCACAATATAAAAATAAATAAAATTGAGTAGCTAGGGTTTAATGGACAAACATTGTCAGGAAAATGGTAGTCCAGAGAATTGGATTAGTAAACAGGGCCAGAAACTAAAGAAAATAAACGCTCTCCAAGAGTAACAAGGCTATGATTTGGAGGCCACCATTATATCCTGGGAAAAATAAGCTATAAACATCATGCATGAAGATGATTTGCCTGGCCATAGAAGCTAGAATTGGAGAAACTGATGCAACTGTTAATCAGATTGCTAGAGATTCTTTGTGATCTCATAAATTAGGCATCACATGCAGGAGTACAGTTAATTTTCATTTTTTTGTTGGCTGTGTAAGCTGAAACGTTTTAGGAAACTGAAATCTCAAATCAGTTATGATGTTACTGTTGGATTATCATGCAACTATCAGGAAAGCTATAGTACCTGAAGATGAATTCAGCTATCATGTAACAGTTGAATATTTTGTATTTATCATGAGATGGGAAAGTTGAAAGCAGATTTTGGGTTAGAGAAATTTCTTATGATACTATTAGTTTGTAAATGAGAACAAAAGATTTTTATCCTTGTTGCTATTTCTCTATTTTTGTTCTGAATTTTTATATTGTTTTCACAAAAGATTTTGGGTGCCAGAGAAGAATTATCTGCATCAGAAACTGCACATAAGTTTAAGATATCTTTACTGAAATTTAATCAATCAGTTAATGCATTTAGTGTTTCTGTAGTGCAGTGCTTTGGGAATTGCCTATGTGTTTGATGTGAAATTAATGTTCTTGACCCATCTTTCATGAGTAGTGATTCAAAAAGAACCCATCTCTCATGAGTTTGAATGATCCACGTGGGCAACGCAATGGAATCAAAATGAGTGAAATGAACCATTGTGTGGTATGAGGACAGCCTGGGAGCTCACCCCACCTAGTAACAGTTGATCTTAAGCACATTATGATTTTAACCCTTGAATTTGCCCCATAATCAAGGCCACATAACTTGTTTCCCAATTTCCAAAACCTTTAACAAGTAATTTACCTTATGAATCATTTATTTTGGAGCTCACAGCTCTTATATTTTTAACAGGGAAACCAGGGATGCGTCCCCCCCCCCTTCCCCACCTCCCCCGCACAAAATGCCCTATACCCGTTCCCGGGACGTCCCGAGTACCAGGGGACGGCAAGGAGACGGCAGGGAACCGTCCCTCTTTTTTCAAAAAATGCAGGAAATGTCCCCGGGATGGGGGGACTCCGTTGACTGGAAGAGGGACGGCCAAGGGACGGCTGAGCCGTCCCTCGACTGTTCCGGGGACGGCCAGCCATCCCCCGCGCTTTAGCAATTGAAAACTTAAAAAAAAAATCACAAAATTAAAAAAGTTCGGCCCAGCCTACATGGCATGTGTGGGCCCCATGGATTTTGACTCCCTTATGAAGGAAAAAGGGCCTCTCTAACCTCATTTTATGCATTTTGTTTGTTTGAGCAGCCAAGGGTTTGAGAGCAAAAGAAGTTGCAACCATTGAAGGAAAAGGAGCAGCAGCTTGAAGGAGGAGAGGAGGTTGAAATAGTGTTGAAGGAAGTGCAAATCCACTAAAGAGGTATGCATTTCCTTTCCCTTTTCTTTTTTTTTTCTTTTTTTTGCAAAATGTGAAGCATACATTGTCTGATTTTTTAATTTTTTTTGCATTTTCAGTTGAAACTTGCATTCTAAAAACAAAAAACATGAGCAGCAGTGAGGGTGGAAGTGATAGTGAAGTTGAAATGCAAACTAGAAGGCAAAGTGGTGGGGGTGGTAGTAGAACTAGAGAGCAAAGAACCCCAATCCAATGCCCACCTTCATCAACCAATACCAAAACCATGGAAGACTATGCAAGACACCCATTAAACCCAAAAAAACCATTCCTTCAATATGTTACACCCGTGGGTGAAAGACAAAAAAATTCAAGGGGGAGTAGGGTTTGGTTTTACCATGTTTGTGAAAAGGAATTTAGGGGCAGCTACACAAGAGTTAGGTCTCATTTTTTGGGTGAGATGGGCCATGGAGTTAGAGTGTGTCCTTCATTGACAGATGACCTATTTTTAGAGTGCCAAAAAATTAAAAGAGAGTGTGATGGTGGGGTTCAAGGTGGGTATCCTTCTTTCCCAAGTGCACAATCATCCATGCCTACTCCTAGTCCTTCCACGGTTGGTAGTAGTGGAGTTGCCTTAAGAGCAAAGAGGAAGGTGAGTGCCAGTAGTAGTGAAAAGGCAGCCTCAGTTGAGTCCATGTTTAATAACCAAGCACGAGATAGTACTGAATCCTCCATTACCAAATTCTTTTTTGCACATGCCATTCCATTTCATGTGGCCCGTTCCTCTTATTTCAAACAAATGGTGAGAGATATAGCCATAGTTGGTCCTTCATTCATACCCCCTGGAGATCATAAGCTATGCACCACCCTCCTAGACAAAGAGTACTCCAAAGTTAATGTGTTAATGGAGGAGATGAGGCAAACGTGGATGAGGACAGGGTACTCTATAGTGATGGATGGGTGGACTGATTGTAGACATCGGCCACTCATCAATGTCATAGTCACATGCCCTGCTGGTTCTTATTTTCTTAGAGCCGTAGATTGTTCGGGGAGACGTAAGGATGCAAAATTCCAGTTTTCCATTTTGAGAGATGCCATAGAGGAGGTTGGGGCTGCAAATGTGGTGCAAGTGATCACTGATTTAGCACGTGTGCAAATCGGCTAGGTTGATGGTGGAGGGTTAAGTACAAGCACATATTGTGAACCCCATGTTGTGTTCATGCATTGAACAATGCATTGAAAGACATAGGGAAGTTGGATTGGGTGAAGAAAATAGTGGCAGAAGCTAGAGATATTCAAATGTTTATTTGCAATCACCACACCTCACTTACTCTCTTCAGAACATTTTCAAAGAAGGAATTTCTCAAACCTGTTGAGACAAGGTATGCCACTCACTTCATTTTGTTTCACTTTCAATTTGTATTCATAATCTGATTTTGTTTTAAATTTTTATTTTTTAATGAATCATTGAATCAATTAATGAACATTGAATGTAGATATGCCACATACTTCATCTTGTTAGAGAGGATGGTAGAGGTGTATGAGCCTCTACAAGCGATGATGGTCAATGCAGAGTGGGCTAGATGGCCTAATGCAAGTTCTACTGAAGGAAAGACCGTCAAACAAAAGATCCTCGATGACGATTGGTGGGCCAATGTGAGGTAAGACATTAGATGGCTGATTTTCATATTAAATTTCTAATTTTAATATTTTAATTTTATTGTCCAATGTTCCAACTTTTGAAGTTTCTAACATATCAATTAACTTGTCAACTAATTATTTTGAACTTTTTGTTTGCATTTTGTAGATATATTTGCTCCTTCATCTCCCCTATTGTAGATATCATCAAATATGTTGATACAGACTCTCCTAGTCTTGGAGAGATTTATGAGACATTTGACAGTATGCTTGGGAAGATCAAGCAAGTTATTTCGGCAAAGGACCCCACTTTGGATTTATATGAGCAACAAATTGGGCCCATTGTGACGCGGAGGTGGAATATAAAGAACACCCTACTTCACATGGCTGTCTTTCCTCTAAATCCAAAATGGCATGCACCAAGGCCTGGTAGGGTGCCTCCATGTGATGATAGTGAGGTTTTAAATGGGTTCACACGGGCCATTGAAAAGATTTATCCAGCAGAGCAGGCTTCACTAGTTTGGTCACAATTCCTAGACTTTGCAAATCTTACTGGCCCAAACTTGAGTAAACCACAGGCGAGGTTGGATAGAGCTATATTAGCTCAATCGAACCCTATTGGATGGTGGACCTATCATGGGAGGGATACACCACAGTTGAAGACACTTGCTACTCGCCTTCTTGCACAAGTTGCTAGTTCCTCTGCTGCAGAGAGGAATTGGTCCACGTATAGCTTTATCCACTCCCTCAAGAGGAATAGACTTACCTCTAAACGAACGGAGAAGCTAGAGGAAGTTCATAGTGCTATTTGGCTTCAGGATCGGTAGACTCCAGAGTATCGATAGACTCCAGCTCTATGGTGGGATATTGATCCCAAGGACGTGGCCCAGGTAGATGAGGAGGAGACAACTGAGGGTTTGGTTGGGGTTCCATTGGTTGAGGAGGAGCATCACAGTGGCAGTGACTCAGAGGATGACTTTGATTTTGATGCGGTTATGAGGGATGATTAGAGGCAACAATGCTCTTTGACTTTGTTTATTCTGTATTCATTACGAAAATTGTATTTTGATTTTCATAGCAAACTTTAAAACTATATGGCAGCAATGTAGCCTTTGGGCATTTTGATATAAGTTTATAAATTATAACTTGGAGGTTGTTTCATGATTCGTGTATGTTAATTTTGAATGCGTATTGAGTATTGGCATAATGTTGAACACAAATGTTATATGTTAATGTTCTATAATGTGTATTATGCATGTCTTATCCATGTTATCATATGAATATTTAAAATTTCCCTATATTTTTATATAGCCGTCCCCGTCCCGGAAACTTGTGGTAACCTTGAGTTTTAAGCATTTGGTGCATGCATAATGTATCATTTTAAATATCATTTGAGGGAACCAATTAGAGTTAAGACTAGGCACTTCTCTATGATTTATGGCAATCTGTCTGTGAAATCATCATGAAGCATGACCAAATAGATCTATGTGGATAAAATATATAGAATCACAATAACCCAATCCATATGATTTGCAAACTAGCCATGACTCTAACCTAGAGAAACCAAATTAACTTTTGAAACATTAAAGGAAAATCCATCATTGCTACGATTGTTAAGATATAATGTTAAGAAACCAGCATAAATTTCCAGTATTACAATAAGTAACAAGTATACATACATAAAAATGCATAATTCTTATTCAAAATCAGCATAAGTTTCTATTTTTACAATAAGTACAAATATGCATACATTCAAATCCAGTATTTTAATTTTAATATATCAGACTAAATTTCTGTCATGACAAGTGTGCAAAAATAAATTTTAATGTTTCCAATAGTATGTTATAAGATAGAGAACCAAGCACCAAATTGTTAGGGATCAACATATAAATCATCTAAATAAAGAGCGTGGTATTGGGAATGCACCTACTATTCTCAAAATGCTGGCAAGTATGTGATCAAAGCAATCAATGCATATGTTATATTTATCAACATCAGACCTAGTATACATGAGAATGAGAACATGGTCAACATTATGCTACATTTCTCATTAAAAATGTGCAACATAATGAAACATAATGTTAGATCTATTTTGTGAAGATACATAAATGCATATCTTGTTAGATGGAGGATATAACAGTAGAAATTCAGAGGCCAGAATTCTTGCTTTGTTTTTAGATCTTTATGCAACTTTGTTACTTTTTACTGTTTAAACTTAAAAAACTCATTTTGTAGCAAAAACAACATTGTAATGCTATAAAATTTATGTACCTAACATTAAATAGAATCTTCATGCCATTGTTTTAATTTATTTGCATGTTAACCTTTTGATATTAAATCTTGTAGACATGATTTCCACAGTCCATTCTGTTAATAATTGCTTCGAGCTTTGACTATGTGAGTTTTTTTCCTTGACATTTTGGATCAAACTCCATGATCCTGATCAAGAAGTAGAAAGCAAGAGAAGAGAAGGGAAATGAATGATTATTAGCAGACCAGGCAGGATAAAAAGAGAAGGGTGAGGGGGTGCGAGAACCAAGAGGATAAGAGGGAGGAGAGTGAAGGAGACCCCTATTTTTGACTAAAATTTCGAAAAGGGGACCAATAAATTCAAATAATAATATTTTTATATCAATAATATAACAAATCAATAATAAAAAGACATAAAACAATTCAAATATATATGATATGTATATGTAGTTATAAATAAGAATAGAAAGGTTAGAAAATGATTTTTAAATATAGGAATAATTAAAACTGGATATTAGCAATTTTAATAAAGAATTTTATTTGTTATACTTTAAAAATTAAAATTAACCCAAAAATAAGAGATAAATAAAAAAATATAAAACCTAATGGTAATAAAATATTTATTAAAAAGAGAAAATTAACAAGAGGAACCAACCAACAATCAACTAAAACTAGAGAAGACTAATGAGCACATGATTATATAGAGAGGAGGGTGAGTGAACCAGTATAATACAATCTTAACTTTCTCAAAATAACAACCACAATAATATCAATTGCATAATATCATTCACATAAGATCTAACAATTATGCAACACAAGAAGAACACATGATTTACATGGAAACCCTTATGGGAGAAAACCACGGAAAAATATTGTTTTTATATAAATCTCTTTTACAATCTTCGTAGGCACCAACCTATAGGAGACACCAATCCCCTCTTATACAATTTATGAGCACCAACCCACTAGAAACACCAATCCCCACAACCAAGCACCAACTCAATAAGAGACACCAATCTCTTTAATTTGTAGGCACCAACCTACCGGAGATACCAATCCCTGTCACTGAGCACCAACTCAGCAAGAGACTCCAATCTCTTCGGTATGAGGCGCCAACCTCGTTCTGTGTGAGGCTCCAACCTCTCCAATATGATATCACCTTCACAATGTTGCTTCTTCAACAAATGATGGACAATTCAATTACCTTCATAAAAATCTTCTTCTTATCCACTCCATAATCACTCCATGATTGATATATCTTCCATTGATTTCTCCTCCTTGAACGATCTTCATATATCTCTTGTTCAAATCATTATATTCAATCTCCCTCTTCTTCCTTGAATGGTCTTCATATATATTATTTCTTCAATGGTAATAGCTCTTCAACATGTCTCATGACTATTCTTAACCAAACCTTCAATTAATAATATTCATTCACTTCATTCTTCTATATTCCTCTTATTTACTTCATGCTACATATTATAATTCCATATACTTCTTTGAATGATATGTCTTTTTCTCTGCACTAGATTTGCTTATTACTCTTATGATATTCTCCTTTTTTTAAACTATATTTCTTTATCTCCAACTCACCTTGCTTTTATATCCATTGTACTTCTTATGGAGGGGGATGACTCTTACAAAAAGGGACGACCAATATTAACTAATTCTTTTAAACATAGATACTCATATAAGGAATCGCCCTTACTTTTAAATCCTTTTTATTGTTTGATATTCTTTACTCCACAATTCCATATGAAGATCGCTGACACCATTATTAAATATAAACTTGATCACTGTTTTTGTCAAGGTAAAGTTTGCCTATATAATATCATTCAAGTCGGCCCATAATTAATATAAGATTGTTGTTTATATAAACTAATTCCAATCGCTCCCTTATTATCATAAATAAATCTATATGTCTTTGTCTAATATAAAATCGCTACCCTTGTTCCTTTTAATCGCTCCTTGTCAACTATAATCGCTGTCTCCTTTTTTATCTCTTATTTGCTGACATCTTTCATTATATTGATCACTATATTAGACTTCTTTATCATACACTAATTTTTCTTTGTTGTTTATATATATGTTAGTAAACGGATTGGTCACTGCAATTTACTGTGATAAATGACTCTCTTTTGCCCAACCGAGCAGTGACACAACGAAACTAACAACTCCAGAGATTACTATTGAATTAGCGATCTTCGTCTGAATTTTAGAGGTACAGCTTCCTCTTATGATCTTCAATGAATTGGAGAAACTAAAAACGAAACTAATGCATGCTTTTAACTAGAAAGCAGTAAAGGCAAACAAACACCTGTGCATAAAAATGACACAAATGCAAAAGGCAATTTGGAGTAAAGGCAAACAGAAACAAATGACACAAAGACCATCTGCTACATGCCTGCAAACAATAATCAACAAAAAAAGCAGCAACTTCTTCCAGACAAGAGAGCAGATTTAGATGCTCATGATTCCAAGATCTTTCACATATCCATCTACAGCCAATTATAATAGAGTTTTATACTTAAAAAGATTGTGGTTTCACAAAGGAAAGCATACAACCAGAAAGAGGACAAATAAACTCAAAGATTCAGATATCCCTTTATTCATTTGAAAGATAGAGCTCAGAGACTCTATAAACTCTGTACAAAAAATGACCCAGCATGAAAGAAGTACTGTAAAAATAATCTAGAAAATACTATCTTCCCTGAGAAATACAAAAGTTTCCCCCCTTCCAATAGCAACCAAAAGATGCCCCAAAATGCTTCAAATTACATATTTATAATATTATCCCCCAAAAAGAGCCCCTTTCATTTGTCGTAATTGATTATTTGATTTTCCCGTGTCTTTTCAGTTTTTGTAACTGATTCTTGAAAGGCGGTTGATAAATAAAGTCCTCATTCATCTTTTACTAATTGTAATCGTTTCTAAAATTTGAATCTCCTTTCAACTCTTTGAATTCCCTTCGGTTATTAACTTCTCTCAGCCATTGATATTGTCCCTCGACTATTAGAATATCACGACCAGGACCATCAGCAATGTGATCAATGGGGTTCCTAGAAGATCCTCAATCCTTTCTACATACTGGCAAGTAGCGGTTGAAAGGTCCTCATAGCTCCTATCTTCAATGTAAGAACCCCTATAGGTTCTAACTGAAAATTTTCTATTTGCTGATCTAAAAATTTATGTCTTGCCTTCAACTTATGTTTCAACAAAGATTTACTATAACATGTAGATTACAGGATTCCAAGCATAAACAAAAAGAGATGCACTAGAACATAGTTTTTAGTAATTCAACAAAAACAAGATGAACATACCTAGCAAGATAGATTATCCTCTTTATTTGATTTGAAGCTGGTTACAACAGACAATACTGAATATTACAATCTGATAGGTCTGATTTTGAGTTTCAGACCTTCAATGACACCCAATTTGTGCCAAAGCACAAGATAAAATCCTAGCTGCAAGAGTGGAGAATGAAGCTAAGAGTGTGGGATGATAAGCCTGGCTGGAGATGACTGAAACAAAACACTGTAGCAGCTCACTGGAGTCTGAATATGCCCAAAAATTCTTCAGATTCGATGATAAATTTTGTTTGAGAACTGTTGTAGCAAAACCTGGTTATGTTTGAAGTTGGAAACTGCCTAGAACCTCCTGAAAGTCTCTTACCAGCAAGTAGAGATGAAAGTGCCACCAAAATAAGGATGTAATCTACAACTAGAACTTGCCAAAGCAATTTGTTTGAGCTTTGTGTTGAATTTTGTCTGAAATCAACTAAGTTGGTGGGATGGGGACATCACCATGCCACAGGATTCAAGGGAGCACCACCTTGAATGTACTCAAAATTGCTTTCAGTCAAGAGATTTCTCTCCTCAATCTGTCACAACAAAATAGTAACACAAAAAACATGCCTTTCTCATCCCCCAAGCCTTCTTTAAATAGGTCCTTAAGATAAGGCCTCCCTAGGGTTTTGCTTTTATTAAAATATTAACTTTGCTTCAAGGTTAAGGCAACTAGCCAAGTGTCCCAAAGAAAATCAGATTTGTTCCATTAAAATGTTCACTTTCTTTTTGGCTAAGTCTCTAGGAAAATCTGATTGCCTTTTTGCCGTTTAGAATATTATAAAATTCTATCTTGGAAGCTTCTTTCAACCACCCCAAGGAAGAGATCAGATTTGATCTTAAAATATTAATTTATGTTAGCTTCTCCCTTAAGTCACCTAAACCGCCATAGGAAGGGGAAGCTTCTAGAAGCTGATCAGATTGGATGAGGTCGACTCACCTCCTTCCTTGCTTGTCCTCCTTGTGTGCTTGGTTGTGCAAATAGACCTCCTTGCCTGCTTTGACCAGCAAGTAGACCTTCTTGCTTGCTTTGACCAACAAGTAGACCTCCTTGCTTGCTTTGACCTCCTTGTGTGCTTTGACTTTTCAAGTGGAAAATAAGATCAGCACTAACTTAGCTTGGATTAAAGGTAACACTCTCTTAATTCTCTAAACACATTCTACCAAAATTTGATACTTAATGCCAAAATCCATTCCCTTTTCATGCCTTCTAACCCACGGGAATGCTAGATTGGCTAGACTCGAGCCACCATGATGTCACTCCGAGAGTGGGGACATTACATTCAAATAGAATAATAAGACACATCAGTGTTGTCTTGATGTAACTACTGCCAGTTTACAATATGATATCAGTTGACTAAAGAACGAGATGCCACTAATCTTGATCACATTGATCAATTTTGAACATATACTTCCAACGCTAGTTCCTCCAGATTGTTTATTCGCAGCATGACCTATCTTTTGAGATTACAATATAGGCCGCTTAATGACATTTGAGTTGGTTTGCAGTAACCAACACTTTCAACGAATCCATTTTGTGCTCAATCTAAACCATTGAATATTATGAGAAAACATTTCTTTGAAGCATTTTGTCAAACCAGTCGCGGGCTTTTAGAAATTCCTTTAGAGGCAGAGACTAAATCTGAGCATCACTTCCAAACTGCAGTGCTACTCCTGAGCTCTACCCACTTGTTTTCCAGAGAAATATTTTGTTATTTCCTCTTGTACTTGCAACTACTAGATTATAAGCTTGATCATGTTGTGGATAGTTTCACTTACATCCTTCACAACAGGCACCTTTGTATTTGGTTGATCTAGGACCCAATACACTGCCCAATGAAATAATCTAATTACAATATCCTTCAATGGAACCAAGTTGATACATGATCTTTGCAACGAACTGTAAGAGAGTCCCACTTTCGAGTTGAATATTTCTAACTAATTTGTTTAGGGCCTGTTGTGACCTATTTCACACATCGCCCCATTGCAAATGGGGACCCCCTTCTTTTTGCTTTTTGGGTTTTTGCCTTGGCAGCACAACTGCTTATCACCATTTTATTTACAATGAGTTAGAGTTTTGTAGAAATCATCTGAGCCAAGTAGAGAATTCAAGCCCGTATCAGTGCCTAGATGTCATGGAAGTGCTTAGAAGGACCGGTAGACGAGGAACGCCATTGCTTTGAGTCAATTTTGACACTTCCTATTTTTTAGGGATTCTGCTTTTTTGCTTTTTCGCTTTTTTTATTTTTGCCATTTTTAGGCCATTCTAGAGTTCCTATTTTTTAGGGATGCTTTTTTGCTTTTTTCTATTTTTAGAAAGTTTCTATTTTCGAAAAGTTTCTATTTTGGGAAAAGTTTCTATTTTGAGGTCCCACTGATCATGAAGTCAACACTCCTCCAGATTGAGAGAAATCAACATGAAAATCAAGGTAAAAGGTAAAAAAATTGATGAAAAATGACAAGTCTGAGAAATTTGCCAATGAGAAGGAATGGCAGGCCAAGCATGAAGTCCGCACTTGCCTTTGGCAAGCCAAAGGCAGGCACTGGCAGGCCAAGCTCCAAGTCCGCCATGTCTGGAGAAGCCTCCAAGTCTGCCCTGTCTTGGCAAGCCCCAAGTCCGCCCACACAACAAGACATGGCATGAACAATATAAAGTCCGCCATGGAAAATGTCCAAAAGACTTCAAAGTCCGCCCTACCTTGGAGGCAAGAAAAAATTCTAAGGCATGAAAAACAGGAAGTCCACCAAGTGAAATGGCAAAGCACAAGCAAAGTCCGCCCAGCACAAGTAGAAGATGGCACAAGCCATAGGGAAGTCAACACATGAGGAGATAGCATGAAGTTTTTTGGCTTGGGAATGAGGGAGGACGAAGACCGACTATCGTTTCAGTCAATTCTGACACCTCCTAAATTTTAGGGATTTTCACTCTGGCCCCCTATTTTTTAAGGACATTATTTTTGGCACTTTTGGCCTATTTTGGACTTCCTATTTTTTAGGGGCTATTTTTAGAAAGTTGCTATTTTTTGGAAAAGTTTCTATTTTTGTTAGGGTTTCCATTTTTGGAAAGTGTGCAGGTCACGGTTGCATCAACATCAACTTCAGAAGATCCCAAAATGGAAATAAGTGAGAAACTTTGAAAAAACCAGAAAATTGCTTAAGTGTTGAACATGGCATGGGCAATGAGCAAGTCCGCTCAAAGAAAAATGTCCGGCCAAGCCTAAAGTCCGCTCAAAGAAAAATGTCCAGCCAAGCAGGAAGTCCACCCAAAAATGTCCGGCCCAACAGAAAGTCCGCCAAAAAAAACGCTCAAAAAATTGGCTAAGTGTTGAGAATAAATTTTTCAAAATTTGGTTAACTGTCAAGAAAATTCTCTAAGCAATGAGCAACTCCGCCCAACATGGCCAACCAATCATGAAGTTCGCCAAGGCTAAATTGAAGATGTCCAAGACAGCCAAGTCCGCCAAGGAGAAATGAAGGAAGATGTCTTGCCAAGTCCAAAGTCCGCCCAAGAATGGCCTGTTGATCATGAAGTCTGCCTAGCTAGCAAAGAAAGTGGCTTGCCGATGATGAAATCCTCCTAGGTCAAAGATAACAGTGCCTAAGACGCAATGAATTCCGCCATGAAATGGCATGGAAAAGGTGAAGTCCACCATGCTATAGATTCAAAATGAGCTCCGCCTTGACACTTTTCCAAGGTCATTCAAAGTCCGCCCATGATAAAAGCAAATTGTCCAAGACACAGCCGAATCCGCCAGGGAGAAAGAAAAAGAATTGGCTTGCCAATGAGGAAGTCCACTCAAGCATAATAGAAAATTGGCATGACATGTGCCAAAGTCCGCCAAGGTTAGAAACAAACATGGTAAAATTTGCCAAGAGGAAGCAAAAAAATGGCTGTGGAATTTTCCTACGATAAAAGGATCAAATTTTGACTAAGTGTTGGAAAGAAAACAGGAAAATGAAGAGGAATAAAGAGGAAATAAATAAAATTATTGTCCAAGGATGGAGTCTGCCCTACTTAGCACAAGCCAAACTCAGAATTGAAGACAAATCCACAGGCAAAGTTCATTCGAGCATAAAGATGGCCAAAATCTTGGCTAAGTGTTGAATGGTCAACATGAAGGCGTTACATAATGAAATTGAATAGCCAAAATTTAGCCAAAGTATGGGAAATACTTCACAAAGAAATTCCAATTTCTTCCATTATGGTGAAGGCATAGGAGAGTTCTTCTCCAAATTCAAGGCACTTGAAGGAATTTTGAAGCAATCAGGAAGGAAAAGTTCAATAACTGCTCCAAGGGGAGACTTCCAGACTTCAAATGCAAGTGAGAAGAAGAAATCAAAATCTCAAAAGAAATCCAAGATCAAAGCTAGGAGGAAACAAGCACAAAGGACAGAGTCGTTGGCAAAGAAAGATATTCTAAGGCAAATGCATGGAAAAAGAACAAGGAGACCAAGGAGGACATCCAGCATGCTGAGGTGGCGCCTCGTCATCTTCCAACCAATCAAATTGTTCCAAGTCAACATGTCTAGGTTCAATGAACTTGACTTATCCATGGAGTTGGTTTATATTTAGCAAGAAGGACAAGTGTCCCAAAATGTAATTTTCTCATTGGTCAAGAGGTAGTTAATTATGACAAACCCTAATTAGGGTTTTATTTTGTAATCTCAGTCGTTGATCCTAAATCAATCTTGGCCATTGAATTGTAATCGGGGAGCCTATAAATTGAGCTCGCCCCTCATTTGTAAAGGGTGAAGTGAGTAGTGTGAAATTGTTGCGATAAGACTATTTCCGTTAATAAAAGCTCTAGTGCATGATTTGGTTAGATCCACTTTTGTTTTCAAATAGTGTGCGAGGTTTACATATTCTCCTTCAACACTTAGAGTAGAATTAAATTAGTATTTTCATTTAAATGTTTGTTAAGTGAATGATAGATTTGATAGCAGTGGTGGATGAAATTAAGCTCATACTTTTGTTGAATGGATGATTTGCATTCAATGTGTAAAGTTAGCCTGAGCTATTAAGTTGTGGATTCTTAACTTCGGTTTGGGTAATTATTTATTCAAGCATGAAAATCATTATCACCTCCGTTGAAGATTCCACCCGCTTTGCGTAGTTGTCCGAAGGAGGCGAAACAAAGTGTGATTTACCCCATTTCATCTAATCATTGTCGTCTCTTGATTTCTTAGGAGTAGTTTAGACTTCTAAACCCTTGCCTTTTTGCATTTTTTTGGAAAATCTGAAATACTCGATAGAAAGAGCTTCAATGATAAAACTGTCTAAGTCCTCAACTTGCAAATAAATCTTAACATAAGTCCCCTTGTGATTACCAGCACATCACAACGCCCACTGACCTTATCCACATGTCATGACCTGACCAAAGAAACATTGGAGTTATTGCATAATTTGCAATCACTTTTCAAGAGAGGATAAAGTGTCCTTGGGCATAACCTTTTGAACTCAAACTCATATACTGTTGTCTTCAATTTGTCGGGCAAAAGTTTGTTCGGACATAACAAATATTCCTCTGAGCTTTAACAAGTCACAAGCGGTCTATGCATAATAATTTATTGTAAATGTGCAGATTTGATATACTTTTGGCTGCATTTTGCGAAGGATACTGTGGATTTGAATTAATTCTATAGGTTCTGCTTCAATGGGGTTGAATAAAAAGGGGGAAGTTTAAATTCTTTAATAACCAAAAGTAGGGCTAACAATATAAACATCATGAGTAAGGTCGGCCATGTAATGTCCCCAATTTAGCTCTATGCTCTTCTTGAGGTTTTAGCCTATTTCCGGAAACTCGTAGGCTAAGCAGAATGGAAAATTAGGGTTTCCTATTTTATAGGAGGTTTCAGATGCATTTTTTAAGGCTTGCATGTAGGAGTTTGGAAGTGTGCTTCTGGGAGTTTTTTGGGTTTTGAGAGAGCTTCAGAATGGTGTAACATGCATCTCCATCTAATAACCTTTCCAGACAATTACTATTTATAGTAAGTCATGTTGGCTTTCCGGTTTGTATTCAGAAAGCATTTGGAAACACTTACTATTTATAGTAAGTCATGATTATTGCTCAGTTGATGTTCAGATGAAGCTTTGCAAACTTACTATTTATAGCAATTTGATATTTTTGGTAAGTCTATTTATAGCAGTATCATTCTAGCAGCAGTTCAATCATCTGTAGTCCACATTTCTATTTTGGGCAGTAAGGCTGTTCAGTTTGGCTTTCTGATGGTTTTGAAGTATACTTACTATTTTGAGCATTTGCTATTTTTAGTGAGTCCTTTTGTGGGAGTGGCATCATAATCAGCTTGCCAGTTATCAGTTTGCTATTTTTAGCAGTTCATCAGTTGCAGTTTGAGCATTGCACTTGGCTACCTCCTTGGACTAAGTTTCATACTTAGTCAATTTTATGTTTTTCAGTTGTACCCCTTGCCTAGTCAATGAACTTTAAGTTGTTTTTAAAATGGGGTCATGAAGGGGGATACCTCATTAATGTACTTTAATATTTTATTAAATTTTTTATTACTCCTCTAATTGGGATGACTTGGGAGAAATATGAAGAGTTTTAAATATTTCAAAAAGAAATGTTTTTTGAAATGGACGTCTCTTGGAAAAGTTGAAGAGTTTCTTGTTTGGAGGTTACAGTTGATTCATCTCCTCTATTGAAGCTTATTTATTGATGCTTTGCTCATTCATTCGGATTGGGGGGAAATTGAAAGTAAAGTTATGCTGCTGGTTTGAATCCAGAACTTGGCTAAGGGGGAGCTTAGCGAATTCAATCCATCCTTCGAGCCTGAAACTATGGCTTCCTAGGTGGATCATTGTGATTGTATTTCACCTTGAAGTACAGATGGAGCTTCAATCTGATAATATCAAACAGGTTGCTGATGTAAAGCCTGTTTTCTGAGTTGCTGATTTGGCCTGGTTGAAGCTATTTTCTGCTCATAGCTTCATCATCAATTTTGTTTTCATTCTGGGTGTTGGCCCAAGCTGTTCTACTGTGGAGGGCACCCCTTTCTACAAATTTGCAGATTTAACCATCAAGTTTTTGATTTTTAAGAGCAAGTCGACCTCCTTGAGGGGCTGTAACATTTGGAATTTGCATTGGAATTCGTGTCTGTTGTTTTCTTCTATTTCTAGCTCGAGTTTCCATTGGATTTTGGATGCCTTGCTTCTAGTTGTTGATCGACTGTGGTATGGAGGCATTCCGAGCTGATTCGGAGGAGTTTCGTCCAATTTGGTGAATTCACAGCTTGCTGGTCTAATTTTCTATACCTTTTGTTTTTTATTAGATTAGTTAAGTTTTATTATCATGCTGATTTGGGCTTCAATTATTCATCTTTTCAAGTTGTAAAAGTTAGAGGAAGTGATACTCTAACCATTGCTTATTCCGAGAACTTATCTTTGATATATTGCAGCTGTTTAATAATTGTTTGTAAGCTGATTAGTAGTACTAACAGCAATTTGTTTACTTGCTGCAATTTACTTTGTTGTATTTCCCCCACGAAAAATAAGTGGTTGTGTGGATTGTATACCCCCCACAGTTTAAGTGGCAGTGAGGTTAATTGGCTGGCTTGCCGCCTTCAAATAATTGTAATAATCACACCCACGAAATAAGTGGAGTATTCCCACCGCTTGTGGATGCCTGCTTCAACAGAAGAAGTTTATTTCAGTTTAATATCTAGCACTCCACCATATGTTAGCACCTCGCCTTGCAAAAGGATCTTGCGTGCACATTCTTGGTGTTGAGTTTAGCTCTTCATTTTCAGTTGTTATCAAGTTATTAGATCCTAGGGATCCTCTGACCATATGCCCGCCCCTCCTCCTTAAGTGGTTTTAGGGCGCATTCTTGGTTAGAGTTGTTTCAGCTGTGTTTTGGTTTGGAGCTAATTCTTAACGAGTGCATGATTTGCATTGTTGTGAACTGAAAACAAAGGAAAAAATTAAGGGGAATATTTCAAGCCACCTAATGATATATTAAGTTAATTTTATCTTGCATAAACATGAGTAAGGTCGACCACCTAAGGATATATTAAGTTGATTTTATCTTGCATAAACATGAGCAAGGTCGGCCATCATTCTTCAAGGAATATAAGGTAAGTGTAAGCGCTGCCATGTAATCGATTAAATGGCCTCAAACAATTATCAATATAATTATCTATTATGGCACTTGAAACCACCTTAACGAGAATGGCATCAATGTTGTTGGCAATAGCTTTATCTCAAAATGCAATGTTGCCTTGACCATTCACAAATCTTGTCCTTGTCTTATCTTTATCATCATTCAAATCTGATCTCTCCTTTTGACTCCTTAATTTTCCTTTGACATAGATCCTATTTGCCATCAATGCCCCTTTTTGAAATAGGATTTAATAATAAATAATAAAAATAAAATAAAATATATATATATATATATATATAATATAATATAATTAAAATTTAATTAAGTTTAACGAAGGGTCAAAAAGCATGAAATGAAGAGGGTCTCCTAGGAGTGATGTCTCCTGAAAACTGAATTTAGTGGGTCAAAAGCTTGGGAGTCGTGACTCCCTCAAACATGAGCTATTAAAGGGAGAAGAGCTCATTTGAAAAAAGGATCCATAACACCATTCGATACTTCAATGGAGAATAGAACCTTATCTGACTTTGCAAGTATATTAGATTATGTACTCAAGAGCAGTGATGATGTGGGAAAGGATGTGACTCCTAATGTGAAAGGTTGTGACTCTTGCAAAGGGCAGATATGATGAAGAGGTGTAACTTCTCCCTTACATTGGAAGATAAAAAGGGGAGAAGGTTTCATTTGAGGAGGAAGGGCAAGGAAGATCAATTTGGAAAAACAATTTATTATTCTCCAAAGGGGCAGCAATGAAGGGTGGTGACTCAATTATTATGAAGGGTGGTGACTCATTTGTTGTGAAGGGTGGTGACTCCTTCAAGAAATGGATATAAAAGGCAAATTGATTCATTGACATTCAAGAATCAATCATCACTCATCTATCCATCAAGAAAGCCATGAATCATCACTCATCTATCCCTCAATAAATCAGCAATCATCACTCATCTATCCATCGAAAAATCAAGCAATCAAAATATCAAAAGATCAATCCAGCAAACAGCAATAAGTTTATCAATGCATTCAATCATCAAATCATGCAATCATCAAACCAGTTAAGAATCCATTAGGACAATCATTCAAATATCAATCATCCAAGACATCAATAAGCAATCAAATAGATCAGAGTTAATTATCTGCACTCAGCTAACAAGGGCAGAAATCAGCATTTAATGCATTTGCATCTCAGAATATAGCAGTCCTATGTTTTAACAAGTATTGTGGTATGATGTATCATGATTATTGTGGTATATTTATTATCTCTATGAATCTGGATATATTGAGTGCTTGCAATTCTCATCAATGCAACCAAGAGGGGAATGGGGGAAATTCCAGAAGGGTGAGCAAATACTAGATTTCTTTCTAAGTGCGCCACTCCAAGCTGGCCACTTGGGGCCAAGGGGGTGAGTATCTTCCCTTGGGCTTAGAAAGGGAAATCTATGGGCCTCCTATTGTAGCTTCTCCCCAATCTCTACATGGATTGATTGTTGATCGTAATAGAGATGGATAAGGCAGCAAGGCTAGGGAATGTAGATACGAGTTTGTCCACCAAGTACACCACCCCATGTTGGATGACTGCATGTCTGCCACTTGAGGGCCAAGAGGGATGGTATATCCGCTCTTGGGCTTGGTGTGGATAGCTTCGGACGGACTTATGCTCCTCATCCAAGTCCCATTATGATCCAACTTCCAATGTGCATTATGGATATTGTGTGGTTTATATTATTTGGAATAGTTATGTATTTGCATGGTTTAAATAGATAAGACATTTATTATATATGTTTGATCATATGAATCTTATTCCAATATCATTTAACATGATTGCAAGGCCTAAACTAAGATTTATCTTGCTTAAAGCATTTAATAGGTAAGTTATAACCCTAACTACATTAAACTTATGATTCTAGGGCAAGATTTAGGGCAATCCTAAAAGGGGACATTACATCAATGTTGTTGGCAATAGCTTCATCTCAAAATGCAATGTTGCCTTGACCATTCACAAATCTTGTCCTAATCTTATCTTTATCATCATTCAAATCTGATCTCTCCTTTTGACTCCTTAATTTTCCTTTGACATAGATCCCACTTGACATCAATGACAAACTCATCCATTCGCTTTGACATCAACGACAACAATCTCCTTCATTCACTTTGACATCAATGACAACATTTCCAACAAAGACAAATTAAAAAATCTATGAAAATCTACCAAATCAAAAAAGTACAAGAAACCAACAAAAGCAAGAGAAATAACAAAAAACAAACCACAAAGAAGCGATACACTAGCTGAAAGAATACCCTTTGGAAGAAATGAAGGGTGTTCAACCAAAAAGATGAATGAAATAGTGTAACACATTATACAATTAAATGCAATTGTGCAAACATGTGAAAATAAAAAGGCTCACAATGAGAAGAAGGGGGTAGCGCCAGGGAAAATGAGGTAACTTGAAAAAAGATGAGTTGAAGGACCCAAAGAGAGCCAAAAAGGGGTTGGGGGTATGAAATAATAATTTTCCAAACCTGGAGGAACTCAAGAGGAGACACAAAGAAGGATGACAGAGCTAAGAAGGAAAAATTAATCCATCTTTGTTTTATTCTAACCCCCCCCCCCAACCCCTTTTCGGCTCTCTTTGGATCTGTAATACCCCTCCGTTTTGCTTCTCGTTTCATGTTGTTTTATGCTTTGCTTTGGTTGCAGCTACTTTGATACTGGACACATTTTGTCATGATGTTATGATCACTACTCTTGAGCAACAACTATTATTGTGTGATGTGATTATCTGATTTTGTTTCACATGCTTTAATGGATTAATGATGTCAGTAGAATTATCATGAGATTATTTATGTGAGTATTGTTTATGACGTTAGTGTCAGTCTTTGATGAGTGTATTGGTGAAGAAGACGGGTTCGCATCACTCGCTTGCGAGCGCCCTGCGAATCCGAGATTTCTTCTTCACGGTGTGAATTATATGTTGGATATATTATGTTGGTTACTTGATTTCAGGTTGCAGGTACATGACATCGACTCCACCTGATTTCACAAGTTTGAGCGTGTCGATCCAACGATTAAGTTGAACGAGAGATAGTAGCTTGGTAACATGTGTCAGGTCTACACCCTAGCCTTAGTGTGTCGTCAGTCTTGATTATTGAGTCATGTTGTATCTTATTTGATGTTATGTAATGTTTTAAAAAGTACTTACTTATTAAATGGTTCTTTTAGAAAATTGCATTGGTTGAAAGAGATGTTTATTGTTTATATTGTATTAAAGTTATGCTTATTGGTTATATTTAAAATTATTATAGAAATTAAACTTAAATTATTTGAGTAATTAAATTTAAATCTCAAGGGATTAGATTTAATTATTAAATAATTGTAAGTAAGTTAATTAAAGTTAATTTATTTAATTTATTAAATTTAAATTTCAAGAGATTAAATTTAGTTATTAAATAATTGAAAGTAAATTAATTAAAGTTAAATTATTTAATTAATTAAACTTAAATTTCAAAGGATTGGATTTAGTTATTAAATAATTTAATAATAATTAAGTAAGTATATTTGATTGTTAAATTAAATTAAATCAAAAGGGAATTTATAGGAAATTGAAATTTTCTTTAAAGTCAAAATTAGGGTCTTCCAAAATGGGAAATGAAATTGTTATCTAAATTCAATTTTTGCATTGAATGTGAATTAGGGTTGCATTAGGTTATTTTGGAGTTGTGAGGAAATGATGTTTTATAAGATTAGGGCAGAAAAGTTTGGGGATCCTTCTTCTTTCTTTTTTTTGGACAGGGATGAAATTTTTGGGAGAAAGTTTGCACATGAAAGGATTGGGAAGTATTTTTCTGTTGGTAGAATTAAATTGAAAGGAGAAAAATTATGTGAAGAAGGTGGAGCTATTGGATCAAAGCTAGCTGGAAATTCATTGCATTGTTGAAGAGGAGTTGTGAGGATCTTAAAGGAAGCTCTGCATCAAGAATCTTGGCTATTTCTTGTGGCTTCAAATAACCAGGTTTTCTTTTATTCTATGATTTATTGTTCTTAGTTTAATCTATTTTTCTCAATGATAGAAATTGCAAAATTGGTGATTTACTTGAAACCCTAAGTTGAACTTCAACTTTTAGGATTCAGATTTGTATTTCAAAACACAAACCCTCTTTTGAAAAATTTGTTGAAAAGCTCTAGAACAATGTATTTCTTTTCTTTTGTTTAAAATTATTTGAAACTTGAATGAATGGTTTCTTTTGGCATTCAGATTTTAATCTCTTGAACATGAGATGTTTTATTATTGTTAAATTTTATTACTGGTTTTTAGATTTATTTCTTTCAATTTCACCAGTAAATTTGGTTCTGAAAAAAAATATATATAAATGTAAATATATATTACATGTATCATATTTTCAAATATGATACACAGAATATATATTTACAAATATATAATCTTTTATATTAAAGCTTTTGCTTTTAATTTTTTTTATGAGAATATCGCCGTACGGCGAAGGTCGGATATCGTACCTGCGTACGAGATTGTTTTGTTTCATTTTTTTTGAATAAAAAAATATATATAAGTGTGGGGAGGTTCGGCCCTCCCCACTGTGCTTTGTTTGGGGTACGCAGTACCCACTGGGTAGTGCGCCCACCGCTTGGGGGGACGCACTGTCCCGTGGGGACTGCGGCCCCCTATTGTTCTATGTGTCGACCGCTATATATAGTACAGTCAGCGCAGGCCACAGTCTGCGGGCTGTGTACCGCAGGCGCCGGACGGGTACCGTCTGGGCCTGCCTTGATTTATTTTTTTTTATTTTTTTATTATTTTATTTTCATTTTGTTTTTTTTTAAATTTTTTTTTTAATTTTATTTTACTTTTAAAATTGCTTTATATTATTTCGATTTTATGATTTTTAATTTTTTTATTATGATTTTATTTTGAGTTTCGATTTTGTATATATGTATGCGAATGTTAATTCGTATTTTATTCTGGTTTCAATTAATTTCTTTTATATAGTATTTTCGGTGGGTGGAGATAAATATTAAATATGTATGTATTTATATAATTATTAATTGGGAAATTGTAGATTTTATCCCGATACAATTATATTAACATTCTGATTTTTTTTTAGAAATATAGAATTGTTTCAGCAATGTCTATTTAATCTTTTGGTTTAGGGATAATTATGTATGAATAAAATAGATATATTTAATTATATTTTTTATCCTTTTGATGTCTTGCATAAATATATTATGGTATGCAAAAAAAGTAGACGGTAATCTAATTTGAAATAACTATGGTGCATGATTAGATAAAATTGTGAAAAGTAATTATGTTAATGAAGATATTATTACATGTAATGAAAGTTTTGAAAGATTGCATTCTAATTTCCATGAGAAGTATTAGATAGGAATATGGATTTAAGATATCCAAATTTAGTAATTTTCATTGCCAATGCATTATTATTTGTTTTCCCCTTGTTATTGGTTGTTTGGGAAGCAAGTATTTGAGGTTTTAATTGTAAAGTCTTCCAGTTGATGTGGGTCATTCCCTTGTTAAGTTATTGTTTGATTTTGCCTTGGGTAGTGTTACAAGTGTTTTAGTTTCCTCCTAGTGTTGGAGTGGATTTCTATGTTGTTGTCTCCTAGGATAGGAGAGAGTACATTGGTTCAGTTCTGTAACACTTGAGTAACCCTTGGAGTTAGATTGTGTAGTGTGTTATCCAATTAGAAGAGTGGCTTTTGTTAGGGGCCGGAGCCCAAAGAGGTAAACCGGGTAACCTTCAGAAGTGATTTTAACAACTGAGAACTAAAGTAAATGTACTTAGAGGATTAGGATGTAGTTCACATTAACCAAGATAAATTAACCTCACTCATAGACACAAGGGTTTGTTTAAACTTGGGGTGAGTGAGAAGGCCTGGAATGGCAAGATCAACTATCTTGTCCTTATGAGAGGTAGTTGATTCCGCTTGAGTGAGTATGAGTGCCGGGATTCGGTTGAGGCCACTAGGATTACCAGAGCCTATGAAGAATGCCCAGAGGATATCTCATGAAAAACCTTGCGATGACACTCTGTCTAGGATAACACTGTGTTATATTGTGCGTATGGTTTCTTTAGCACACTTGATTATAATATGTCTGGAAGCAATGTAACCATGATTAGTGTTAGACTTATATTGTGCATATGTGTGGTTGAGTCAGCTGTGTCAGTATGAGATTGCCTTTGGTTAGAGGTAGTAGATTTCTCGTCCATGTTATTTTGTTACTATCTCCTAGCATGGGGGGTGGGCCTTCGGGTACCACTAGGTTGGGTGGAACATGCACCAAAACCGTTGGGTCCCCCTTGATCTTCAACACTTGGTGGCGAGACATCCAGATGGACAGCTCGTAGATCTTGTTATTATTCCTTGTACTTTATTTTTCAAATTGTAATGATATTGATTTACCCCTCTTGTGTTATGAGGTGGACCTTGTAAATATTATGCTTATGTATTTTGACTCATTCTGGGAATGAGGATTGTAATCTGGAAATGGTTTATGTAATAGATTTATGTAATGGATGCTTTATTCATATCTTGTATCTTCTTATGTTAGTTGAATGTTATTACTTGAGTTATTTAATTGCAATGTAATTTAGATGATGTATGTTAATGGGGATTTAAATAATCTCAGTTATGTAACCCTAGGGGATGTTGTCAATTATAGTTGAACATGTGGGTTTAATTCACTTCTTTAAAAAAAAAAAAATTAGTACGCTTTTATAGTGAATTGAAACTTCCTCCAGGGTTGCGTGGCGGGGCATTACATATGGTATCAGAGCTTATTTTTAAACACTGGGTACTCTGGGATTATAATGTGCCCATTAAACTTAGTTGTATAGGTTTTCAAGTGAACCTTGTCTAATATCCCTTTTGTGTCTGTGTAGGAGTATGCCTCCTAGATGCGGACGAGGGAGAGGACGCGGATGTGGTCGGGTAGACATACCCGAAAGGAGTCAGCATGACTCTCCACTGCATGTTATGCTCATACCAGATCAGGAGGAACATCAAGCCTCATAGAATGGCCTAGGGGGCGGTGGACATCAAGATCCTCCAGGGGTCGAAGCTGCATGAAAAGCTTTGGAAGATGCTTTGGCACTTCTAGGTCCGAAGCGAGTAGATGCAGAGGTTAATCCTGGGGTGAAAGCAACTTCGGCACAGTCAGAGAGGTTAGCATCTTCTCATATGAGAGACCTGATTCGGTCACAACCACCACTGTTTGATGGAGTAGGTACAGGTTTAGAGGCTGAGACTTGGCTAATAGGCCTTGATCGATGCTTCTCCATGCAGCCCTATGATAGTAATACTAAAGCACGGTGCGCTATCATTCACCTCCGAGGTTTTGCAGCCACTTGGTGGAAGCTAGAGGAGCAAAAGCTCCATATCAACATGAGTACGGTTTCTTGGGAGATCTTTATTGAGCAGTTCAGAGCCTGCTTTCTCTCTGATCACTGGCGTCAGCGTAGAGGCGATGAGTTTCATGCCTTACGATAGCTGGCCTTGATTGTGGACCAGTACGAGAGGCGATTCTACAAACTTAAACAGTTCGCTGGGATAGGAGATGATGAGGGGATGCTAGTGCAGTATTTCATCAGGGGATTAAACGCCCGTATCAGTGGAGGAGTGCGGGTTTTCGAACCCAAGTCTATGGAGGTAGCTGTGGAGAAGGCACGACTTGTGGAGGAGAACCTAACTATGGCACTGGGAGGACATGCAGGTGTTGTTATTGGCAGTGGTACAAGAGCTGGGACTAGTGTTCGAGGTGGTCAATCACAGAAAGTGATGCCTCCTAAGACTCAACAGGTATTAGCATAGGGCAGTCATCAGCAATCTTTCCAAGGGAAATGAAAAGGTTTTCAGCAGGGACAGGGTAACAGGAACTGGAGGCGCATGAAGCATTTCAATTTTGAGCAACCCGCTCAGAGCTTTTAGTCTACCTTTAGAGGCAGTGCACAGCAGTCTAGTGCACCAACAAGAGGCAGAGGTCATAGTAGAGGGACAGGTTGTTTCTCTTGTGGTTAGCAGGGCCATATTGCTAGGATGTGTCCCAATAAGGGCACATCGGGATTCACTCAAAGACCAGCAGCGTCAGACCCGACAGTGGGAGATGCAGGTAGAGGTCATTGTGTATTCGTAGCGGTTGATAACCGTTAGGCAGAGCACTAGGGTACTGTAGTTGAGACTCATGGTATGATATTTGGTAACCCGGTTACTATCCTATTTGATTTAGGAGCATCCGACTCCTTTATTTCTTCATCTATAGTGCCACATTGTAGGCTAGGAGCCATAAGGCAAGACGATAGGTGGCAGGTTGAGTTAGCGTCAGGTGCGAAAGTTACATCGCATTTTGTAGTACCTGACTGTAGGTTGGAGAGTGGACCACTTTTTACTACCTTAGATCTTCGAGTTATACCTTTGGGATCCTATGATGTTGTCATAGGTATGGATTGGCTTGAGGCTCACCGAGCAGTTATTGATTGTCGACGTAAGTCGATTCAATGCATTAATGCATCTGGGGGTGAGGTTGAGATTATAAGAATTCAGAGACCGATATCTTTGAGGATTATTTCAGCTATGTAGTTGAGGAGATGTGTTCGGCAGGGATGTCAGTTGTATGCTGTTTCAGTTGATGACTTGGGATTAGGAGAAGTAGAGGAGAAGGTATCTCTGGGTAGTCATCCTGTGCTTCAGGAGTTCTCAGATGTCTTTCCAGATGACATTCCAGGTATGCCACCGAGGAGAGATATAGATTTTAAGGTTGACTTAGTACCTGGATCGGAGCCTATTTCACAAGCTCCCTACCGTATGACCACTCAGGAGCTGAAAGAGCTTCGCTTGCAGTTGGAGGAGTTGTTGGAGAAGGGATTCATTCATCCTAGTGTTTCTCCATGGGGAGCACCTATCATCTTCATGAAGAAGAAGGATGGTTCACTTCAGTTGTGCATTGATTACCGACAGTTGAACAAAGTAACGATCAAGAATCATTATCCACTTCCCAGAATTGATGACTTGTTTGACCAAGTCAAGGGTGCTACCATCTTTTCGAAGATTGATCTTAAGTCGGGATACCATCAGCTCTATATTTTTGATGCAGACATTCATAAGACGGCGTTTCGAATGCGGTATGGTCACTGTGAGTTTACGGTGGTACCATTCGGGTTAACGAATGTGCCATCTGTGTTCATGAGTTTGATGAATGGAGTATTTCGCACATACCTTGATAGGTTTGTTTTGGTGTTTCTTGATGATATACTGATATCCAGGACAGTAGAGGAGCATGAGGAGCATTTGCGACAGGTACTTCAGTGTTTACGAGAGAACCAACTTTATGCCAACTTGTCGAAATGTGAGTTTTTCCAGTCTGAGATCATGTATCTTGGTCATGTGATCTCAGGAGAGGGAATGTCTATGGATCCTTCAAAGATCTAAGCTATTCTGGATTGGCCTGCACCCACGAATGTGGCAGAGATTCGTAGTTTTATGGGACTTGCAGGATACTACAGGAGGTTTGTTTAGAACTTTTCTAGAGTAGGTCATCCTATCACTTCTCTTCACAGGAAAGGGAAGAGGTTTGATTGGACAAAGAAGTGTGAGTCAGCTTTTCAGGTTCTTAAGGATAAGTTGACCAGTGCACCAGTTTTAGCGATACCTAATCCCACAGGAGATTTTATGGTTTGTACAGATGCATCCTTAGAGGGCTTAGGAGTAGTCCTGATGCAGGAGGGGCGAGTGATAGCTTATGAGTCACAGAGGCTTAAAGACCATGAACTAAATTATCCCACACATGATCTTGAGTTAGCGGTAGTAGTCCATGCATTGACTAGATGGAGGCACTTTTTACTCGGGCAGAGATTTGAGCTTAATAGTGATCACAGGAGTCTTCAGTACATTTTCACTCAGCCAAACCTTAACGCAAGACAAAGGCGTTGGATGGAGTTTCTCTGTGAGTATGACTTCGAGGTGAAGTACATTCAGGGGAAAGAGAACATCGTAGTTGATGCACTTAGTAGGCGTAGGCATGTGATATCCGAGATGACTCTTATGGTAGATTTATAGAGTCAGATTCTTGCTACTCTTCCAGTAGACAGTTGGTATCAAGATGTGAGAGCAGAGATTGAGGCAAGTAGACCTCTTGAGGGCAGGTTCACAGGTTACTCACTTGAGGCAGATGGGTTACTTAGGCATTCTGAGCGGATTTATGTTCCTTCAGCAGGTGGCCTTCGCACTTTGGTTTTGACAGAGGCACATCGTGCACCGTATTCAGCCCATCCTGGGGTGAAGAAGATGTACACAGATTTGTGCCAGTTGTATTTCTGGCCAAGGATGAAACGTGATATTGCAGATTTTGTAGCTAGATGTTTGGAGTGCCAGCGAGTGAAGGCTAAACACCAGCACCCAGCAGGTCTTCTTCAACCACATCTTATACCGGAGTGGAAGTGGGATATTATCTCCTTGGACTTCATTGTTGGTTTACCCAACTCCTCGCGATGACATGATGCTATTATGGTGACGGTCGATAAGTTGAAGAAGGTAGCACACTTCTCACCTATGCGCTCTACCTATAATGCGTCATCAATTGCTAGAGTGTTCATGGAGGATATTGTGAGGTTGCACAATATTCCACATCGGATTATTTCTGGCAGGGATCCAATGTTTACTTCAGCTCTTTGGACGTCATTACAGCATGCGATGGGGACACAGTTGAACTTCAGTTTAGCGTATCACCCAGAGACAGGTGGACAGACTGAGAGGGTTAATCAAATCCTCGAAGATATGTTATGCATGTATGTCATGGACCAGCAGACACGATGGGAGGATTATCTTTATCTAGTGGAGTTTGCTTATAACAATAGTTACTAGAGTTCCATTGGCATGGCACCTTTTCAGGCCTTGTATGGGCGTCCTTGTCGTACACCTCTGAGTTGGGATCGATTAGAGGACAGAGTGTTATTGGGGCCAAAGATGTTGCAGGATATGGAGTAGCAGGTGGATCGGATTAGAGAACACCTAGTAGTAGCACAGGATAGGCAGAAGAAGTATGCGGATGCGCATAGAGTGGATCGTCAGTTTTCTGTAGGCGATAGGGTGTTCTTGCGGGTGCGTCCGTGAAAGAGTCCAATCCATTATGGAAAGGGTTCTAAGTTGGTGCCTCGCTTTGTCAGACCTTTCGAGATACTCGAAAAGATTGGCCCAGTTGCTTACCGTCTTGCTTTGCCACCCAATCTTGCACGTATTCATGACTTTTTCCATGTTTCAGTTCTTCGACCATATCATCCAGATGTTACTCACGTCCTTGATTGGAATTATTTACAAGTAGAGGACGGGTAGCTGGCTTTGGAACCCATGGTCGTAATGGAGAGCATAACGCTCGCTCTTCGAGGGCGAGATATTGATCAGGTTCGAGTGCAGTGGGATCCCAGGGATGACGCTTCATCCACTTGGGAGGATGCGGTTAGGATGAGGGAGTTATATCCTTACTTGTTTGCAGGCTTCCAGGAGTAAGCCTGGTCTTTGGGGGGGAGAATGTAATACCCCTCCGTTTTGCTTCTCGTTTCATGTTGTTTTATGCTTTGCTTGGGTTGCAACTACTTTGATACTAGACACATTTTGTTATGATGTTTTGATTGCTACTCTTGAGCGAAAACTATTATAGTGTGATGTGATTATCTGATTTTGTTTCACATGCTTTAATGGATTAATGATGTCAGTAGAGTTATCATGAGATTATTTATTTGAGTATTGTTTATAATGTTAGTGTCAGTCTTTGATGAGTGTATTGGTGAAGAAGACGGGATCGCATCACTCACTTGCGAGCACCCTGCGAATCCGAGATTTATTCTTCACGGTGTGAATTATATGCTAGATATATTATGTTGTTTACTTGGTTTTAGGTTGCAGGTACATGACATCGACTCCACCTGGTTTCACAGGTTTGAGCGTGTCGATCCAACGATTAAGTTGAACGGGAGATAGTAGCTTGGTAACATGTGTCAGGTCTACACCCTAGCCTTAGTGTGTCGTCAGTCTTGATTATTGAGTCATGTTGTATCTTATTTGATGTTATGTAATGTTTTGAAAAGTGCTTACTTATTAAATGGTTCTTTTAGAAAATTGCATTGGTTGAAAGAGATGTTTATTTTATATTGTATTAAAGTTATGCTTATTGGTTATATTTAAAATTATTATGGAAATTAAACTTAAATTATTTGATTAATTAAATATAAATCTCAAGGGATTAGATTTAATTAATAAATAATTGTAAGTAAATTAATTAAAGTTAAATTATTTAATTTATTAAATTTAAATCTCAAGGGATTAAATTTAGTTATTAAATAATTGAAAGTAAATTAATTAAAGTTAAATTATTTAATTAATTAAATTTAAATCTCAAGGGATTGGATTTAATTATTAAATAATTTAATAATAATTAAGTAAGTATATTTGATTGATTAAATTAAATTAAATCAAAAGGGAATTTATAGGAAATTGAAATTTTCTTTAAAGTCAAAATTAGGGTCTTCCAAATGGGAAATGAAATTGTTATCTAAATTCAATTTTTGCATTGAATGTGGATTAGGGTTGCATTAGGTTATTTTGGAGTTGTGAGGAAATGATGTTTTATAAGATTAGGGCAAAAAAGTTTGGGGATTCTTTTCCTTTCTTTTTTTCTCAGGCATGAAATTTTTGGAAAAATTTTGCACATGAAAGGATTTGGAAGTATTTTTTTGTTTGTAGAATTAAATTGAAAAGAGAGAAATTATGTGAAGAAGGTGGAGCTTTTGGATCAAGGCTAGCTGGAAATTCATTGCATTGTTGAAGAGGAGTTGTGAGGATCTTAAGGGAAGCTCTGCATCAAGAATCTTGGCTATTTCCTGTGGCTTCAAATAACCAGGTTTTCTTTTATTCTATGATTTATTGTTCTTAGTTTAATCTATTTTTCTAAATGATTGAAATTGCAAAATTGGTGATTTACTTGAAACCCTAGGTTGAACTTCAACATTTAGGATTCAGATTTGTATTTCAAAACACAAACCCTCTTTAGAAAATTCTGTTGAAAAGCTCCAGAACAATTTATTGCTTTTCTTTTGTTTAAATTATTTGAAACATGAAAGAATGGCTTCTTTTGGTATTCAGATTTCAATCTCTTGGACATGGGATGTTATTTTATTGTAAAATTTTATTACTGATTTTTAAATTTATTTCTTTCAATTTCACCAGTAAAATTGGTTCTGGAAAAAAAAAATATAAATGTAAATACACATTACATGTATCATATTTATGATACATAGAATATATATTTACAAATATATAATATTTTTTTATTAAATCTTTTTGCTATTTGATTTTTTTTTTAAATATCACCGTATGACGAATGACTGAGGTTCCATACCTGCGTGTACAAAATTACTGTGTTTTTTTTTTTTTGAAGAGAAAAAAAATATATGTAAGTGTGGGGAGGTTCGGCCTCCCCACTATCTTTTTTGTTGGGGTACGCAATACCCACTGGGCAATGCACCCACCGCTTGGGGGGACACACTGTCCCATGGGGACTGTGGCCCCCTACCCACCTTTCGTCGGTCACTGTACTATTGTACAGTCGGTGCAGGCTACGGTCTGTGGACTGCGTACCGCAGGCGTAGGCGGTACCATCCATCGGACGGGTATCGTCCGGGCATGCCTTGATTTATTTATTTTCATTTTGGTTTTTTTCTATTTTATTTTATTTTTAAAATTGTTTTTATATTATTTCAGTTTTTTTATTTTTAATTTGTTTATTATGACTTTATTTTGATTTTCAATTTTTGTATATAGGTATGTGAATTTTAATTCGTATTTTATTCTGGTTTCAATTAATTTCTTTTATATAGTATTTTCGGTGGGTGGAGATAAATATAAAATATATATATGTTAATATTATATGTGATATAATATTAAATATATATGTATTTATATATTTATTAATTGGGAAATTGTAGATTTTATCCCGATACAATTATATTAACATTCTGATATTCTTTTTAGAAATATAGAATTGTTTCAACAATGTCTATTTAATCTTTTGGTTTAGGGATAGTTTGTATGAATAAAATAGATATATTTAATTATATTTTTATCCTTTTGATGTCTTGCGTAAATATATTATTGTATGCAAAATAAGTAGACGGTAATCTAATTTGAAATAACTATGGTGCATGATTAGATAAAATTGTGAAAAGTAATTATGTTAATGAAGATATTATTACGTGTAATGAAAGTTTTGAAAGATTGCATTCTAATTTCCATGAGAAGTATTAGATAGGAATATGGATTTAAGATATCCAAATTTAGTAATTTTCATTGCCAATGCATTATTATTTGTTTTCCCGTTGTTATTGATCATTTGGGAAGCGAGTATTTGAGGTTTCAATTGTAAAGTCTTCCAGTAGATGTGGGTCATTCCCTTGTTAAGTTATTGTTTGATTTTCCCTTGGGTAGTGTTACAAGTGTTTTAGTTTCCTCCTAGTGTTGGAGTGGATTTCTATGTTGTTGTCTCCTAGGATAGGAGAGAGTACATTGGTTCAGTTCTGTAACACTTGAGTAACCCTTGGAGTTAGATTATGTAGTGTGTTATCCAATTAGAAGAGTGGCTTTTGTTAGGGGCTGGAGCCCAAAGAGGTAAATCGGGTAACCTTCAGAAGTGATTTTAACAACTAAGAACTAAAGTAAATGTACTTAGAGGATTAGGATGTAGTTCACATTAACCAAGATAAATTAACCTCACTCATAGACACAAGGGTTTGTTTAAACTTGGGGTGAATGAGAAGGCCTGGAATGGCAAGATCAACTATCTTGTCCTTATGAGAGGTAGTTGATTCCGCTTGAGTGAGTATGAGTGCCAGGATTCGGTTGAGGCCACCAGGATTACCAGAGCCTATGAAGAATTTCGAGAGGATATCTCATGACAAACCTTGCGATAACACTCTGTCTAGGATAATGTCATGCCCATAATTTTTCGCTAGAAAAACCCTACAATTTTTTTAAAAAAATTGAAATGTAATCATCACGTTTCCTTAAAGTGCCATAATATCGTGGCTAGGTCTAAGTTTAATTATGGATTTATTGAAGCTAGTATGGTTATTTTAAATTTTATGTGATTGAAATTTAAGATCCCTAAACAAGAATACTTCAATACAATTCTCTAACATTATTATTCACTCAAAAATCATTGCTTATTATCATCAATGCTAGATCATATATTTTGACATTAATATCAATATATATTCCCCCAGTACGATTTTATTGATCTAGTAAATAATCATCTTAATATCCATTATTGCATCTTTAATGATTTAATACTAATAAAAAAAAAATAGAGACATGTCAATATTGTTGGCATACAATAGTATAAATGATAAGAGAAAATGTTATTTTTGATTTGATGTTGGTATTAATACTTTAGTAATAATAATATTAAATTTGATAATAACATAACGTTATTATTAATAAGAAAAATATTAAGCCTAATGTTACACTAATATACTCATTATCATATATTAACTTAGTAGGGTTAATTAATGGCTAATTATTTTACAATTATAATACTAATATTTCTATCAATTATTATAACTCAATTCTACATATATGTTCATGGTAAGTTTTGTAACCAGTAAAAGTGTATAGTAATTGCATATAGTAATAACTCCATAATGGCCCTATAGTATTAACTACTTAAGAAGTAAATTTAAATACTATTGAAAATTACCATTGAAGAATGCCCAGAGGATATCTCATGACAAACCTTGCGATGACACTTTGTCTAGGATAACACTGTGTTATATTGTGCGTATGGTTTCTTTAGCATACTTGATTATAATATGTCTGGAAGCAATGTAACCATGATTAGTGTTAGACTTATATTGTGCATATGTGTGGTTGAGTCAGCTGTGTCAGTATGAGATTGCCTTTGGTTCGAGGCAGTAGATTTCTCGTCCATGTTATTTTGTTACTATCTCCTAGCATGGGGGCTGGGCCTTCAGGTACCACTAGGTTGGGTGGAACATGCACCAAAACCGTTGGGTCCCCCTTGATCTTCAGCACTTGGTGGTGAGACATCCAGATGGACAGCTCGCATATCTTGTTATTATTCCTTGTACTTTTTTTTCAAATTGTAATGATATTGATTTACCCCTCTTGTGTTATGAGGTGGACCTTGTAAATATTATGCTTATGTATTTTGACTCATTCTGGGAATGAGGATTGTAATCTGGAAATGGTTTATGTAATAGATTTATGTAATGGATGCTTTATTCATATCTTGTATCTTCTTATGTTAGTTGAATGTTATTACTTGAGTTATTTAATTGTAATATAATTTAGATGATGTATGTTAATGGGGATTTAAATAATCTCAGTTATGTAACCCTAGGGGATGTTGTCAATTATTAGTTGAACATGTTTGTGTACTTCATTTTTTATTTTTTTAAATAGTACGCTTTTATAGTGAATTGAAACTTCCTCTAGGGTTGCGTGGCATGGCATTACACACTATCTTATGTTCTATTCATGTTAAATCCACTATGCACTAACCAAAACCTCATGGATTTTATTGATTATTAGAAAATACACATTAAATCCTCATACTTAACCCCTTTCACATATTTTGAGTATTCTCATAATTGTAAGTATGGACACATTGTATTAACACCCTTCAATCAATAATCTTAGGTGAACAACATAATCTCCATGAATCATTCTTCTTACTTCCAATTGGACTTTTACACTCGAGAAAATTTTATATTCTTCAACAACCATAACATATTCCTACTTGATACATTCCTTTGAACTACAAATGTTTAGCTTTCTCTAAAAACCAATCTATAAAAATAAATTTCATTAATTTACAAGATTTATAAAGTATTCATTCATTTTATAAATATTTAAATTATTCAAAAAAAAATGTAACCACTATGCGATTCTTCTATTACAATGTTTCATATATAAAAATACATATCATTAGTTTACAAGATTTATAAAGTAAAATATTCATTCATTTTATAATTATTTAAATTTTCAAAAAAATATGTAACCACTGTGTGAGTCATCTATTACAATGTTTCATATATAAAAATACATATAATTAGTTTACAAGATTTATAAAAGTAAAACATTCATTCATTTTTAAGTATTTAAAATATTCAAAAAAATATGTAACCATTGTATGATTCATCTATTCTAGCACAATGTTTCATATATAAAAATACATATCATTAGTTTACAATATTTATAACGTAAAACATTCATTCATTTTATAAGTATTTAAAATATGCAAAAAAAAATTATGTAATCATGTGTGATTCATCTATTACAATGTTTCATATATAAAAATACATATCATTAGTTTACAAAAAGTTCTTTATTTTATAAGTATTTAAAATATGAAAAAAATAGGCAACCACTGGTATGATTCATCTATTACAATGTTTCATATATAAAAATACATATCATTAGTTTACAAGAGTTGTAAATTAAAACATTCATTCATTTTATAAGTATTTAAAATATTAAAAAAATATGTAACCATTGTATGATTCACCTATTGCAATGTTTCATATAAAAAGATACATATCATTGGTTTACAAGATTTATAAAGTAAAACATTCATTCATTTTATAAGTATTTAAAATATTAAAAAAAAATTAACCATTATACATCTATTATAATGTTTCATATATAAAAATACATATAATTGAATTACAAGAATTATAAATTAAAATATTCATTCATTTTATAAGTATTTAAAATATTCAAAAAAAAAAATGTAACCACTATCTGATTCATCTATTACAATGTTTCATATATATATAAAAATACATATAATTGATTTACAAGATTTATAAATTTTAAAATAGTCATTCATTTTATAAGTATTTAACATATTCAAAAACATATGTAACCATTGTATGATTAATCTATTACAATATTTCATATATAAAAATACATATCATTGATTTACAGGATTTATAAAGTAGAACATTTATTTATTTTATAAGTATTTAAAATATTAAAAAAAAATTGTAACCATTGTATGATTCATCTATTACAATGTTTCATATATAAAAATACATATCATTAGTTTACAAGATTTATAGAGTAAAATATTAATTAATTTTATAAGCATTTACAATATTTAAAAAATGTGTAACCACTATATAATTCATCTATTACAATGTTTCATATGTAAAAATACATATAGCATTAATTTACAAGATTTATAAGTATTTAAAATATTTAAAAAATATGTAACCACTATAATTCATCTATTACAATGTTTCATATGTAAAAATACATATATCATTAGTTTACAAGATTTATAAAGTAAAACATTCATTTATTTTATAAATATTTAAAATATTCAAAAAATACGTAACCACTATATGATTCATCTATTACAATGTTTCATATATAAAAATATATATAATTAGTATAAAGTATAAAGTATATTTATCCTTCATGTATTAGAAATATAAGACAAATCCTATGCTTCTATTTCAATTCATCATAGTTGTTTCTCTAAATGAATGTTTTACTGAAACTGTCATGCCTGTAAGACCCCTCCGTTTTGCTCATATGATCAAACAGTGTTTTGTTGGGTTATGCCTTATTTTATGTTTGTATTTTGGCTTAGAACTCAGTTGTTATTTGATCATTATCTGTAAAGTGATGTGAATGTTATATTTTGGTGTGATGGTGTATTTTTTTAATGTTATTATTATGGAATGCTTTGGGTTAGCACAGTGGATAATTGAATTAATGATGTTTATACTTTTGATCATATTAATGATGTTAGATTCGTCAGTTAGTAATATTGTATTGGTGAAGGGGACGGATCGCATCACTCGCTTGCAAGTGCCCTACGATTTTGTGATTCCTTCTTCACGGTGTGTTTTAATTATGATGAGGGTGCAACCCGAGACACAGAAAATCACACAGAAAAACTAACAAATCTTATTATTTTCAAAGTATGAAATTCTTACATGTAGAGGATTTCCAATCCTCGAGTTCTGCAATACATGCAAATTACAAAAAATAAATTATAGAAATTCCCCTATTCGCAACATGTGATCTTCTTTCCCAAAAATTGCCCACAAAAGTCAGAAACTACCCCATAAATAGCCCCATTCTCCGTTTGGAGCCAAAAACAACATTCTAATTATGCACAAACTTCCGGAAGCCCTAACTCAAGATCTAACCGTCGAATCTTCAATGATATTACCTTATTAGAAAAGTCTTGCGAAAATGAAGTGCCAGAAAGTGGGGCCTAAAGGCTAACCACTTTCGTTTTCCGCCAATTTTCGGGCCCATCCGGAGCCTTTAAGTCCCTCAAAATTAGCTCCAAAGATTTTGTAGGGAAAAAAGCAGAAACTGAAACTTAAATAACTTTTGAATCGGGAATGATCTTCACCTCATTCTTTTACCAGAGTGTTTATTATTATATCCCGAATCTTCCCTTAAATTTCTGTCTCCTCACGCCTTCAAATTCATACCTGCTAAAAATAGCAGTTGAGTAGAAAAAGCAGAAAAGCAGTTCTGAAAGCTATGAATTCTTCTTTGACAAAAAGGGTATCTAGAAATGCAAAAACATCTACAAAAATCTAAATGAAAGTAAATATATTTTTGGGTGATTTAGGATTGCCCTTACACCACTGGATGCTCCTACATTAGACACCCAGGGTAATTTGAAAAGTGACCCCGTCACTTCTCAGGTGGTTGAGGAAAACCCAAAAGGTCAACCTCTGCCTTAGACAACTAGGATGAATCTTCCATAGGCCTTCCTCTCCACTTCACCAAATATTCTTCATACTACCTGTTTCTGGTACTCCTTCCCACACGCCTATCCAAGATTTCTTCGATCTCCTCCTTTTCTAAAGTAGGTGCTGGAATACCACACTGTTCCATTGTTGGTACTTCCTCTGCATCACTCTCATGATATTCTGTCAAATCTGCAATGTTGAACACAGGGGAAATGTTGAATTCATCCGGCAACTCTACCTCATATGCGTTCCCTAAATCATGCCTCTTCAAAATTTTACAAGGACCGAACTTCTTCATCTTCAGTTTGACATAGGTTCCTACTGGAAACCTTTCTTTCTTCAAGTGGACCATCACTTCATCACCAATTTAAAACTCCTTATACCTCCGCTTTTGATCTGCTTTAGCCTTATACTGCATATTCATCTTGTTAATGTGTTCTTTTACCTTCTCATGCATATTCTTGATGTGTTCTACAAAGTCTTCAGCTTCAGCACTTGTCTTCTTCTCTTGGTCCATCTTTCTCAATTCTGGAGCAGTCCTAGGACTACTTCCATACACAATCTGGAATGGTGATCTACCAGTGCTTATATTGACAAAATTGTTGTAAGTGAATTCTTCCTGGGGTAAAATCAAATCCCATCCCTTTGGTTTATCTCCTACCAAGCATCTCAGTAGGTTACCCAAACTCCTGTTCACAACTTCAGTCTGCCCATCAGTCTGGGGATGGTGTGCAGAACTAAACCTCAACTCTGTTTTCAACTTCTTCCACAAGGTCCTCCAAAAGTATCCAACAAATTTTGTGTCACGATCTGAGACTATATTCTTTGGCAAACCATGTAGCCTCACCACCTCTCTAAAGAACAAGTCAGCAATGTGGACTGCATCATGGGTCTTCTGGCATGGGATGAAATGTGCCATCTTCGAAAACCTGTCAACTACCACAAATACTGAATCATTCCCTCTCTGTTTCCTTGGCAAACCAAGAACAAACTCCATACTTATATCCTCCCATAGCCTCTCTGGTACAGGTAAGGGCTGATACAACCCTGTATTCTGACTCACTCCTTTAGCCATTTGACATACCCTGCAACTCTGCACA